>ONZH01022178.1:0-443135 GCA_900303285.1 Rhinella marina | reverse complement strand
TGTTAAAGGGGCGGCTGCTGTAGAAGTCACTGTTTAAGGGGCGGGCAGCTGTAGAGGTCACTGTTAAAGGGGCGGGCTGCTGTAGAGGTCACTGTTAAAGGGGCGGGCCACTGTAGAGGTCACTGTTAAAGGGACGGGCCGCTGTAGAGGTCTCTGTTAAAGGGTCAGGCACTGTAGAGGTCACTCTCGATATCTTTTAACGACACACACACACAAACAGTAAAAGAAATAAATTAAATATACCCGGGCGAAGCCGGGTCCTTCAGCTAGTTATCCAATTAATTTCGTTCCACTTCACAATTGTGACCCACTTGTTGTTGATTCTTCACCAAAAATTTAAAATGTTATATCTTTTTCTTTGAAGCCTGAAATGTGGCAAAAGGTTGAAAAGTTCCAAGGGGCCGAATACTTTCGCAAGGCACTGTATCCCTGGGGTGATTCCCCATACCAGGTATGGGCCTAAGGGCCCCATTTGGGACCCTTTAGGCTGTTTTTTTTGCCCTTTTGCCTTTGGTTGCTTGTCCCCATCTGGGAGGAATCCTACTGGGAGTTTGGGCACTGCAGAGGTGCTGCAGGATCCAGACATGTGGTGACAGGACCTCATGGAGATGTTGCCAATTCTCTGGTCTCAGTTGCCACCAATAGATCCAGGTTGCTGGGGAGTTGGGTCATGCAAAACATATTAAAAAAAAATCCCATTGCAAGATTTACGGTCTTTGGGGAATTTTAAAGGAAATGTGTCACCAAAAATTTTATCTGCCAGTTAAAACCAGATAGCGACACATATCCTGATTTTGTAATGTAATGATTATGGGGGAAGCCATCTTGTCTGAGCTGTTCTTAACAGTATTTAGAGAGCATTAGGAAAATTGTGTTATGGCAGTCCATGGGTCATAGACAAAATGGCCTGGAGCTGACCCTATTAACTTCTATGGGAGTGTTTTCTCGGCTCTGTGACCTGTGCAGTGTCGTTGTACAAGGAAAGAATAGATAAGATCTGACAATCACCTATTGTGAATGGTGGATCCTGTCTTATCTGTCATCTAATCCTGCCTGTAATGATCACCTCTATGTATAGATAACCAGATGACTTCTGAAAAGTGATCTGTACAGACCAAGAAGTGGCGCCTATTATTAGGCTTAGTGGCCAGTGGGAAAGCTGCAGGATTTTATGATTTTTGTTTAAATATACTGTAGATATTGACAGGAAAAATTAAAAACAACAAAACCAAAAATTCTTTAAAAATATGTTAAACAAATAACATGATTTAAACAATTGGTTATTTTGCGTGAAAAATAATGCCAGTGAGGAAGTTTTTTTGTAGGAGGCTAGCCGGTGTTACAGCCTCACCATTTTGTTCTTTTAAACAGGGAGCAAAATAAGGATATGGAGGTGTGGGGGACATTCTTAGAACAGAAGAACAATTGAATGGTTATTCCTTGCTGATGGCTGAAGTGGTGGATAATTTTGATTGCCACCTGTATGCTGCAGGTGGTGACTTTTGAGGTCTATTGTAGAGGGCAGTGTTCTGTTGGAGATGGGCCTTTTTCTTGGGTAGAGTCAGAACTTTCCAGACCACCTTAAACGAGGCAGCTTTTTCCTATTGTGGTTGCAGAAATAGGAAAGTTAGGATCCATTCTGACAACCTGGGGGTGGCAATGACCATTAATAGCATGTCCACATCCTCTTCTACAGTAGTTCCTGGTACAGGGGAGGTATGTCCCGCTTTCTGGCAACTGTCTTTGCTTCCATAGGACGCAGAGACAGCTGCCTGTAATGATGATGCAAGAGCCATCCATCAGCTCCTTGCTCCATCATTCCTCCCCCCTGCCGGCGCTCCACACTGCGGGTCTGGGCAGGGACGGGGCCGGACAGGAGCTCCATGTGTCATGCTGTTGGTGTTGCTGCTGGGGAATGAGGTAAGTATATGCAGTTTGTTTGTTTGTTTTTTTTGTTTTTTTTACTACCTGTGAAGGGGGTACTTTACTGGGCATATTACAACAAGGGGCACAACTGGGCATATTACTGTCAGTGGAAACATCTGGGCATATTCCAGTGAGAGGGCACATATCTGGACATAATCTGTGAAAGGGGCACAATGCTGGCATGACTACTGTGTGGTGGCATAAAGGGGGAATAATTACTATGTAGGGCATCTAGGGGACTGGGTGGGATTAGGTGTTTAGTTATGTTTTGGGCAGAGTTAGAGACGTGGCCTAATGCTAGCCAATTGGCGGTTCATCACCCTGGTAACCTACAGTCTGTCAACTTGTTAACCGTTTGGTTGCCTTAAACATTGCTATTGACTACATAATACATCACATAATAAATCACAACATTTAAGAACATTGTATTAACTCTTTGGTAGTAATTAACCCTTTGCAGTAATCCTACTGGGGTGCTGCACAGTATGCAAAAACTGGAGAGACCTCCTTAGGTCCCTGCTTAGGGAAACACTCAGAAAAGGCAAAAGTAGGGCTCTCTGCAACGAGAATATGTTGGGGGTTAAGTAAAAAAAAAAAAAAAAAAAAAAAAAAAAAAAAAAAACAAAAAAAAAAAAAAAAAAAAAAAAAAAAAAAAAAAAAAAAAAAAACAAAAAAAAAAAAAAAAAACAAAAAAAAAAAAAAAAAAAAAAAAAAAAACAAAAAAAAAAAAAAAAAAAAAAAAAAAAAAAAAAAAAAAAAAAAATGGGGGTCCTGTATTGACCACACTTCACAGTAATAACAGCAGCTTCCCTGCCCTGTAAAAGGTACCACTACCCTCAAGCCAGACTTCATCCTACACTGCCATACAAACATTGAAGGCGTTGATCTTCCAGATCAAGTTCTGAAGTTGTAGAGTGCCATGCAGAAAATTAAGATGTGGTACAAAAAGCTGGCCATTTACATTGTACAGATGGCACTGCATAATTCATATGTGTTATTTCGCTCTGCAAGGCAGGTTGGAACAACTTCATTTTGAAGATGTGATCAAGGCCCTAATTTTTTAAAACTAGGAAGGATAGAGCTCCAGGACTTCTGGAAGTGATGATGCCCATGTTGTACCAGGGCAACATTTCTCTGGTGAAATCCAAACAGCAAGGAAGGAAAGGACCCAAAAAAGATAGCGTTCCCAAAGCAGAATATGAAAGAACACCATTTATCACTTTGAAACCAGCCCTGAAAAGCCTGGCCTGTGCATAAAGGATTGCTTCAAAGTGTATCACTAATCCAAGGACTATTAATTTTATCCTTTATGTACCCTGTAATTTTACCACCTTATTACACTCTGATATACTCTTTACAGCTACCATATTCACTTTTCACCATCTACTACACATGATGCTATTTTACTCCTGAGCCCTGTAACATATCCAGACAACAATTTAGGACCACATTCATTTCTGGAAAGTTTCCAAAATGTTTCTGAAGGTTTCCACTGTAGAACTAACTTAGGGTCTTCCCAAATGTGACACACAGCTGAAAACAGTGACGTAGATAGAGAAGTAAGGGACCCATAGCAAGGATCAAACCAGAACCCCCACACAGGATAGAAAGGTTTAGCTGAAACGCCTTTCAATGACCCTTGGGCCATTTTTTCCACTGCCTTGTTTGCTAAAAGTTGTTCCTTTAGACTTAGAGGGTAGAGTCCTGACCAAGTTTTCACCCCCATAGAAGAGGAAATGATTCCAACTGAGCCCCTCTTGCCCTGGGCCCCATAGCAGTCGCATGGTGTGCCACTATGGTAGTTACACCCCTGCCTGAAAACCATATCAGCAAAATCTGGTCTCCAAAAGCCATATAGCATTCCTTCCATTCTGTGTCATACATTGAGTCAATACAGCTGTTTACGACCAGATGTAGGGTGTTTTCGTGTTTAGGAGAAAATGAATAACAGATTTTGGGGTGTTTTTTCTCCTGTTACTCTTGTGAAAATGAAAAATTCATAGTTAAAACTTTAACTAAAAGTTTTATTAGAAAAAATTTTTTTTTTTATTTTCACAGCCAAGTGTTTCTGAATTCTGTGAAACGCCTGTTGGGTCAACATGCTCACTACACCGCTAGGGGGTACCAAAGCAAGGTACCAGAGGTACGGATGTAGTCAAAAGGCCAAGTCGTAACCAGGAGCAACAGTGCAGGACCGAAAGATGAGCCAGAGGCGGAGACAAGCAAGCAATGGGTCAGGGCAGATGGCACAGATACAGGTCGTCAGGCAATCGGGGTCAGCAACAGGACAGTCAAGGCAAAACAGGCAAGGATCAAACAGATAGCAGAGTCCGGAAACACAAGCAAGGGTCAGATATACAGGAACACAAGTACAGATAACCGCAACATTTGCAGGACACAAGGACCTTTGATGCTCAGGCACCTAGGAAGGGGGCTGGACCACTAAAATAGGTGCAGGATGGCTGTGATTGGTCGCACAGGTCACATGTGCAAAACTCTAACATCACAGGAAGTGATGTGCACCGGACCTTACCTAGGTGCCATAGGAAGCAGGCTAGAAGGCATGCTGCATCCAAGGCAGATCGGAAACTGTATAGCGGATTCCAAAAGGTACAGCATCTGCAAGCACAGAGTCCAGGACCGGAGCAGTGTATGGAGAGACACTGGCTGTAGATCACCACTGCTACCTGCCCTGTAATGCAGCTTGACGTGGGCAATTATGGAGGTGGCTAGTGAGGGTGCTTGCCTGAGCATGGATCCTGGGACCACGGTGGTGAGTAAGTGAACACTTGCCATCTGCAACTGCTGTTACAAAACTATTGTATCAAAATCTGCCCTCCGAAAATCATATCCCTTCTGAGCCCTACTGTGTGCCCATACAGCAGTTTACAAGATATATGAAGCGGGCACCACCTACTCAGTAGAATTAAATTGGGTGCTCTAATGTACTGAGCACTGAAACACCAAAAAAAGACAGTATATATCCAAGACACACCTCATACAATGCAACAGAAGAAAAAAAATCACAAAAAATGTATTTCCAAGAGACAATTGATCTATATATGTCTCTGAACATGGTGTAACCCCTGATAAGGTGCACAATTCATTTATCCAATCAATATTGAATTCTCTACTCGTAAACCCTATTCAGTTAACCCTATCTGGCTTAACTTAAAAGGGGCTAGAGGAGCAATTCGAAAGAGATTTAATTTTTTTCTTTGAAATAAATAAAGATACAGCTGAGGAAAACACGGTCTGGGATGCGGCCAAAGCTTATGTGAGAGGACTGTTAAAGGGTTATTCTCATTTTAGACAATGGGGGCATATCGCTAGGATATGCCCCCATTGTCTTATAGGTGCGTGTCCCACCGCTGGGATCCGCACCTATATCTAGAACGGAGCCCCCGAACTGAATGAGGGCGCACTGCGCATGCACAGCCGCCCTCCATTCATTTCTATGGGGCCGCCGAAAACAGCCGAGCGCTGGCTCGGCTACTTCCGTCGGCTCCATAGAAATGAATGGGAGCGCACCACGCATGCACGGGCCGGCTCCCTTTCATTTCTATGAGCGCAGCGGGGAGCTGCGCCTGGTGGTGGCCGGAAACCCGGAGTCCTCCAGGCGCAGCGCTCCCCGCTCCGTTCGCGATATAGGTGCGGGTCGCAGCGGTGGGACCCGCACCTATAAGACAATGGGGGCATATCCTAGCGATATGCCCCCATTGTCTAAGATGAGAATACCCCTTTAAATAAAAAGATTATTAAGGTAAAAAAAGGCTTTAAGAGAAAGGAGCATGATTCAATGATAACGCTGGCAAATAGGGAGCAAAGGATGATTACTCAAAAAACAACTATATCAGGGAAAAAGCACAGACTATGGACCTATTTGTTACATCTAGAAGATACTGGAAAGGAGGTAGACCAGGTAAATATTTGTCCACGATAGTTAAAAATATGGAAATGGTTGTAAATATTGCTATGATTCGAGATAATGAGGGTATAATTTATAGTGAACCAGATAAGATATTGGGAGTGTTTAGGGAATACTATAAGAATTAGTATTCTTCACATATTCAATTAGATCACAGTAATTTGCTTAGATTTCTGATTTAGTGCTATACAGAGCTGGCAGAGTTAGATCAGCCTATTTCAATGGAGGAGGAGTTATTGACACTAGCTGAAACTCCGCTTGGTAAAACAGCAGGCCCAGATAGCCTGCCTGCAGAATTATACAAAAGAGATAGGGAGTTCTGGGCGAAAAGACTATTGGAGGTTTTCTCACATTCTAAACAAGTGGGTAGTTTACCTATTTCGAAAGGGGAAGCAACGCTTATTTTAATCCCTAAGGAAGGTAAGGATAGTTTGGATCCGGGTTCACATTGTCCAATATCGCTAATAAATAATGATTGTAAAATACTGGCTAGAATCTTGGCGAAGAGATTGAAGGGGGTAATTTCGAAATTAGTGCATAAAGATCAGAATGGATTAATTCTGGGAAGATCTACATCTCTGAACCTCTTTAGAATCTTCGCCAATATTCAACAGACAGTGAATGATGCTGGGCCATGTTCTATTCGGTCACTGAATGCGTCAAAAGCCTTTGACAGCGTGAAATGGGGCTTCTTGTGATCCAATAGCGAGGATATCTGTTAATGGTCAGCTGTCTTAGAGTTTTAACATTGAAAGTGGTATGAGACAGGGATGTCCCCCCCTCCCCCCACTCTTTGCCCTCGTTATTGAACCATTATCTATTAAGAGCAATCAGGAGTCATGTTTTGAGGGGTTTGGAGTGAGGGAGGACAAAATATCACTTTATGCAGATGACTTTCTTTTCTTCCTTGGTGACACTAATAGAGATCTAAGTTATGTTATGGCAGTATTGGAAGATGGCTTTAAATATTTGGGGATAGAAATATCAAAAGACCCTTTTAGATTCACAGAGTTAAATCTGGTTCCAATGTTCCGTAAGATTAAAGAGTATTACGATATGGAATAAGCTCCCTATAAATAAAGCGAATAGGATAGGTTTCCTAAAAATTATTTTACTACCTCAATTATTATATACAATTCGCAATTGCCCTATTTATTTGGGCACTTCCATTTTCAAAAAAATTTTGAAAATGTTTAATGAGCTACTGTGGGCAGGCAAGAGAGTTAGGAAAAGTTACTATGGTTTACAAGGGCTTATGATCAGGGAGGCTTGGAAGTACTGGATATGAAACTTTATTATTTGGTGGCTAACGTTGCATTAATAATGAATTGGGAACAGGTGGATTTTTTACCATATTTGGTGAGTAATATTGAGGGCTTATTGCCTAATATGTTTGCATTACTTGAATCAGAACAATTGTATAGCAAAGGAGTGTATAGATTCCCAATGGTGAAGGTATTGGTGGAGATTTTGGGCACAATTAAGAAATATTTGGGTTTGGAGGGAATCACACAAATGACTCCTTTATGGTATAATAGATCACTGGAGAAATCTACTTTTTTTGGTGAAGCCAGGTATTGGATTACAAAAGGAATGTGGTTTATTGAACAGTATATTACAGATGGGGAATTAAAATCTAGGAAAGAGTTAGAATTAGGGAATGTAGGAGGTGATAGGGAATTTTTTTTTTAGATATAATCAATTATTTGCAACTTTTTAAGGAGTCAAGAATAAGAAATCTATGGCACTATGTTCACATGAAATGATGAATTTTATTTTGGGGTGGAAAGATAATTATAGGTTGGTTTCAAGTTTATATAAAAAAATTAAGGGAAACAATAAATAAAGAGGTGAAGTGTAATAGTAAAGCTGCATGGGAAAAGGATATAGGCCCATTAACTGAGGAACAGTGAGATTTTGGCTTGCGAGTAATTATTTGAGAAATCCTTCTCAGAGTTACTCAGTTTGCGATTGTACATCGGCTATATGTGACCCCTAGATGGCTTCATAAATTTTCAATTAATACTCCAAGTATATGCACGATGTGAAGATAGTAATGCGGATAATGTGGTGGCGTTGTCCTAAGATACAACCATTTTGGCAGGACCTCATTCAAATGATTGTAGATATTTTTAGCTCTAAACTAACTTTATCGATCTTTATTTGTGTTTTAGGTGAAATTCCTTATAACTTATCAAAAGATAATGCGTTTATGGTGTATAAATTCTTTTTTTTGGCTCGCTTATTGGTTGCCAGAAAATGGTTGGGAATTGCTGCGCCCACTGTGAAGGAGTGGATAAATATGATGAACTTAAATAGATCTATTGAGAAAGCAGGTTATATTAAGCAAAATAAAGTTCATATCCATAACAGGATGTGAAGTAAATCAGAGATATTTGCTGATAAGACCATTAAAATAGGTATGTCATAAGTAATCTGGATCTGGATCGTGTTTTTTTATTTTCTCCTTCTGCTCTCTGGGGGTGGGGAGGGGAGATTGGATGGGATATAAGAGTAAAATATTCATGTATGTTTTTATAACATAGTATATATATGTATATAATGTATATTTTTTAAAATAAAGATTATTTAAAAAAATATTGAATTCCCTCAACACGTGATCAAGGTTATAATAAAAAACAAATCAAAAGCTCCTCCTGACGAAGCTTTCATTGCGAAACGCGTGTAGAGGTTTGGTGGCTATTCGGGTGAGCCGCTCTTTATTTTCTCCCCATCATGTCTATGGGTAAGTCCAATGGTGGTTATTTTGTTTATTGTTACTAGGGTTATTATACCTTTGGGCCCTCCTTTTCTCCGGGTTATATCCCTGTGTGGCCGAGTATTTGTAGCGTACATAGCCACTATTATTATTTTAGGTCACATTTTAGTGTAATAGGTATCTAGTGTGATATTATAACATGTGTTACATCGAATGGGGAGATGCGGTATTTTCCCGTTTAGCCTATGACTCTAACTAGCACTTCTGGGTTTCTTTTTTGTGTCCCATTTCTTTTTCATTATTGTTTTTGATATATATATATATTTTTTATGTACTATACTAATAAATTATTACTTTTTATATTTTATGTAATTCTGTTGTGTTGAGTACTTTTTCTGGTTCTCCTTATGGGAGACTGGGGTTGTAGGTTATCTCATGTATATCTGTACTCCTAAGGGATAATGTTTTGAGGCATATTTTCCTTATAATCAAAAACAACCTGATTTTCCTCATGTACCCCATACCAAGTTAAATAAATAAGTAAATCTAAACCTGATCACCAATGCGTGATAAAGTGCCTAGTGCTCAATACTGGAGGGAGAAAAGAATCAAAGCACCATGCTAGAAAACTCCACACCTATCACCACAAACATGCGGCGTCTTCAGGGAATAACAGAATGTCCCATATTGCCTACTTAGACACCCAAACAATTAATGTGTATTACAACATTGCAGCATTGTGGACTGCACGGTGTATAGGAAAATGGAGACTGGATATGATATCAGCCACTGATGACAAAAGGACTATGCACAAAGCACAAAAGTACGCATACGCTATCTTAAGGAATGGTTTGTGGTCATTAAGCAAAATATAGTCAAAATGCCTAGTCACATGATCCTCCATCAGCAGCCATCTTATGGACAGGACCTCTGAGTGGACTGCACAAAAGATTGTAAACATGGGAGAATACCTTATAAAATATAGAAAATGGTGCAGAATTTCAAGAAAGACTATATTAGTAAGTGTCTTATAGTCATCTCACAAACACATTGGTCAACAGTAGCCAGAAAGTGTCCAACCCCTTTTACGGGTAGTGCTGGAGCTAGGGTAGAAAAATAAGTGTATAATAGATTTGGTTGGATACAGCAACAGGAAGTCGTTCATTCAGGATGTAAACAAACCAAAGTGATTGATTTACATGGTGAATATGGGTCAGAAGAGTTCAAATTGAAAAAAAAAGTTGTACATGAGGTAAACAACTACATGAACTTCTCTGTTAAAAGTCATAGTAATCCTGGAAATTCCCTTTAAGGCAGAAATCACCTGTATCAAAGAGTGTAATATCATTGCCCATTTCACGTTTTGAAAAAATAGAAAAATAAAAAATAAATAAATAAAATGGCCACCAGCTAATATTCAGAGTAATCACTGTGTGCAGGACGGACAGCAGCTAGACGGGCTGGGAGTAACTCAATAAGGTTGTCAAGGGTATCTGGAGCCATGCTGACTGCAGAGCATCCCACAGCTGCTAGAGTTTGTGTGGGGAAGGAGGATCCATAGAGCGAACATGACGATCAAGGTGGTTACACAGATGATCAGTTGGGTTCAAGTCTGGGGAATTAGGGGACCAGGGTAATACCTGGACATCTTGGTTATGCCCTTCCAAACAATGTTGGACATTTCTAGCCATGTGAAATGTCACATTGTCTTGCTCGAAGATCCCATCCATCCCAGGTAAGACAATCAGCATGTATGGGTGTATGTGACCTACAAGGTTGACAGTGTTTTTGACATGAATGAGTGGACCCAGAGAATGCCACTAAAACATTACCCAGACCATAACGCTGCCACCACCAGCTTGTTTTCTTCCAGCAATGGTTTCCGGGTATTTGTTCTCTTATGTTTCTCTCCTGACATGCCAACGTCCATTCGTTTGATGAAGCAGAAAACATGATTCTCTCCTGACATGCCAACGTCCATTCGTTTGATGAAGCAGAAAACATGATTCATCAGAGAAGGCAACCCTTTGCCAATCAGCAGATGTCCAATTCTAATACTGCTGTGAAAATTACCTTTTCTGCAGATGTAATTTTTTTAGCAGCGGTTTAGTGACCATCCATCTTCTTCGGAGTCCCATGCGCAGAAAGTTTCACTGAACAGTTTTTTAAGACACATGCCTGGTAGCCCCCTGGTTCATTTTGGTGGTGAGCTGCTCCACTGTAGTGCTCTTGCAGACCTTTGTAGCCGTCATTCACCTCTCACATCAATGGTGTGTGATGCTCTGCAGTTTCCACGTTGCTTATTTGTAATTATGCCATTTGTCCACTCATGATACACTTTCACCAGAGCAGCACGTGAACGGTTCACATATTGCGCAGCTTCAGAGATACTTCCACCCTTGACCTGTAAGCCAATAATCGTCTCTGATAAACCGCTCCTTTTTCCCATGACAGCTACATATGAGGGATATGTGTGCAGACAGCCTATCACACAACTTATATACCCACCAAGCCAGCTCACCACACGTGACTTCCTTCATGAGCTACCACAATGTCGATGTTGCAAGTAGTTAGTGGTCATAATAATGCTACTCGACACCGGCCGTATGAATCCTGTATTACAGTGTGGACCCACTGACTTGAATAATTTTTTGTATATCTTTTTAAAATCACTTCTATATTAGCAATAGCAACAAAAGCATTAAACAGGTTTTCAGTACTAGAAAAGCATGGCTGCTTTCTTCAAGAAACAGCGCCAGAACTGTCCGCAGGTTGTGTGTGGTATTGCAGTTGTGTGTGGTATTGCCGTTTCGCCTCATTCACTTTATTGGAGCTGAGCCACAATACCAGACACAACCTTTGCACAGGTGTGGTACTCTTTCTAAAAGGCTATTTTCACACTTGCGTTTACATTTTCCGGTATTGAGATCCAGCAGAGGATCTCAATATCGGAGAAAAACACTTCCACTTTGTCCCCATTCATTGTCAATAGGGACAGTGTTATTTACATGGGACTGCATGTTGGAGGGGCTGAAAGGGAATGGAGTGACGTTATTTAAATAGGACTGTATTTTAGAGAGTGCAGGAGAAACTGTGTGAAGTTATTTACATGGGACTGTATGTGGGATTGTACATGGGAGGAATATAACTACAGGGGGCACTGCAAATCCATGGGACATTATAGGAGTTCTTATTACTACTGGGGGCTCTATAAGAGGGACTTATAGATCTGTCTTATTTCTACTAAGAGCACTATGGGGGCCTAATTACTACTGAGGGGTCTGTAAAGAGCTTTATTACCACTGGGGGAACAATAGGGGGCCTTATTTCTACTGGGGGCTCTGTAAGGGTATTATTAATACAGGAGAGCTCTTCTACTAATGAGGGCACTCTTGGGGAGCATTATCACTGTTGGGGGCACTGTAGGCAGCAGTATTACTAATGATGGCACTCTAGAAGGGAATTACTATTGGTGGGTCTATGAGGAGCACTATTACTATAGGGGGCACAAATTTTTCTTCAGGGTAGTATTTGGGAGTATTGGGGAGCACAGTGAGCCGCAGGATAACACTGTGGGGACTCTAGGTTGGGGGATGATGATAGAAAGGTGAGGAAGCTAGATGTGGGTCACACTCTGCAGAGATGCTTCGCCGCTGAACGGTTGTACAGATCAAATGGAAAAAGATGATGATAGAGAAGATCTACATCAGAGGAGACGTCACCTGGAGGCTCTGGATGTGACAGGTGTGTGCTGCTGTATAGCAAGTACAGCAGAACGTGGGGAGGGGGGCGGGGGTTTTGAGAACTGGGATGTATTCATTGGGGCTTGGGCCCCAAATCTTTTGAGACCCTAGCAACACCCCTGCTGACCACCATCTCTGTAGTGCTCTGAATGGAGAGGTGGCTGCACATGCACGGCTCTCTCCATTCAGTTCTCTGGGAGTTCTGAAAAAAAGCATCCTCCGATTATTCTTTGCCCTACATTTTTATCTTTAATAGTAACTAAATAAATCATTACTCTTGAATCATGAGCATTAGTCAGGGTGCTGAATCTCCTTAAAGACACCAGTCCTTTACTTACTGGAAGTACTCCATGTTATGGAAAATCCTTACCATTGTTCCATGGGAATCGAATATGCAAAGAGGTATCTTCCAAGGAAGAGAACCATCTCATCAGCACTACATAGGGAGCCACTTCAAAAAGATGGTTCTCTTCCTTGGGAGATACCTATTTGCAGAATCATGAGGATTAAAATTTTATACCTAAAGTGGAACTCCAAACACCACTTAGCACCTGGAAGACAAAGATAGACTATGCCTGAATGTTTCTTATTGATTTATAGTCTATGAAGTATGTATGAAGGGTTCATTATGAATGTAGTCAAGAACAGTGAGCCACATTTACCAGTGTGAGTGCATCTACTGTAGGTAATGACATAAATTGCTCCATAAGGTGTTGTAATATAGACCAAAATTACACCACAATTCTGGCTTAATATTCTGCCTTAAAGTAAGCCGACCAATAATTAGTGTAGAGTTAGAGAAAAGTGTGCATCCATGCACTAGATTTATCATCCAGCCTAAGCCACTGTGATAAATCTGGTGCTTGTATAGACAGCCTGTCCAAGGGAGTAATGTACCAAGATGTGACTTTTTGCACTTTTTTTTTGGAATGCCATTTTTAGTAACATATTCACAGAAATTACATGATACTTTCTCTGTCATAAAGTATAATCTATTTATACAAAAGTTCCATCAGCTTGTACATCACCAGGGGACTGGAGGACACTTGAAAAATCTAGCTAAAATGTAGGTCTGCCCACAAAACATCTGGCTGCCCCTGCAAACTGCCTGGCATGGCACATAAACCACACTAAAAATGTTGCAAATACTCCATAAATGTATTGCAAATGCTTACTTCACTGACCAAACAAGAAAAAAGACTCCACTTTTTTAGCACTCCTAAAATTACACCACCTTTAGGATTAGTAAATCTGCCCCATTGTTCTTAAATATAAAACCTGGTCTATGAAAATGAAATAAATACAAAAGCAGGAGTTAAAACAGCTACAATAAAAAAACATATAATACTGTACTTTATCTAGTAACATAACAAAACAAGCTTTGATATTTCTAAATTGTTGCACTCTTACAAAAACAGCAAACGACTACATTGCAACTCCTTTGAGAACTACAAGCAAGGCTAGGGGTCCCCTGGAATCCCTCCTAACATGTTGATACGCTATGTAGACACAGTCGGCACATTTATTATCATACTCCATAATTCCTGTGCTGGCACCTTGACATAAACATGCTGTGTGAATGTGCTCTCAGTGCTGTGAGCCAGCTATACGTTATTAGGTACTTTTTTCATAATGGGAAACATCTGGAATTGAAGTGAAATACAAAGAAACGCCCACAAGTTAAAAAATCTTCGGTCCACTTCCTGAGGCATGGAAATGGTTTAAACATTCATACAAAGGCAACAAAGGAATTTAAAATTTAAGGGAAGGAAAAACTTACTTGTTGAGAAGCTTTTGACACAGTCCCTTCTTCGTGGCTGGACTGTAGATGACTTGCTAGGACTTCGTTAGAGAAGATTCCTTTCACACGTCCTTACAATGAATGAAACAACTCAACAGGGACCGACTAAGCAGAAAGGGGACTAAATGAAGCTTAGGCTTTGGAACGAGCCAGGAAATTCAATGAGGAGTGGGAGGGTTTATTTCTCTGCCTCAAAATTTCTGTACCTCTACAAGCAGCATATCAGTTCTGTGCACGATATTAATAGCAGCCCTGTTTTCAGGCGAGCGGACTGATTTAGTATGTCTGTAATGCTATTTTAAGGAAAGTGGAATTGGAAGCAGCTTCCCTATAAATTTTTGCCTATATTGAACTATGTAAAATAAAGATTATAGACAGAATAAAAAATATAGACATGCTTTATGATGTCAGAAGCAAGGATTTAGCAGTAGAAATAAAAATCACTACTACAAACAACTGTGTAAACAGCAGTGTAATAAGAAAACTCTTAAAGGGCATCTGTCAGCAGTTTTGTACCTATGAAACTGGCTGACCTGTTGCATGAGCGCTTGGAAGCTGAAGGCATCTGTGTTGGTCCCATTTGCATTTGAGAAAAATAAAGTTTTAATATATGCAAATTAGCCTCTAGGTGCAATGGGGGTGTTACCATTACTCCTAGAGGTTCCGTTCTCTCTGCAACTGCTGCGCTTTCTGCACTTTGATTGATAGGGCCAGACGGTGATAACGTGATCACACCTGGCACGGACTTCTCCTAAAGTCTCGCACTGTGCCGTGTGCCTCATTTTCCAGCACAGGCACAGGAATGAAGCTCACCACCAGTTCTCTTCTGTATTGCAAGTCTCTTTCCTGTACTGTGCCTCGGCCGGATGCTGAAGCACAGAGTGCAGGACAAGACTTTAGAAGTCAGGGCCAGACGTGATGATGTTTTCATTGTCTGTCCCTGTCAAAGTGCAGATGACACGACAGTTGCAGAGAGATCAGAGCTTCTAGGTGTAACAGCAACGCCCCCGTTGCTCCTAGAGGCTCATTTTGCATATATTAAAACTTCATTTCTCTCAGCTATGTGAGTACATATGAACATGGGACCAACACAGATGCCTTCAGCTGCCAAGCACACATGTAACAGTTCAGCCAGTTTCATAGGTACAAATCTGCTGACAGATGTCCTTTAAAGATTATAGTAGAGAATGACCCCTTCACATATATCAGACGATCCGGTTCAGCTCCGACATGAGGCAGAAAATGCCGGAGGGGAACTGAAGCCAGAACTGATCTTACTGTTTTCTATGGGATTGTTCTCATGCATCCGGCGCATCAGTTGTGATGCTGAATGTCAAGTTGCACCAGACAAACACTGCATGCCCAGTTTTTCTATTCCTTTGTTGCCTTTGTATGAATGTTTAAACCATTTCCATGCCTCAGGAAGTGGACCAAAGATAGACACCAGATCTGTGCACATGTATCACTTGTGTCTGGCTCCAGCATAAAACAACGGGCAAGGCAGAACTCATTTATGTGAAGTGGGGGTTTCTTTATATTCTTTATAGAAAGATTTACCTGCAGAAAGCTGGAGTTACATATATCTGATAGAAATCCAATGGTAAAATAATTCCCGCAGATGATATGATCACACCACAGAGCATTGGTTGTAAATGGGCTGCACACTGTGCAGAAACCGAAAGAGCTGCAGAATAGTGGTGATCAAAATTCAACTGTAAGGAATGTATGTATAACAACTTCAGGTGAAAGCTCAGTCCATGCTACATCACCATCAAGGACACCTCAGCTACCCTCAGCATGCCCTGAAGTGAATAACAAGTGCATCCTTCCCATCACTGCATGCTGGCCCAGGGAGCTTCAGAACCAGAAGTACAACTACTACACTCATCCTGTCACCTGCACTCATGCACGATCTTCATGAAGCACCTGCTAGAAAACATGTGATACCATATTGATTATGATAAACTTTCTTGTTTCTAAGAATTGAATTTGAGCTACATATACAGTACCTCGTGTGGGGATTCGCTCTGGTAGGCAGGGTGAGCAGATGCAGAACAGAGGCACAAAAATAGTTCTTAATCAAACTGCAGTGTTTTATTCACACAAGCAGGTTTAACAGCTCAGCAAAACAACTTCACCTTAGTTGAAAGTCCTGGTGTTCATTCACACCACGCTGCAGGTTCTGCATAAAGAGTCCAAGTCCAGACGTGTGTTCACACTTTGCCAACAGGTCCACGCCAAAGTTTAAGTCCAGGATTTAATCTACCTGTCTTCCCAGACAGGTCTCAAGCCTTCATCCAGGTACAAGCCTCACACAGCTTAACACAGACAACTATATCACACTCTGCTACTTTTAATGAGAGTTGGGCAACCGCAAAGCCTGGACCAGCAAGTGAAATCCGGCCCAGTGCTTGACCTAACCTTGCTGCATACCTCCCAACTTTTGAAGATTGCAAAGAGGGACAATGTGTGCGGTGCACATCATGGCAGTTTTTTTATACTAGGCCACCCCTCTAAGTCCACCCAAAGCATAAGCACTGGAGCCCCTGCAGCAATTTTTTTCTTGCGTTTCAATGTCCATATAAATATTAGCACATAAATCATCAGATTATAGATATTTAAGGTACACATTTCACCAAATAATGAAGTTCTGGTCTAATATACAAGTAAATTTATTCATGCACATTTATGCATTAATTCCCCAGGTCAAAAAGAGGGACATTTAAGGATCAAAGAGGGACAGAGGGACTTGGGTCAAAAAGAGGGACACTTGGGAGGTATGTTGCTGCAAATGCAGGGAGGAAAATACCTCCCATCTACTAACAGACCCTTCACTGTGTCACACTCAGAACAGGGTAACTTTAAAAGGTTTGTTGTTGTGTTACTTGGTACAATGTAATGTTCTGATTCACTGTATTGAAGATGGACTTAGGTCCGCCCCTAGTTCAGTGTATGCATTATTTTCTAGCTAAGGAAGAGTGAGGAGGTACATGTGTTCACTCCTCAGAAAACTAGGCCTGAGTCCCAGATAACAATCATTTCTGAGACATTTAAAACAAAAAAGTCATTGCTATATTAAAGCATTCCATAGAGAAAAGGGAGAACTAGAAGGTCCAGAATCTACAAGGTTGTGCACTGGAATCATAGGTATTGTGCTCATTTAATACTGATTTAATACTGCTGTGAAGGAGAACATTTCCAATACACCCTTCCACGTTTTAACATGGTTTTGGTCAGCCATATCCTAATCCTGCACCACTCAACTGGGAATTACAGAATGGTTTTCAAAACTTTATTGCTAGCCTTAGATTGTGCAGAGGGAGGAAGACATCTTGGAAAGACAGAAATAGATACATCATTATCTGGGAAGATGTGCACTAGAATTTATTTGGAAATGTGCTTCAATACCATTGGATGTAGTACAACTCCCATTCTGCACTTTAGTAAAGAGAGACTTATTATTTTCTACCACTGGCCTGATTACTGATTACAACACCATTCACCAGCCACAACATCTACAAGTGTGGTTGCCAGAGCCACTACCACTCCCAAACTCCTCTTTGCTCCTCCTGGGACGTCACATGTATGGACCAATCTCATGAGGGTCACTATTTTGTTCATGGGTGGAAGAGAAAGTTCCTACTGGTGTCACTGAGACATCTGCTAAGTATCACCATAGGTGACTACTAATGACTGCCTGTGTTTGCTGTATGTGGGTAAGTAGTTGTAATGGCCATATTTGTATATAAATCATGAATTCACAATTCAAGCTTTGTATAGCTAACATGCACATGTGACATGCCAGCAGAATTACTCATATGGCATATGGGCACGTTCAAGCAGGTCTAACATACCTGGCCAGCATTTGTAGTTTAAAAAGTCTATCCTTTCATAGGCACAAGCGTGACAAGCACGAATATGCCTGGAATCCTTTCTCCCAAGATTTCTTCCTGTCCTGGTTTCAGGGATATGCTGACATTAATATGATTAATATCATATATATGATTAATATATACGTTCTATCGATATCCCACACTGATACAATGTCAGTTATGATATATGAAATGTTACAGAAAGTTTTGAAAGAATCTGTTCTTGGAGATGAAGGTCATGTTACCAAGCCTAAATATCATATTAGTACTTATGATTATGAAAGCATTCATGTGACAACTGTGAGGCTTCCTTCATATTAAGGAAGCAATATTACCGCATGACTCTCAGGCATTGAAAATTACATTCAGTTGTAAAACTTAAAACTATTTTAGAATTAATGTTCAGGAAATTGCAAGTTTTAAGCAATAATTTAAAGCGTCACTAACGTTTCACAAAACTTTTGATATGTAAAAAGTTTAGATGGGTGGGGGTCTGAGTGCTGAGACCCCCACAGACCCTTAGAACAAGGGGAGAGAAGTGTTCACATATTGCACTTTCTCTCTCCTCGTTGCATAAGATGGGCTTCATAAATGTTTATGGGTCTGTCTCAATTCTGTCCTTGGCAGTCAGGAGAAAGTTATGCGCACGCTTCTTTCACCTTGTTCTAGGGATTGGTGGGTCAGCACTCAGACCCCCAACCATCTAAAATGTTCATGTGACATTTCAAAAGTTTTGTGAAAAGTTAGTGACCCTTTAAACAAAATTGTTTGCAGTGGAATCATGTGAATCAGTACAACAGGCTATCCTCAATGTATAATAAATCCAGCTGGACCAGGCACTGCCTGCTAGATTCACATCCCTTCTGTGATGAATAGATGGCGTGTACATCAGAAGGATCTCCCAACTTGGCTATGTTCAAACTATGTAAAATAAAACATAGAAGCAAATGCTCACCAGTCACCACCCTTGCTGCATCTTAATAATATATTGCCTCCTGAAGCCTCCAGAAACCAGGGACCAATGGCAAACCTATCCAAAAACAAATCAAAAGGAACCGGAGATTCCTAAAAATTTCACCTCACTTTATTCATTCTTCATATAAAAAAGGTACAGCAGTAATCAGTCTGATGGACTACTGTTGTATCTTTTTAATATGAAGATTGAATAAAGTGACATGGAATTTTTAAGAAGCTCTGTTTCTTTTTACATTTGTTTTTGGATATTTTCACACTATATTCAGTGTGCATGTCCAGCGTATGTGCAGGAAGATACTCCCAATGTATATGCTGAACATGTCAGTATACTCCTAAAGACCTGACGACTGCAAATAAAAAAACAAAAACAAAAAGTGACCTTTTGGTATCCATCTGGAGGGTTATATATCACTGCATACAGTAAAGTTATAATTAACCCTTAGAGGACTGGACAATTTTTCATTTTTTCATTTTTTCTCTTCTTGCATTCCCAAATCCATAACCTTTTTTATTTATCTACACACATAGATGTATGAGGTCTTGTGTTTTTGTGGGGCAAGTTGCACTTTCTAATGGCACCATTTAATATTGCATACAATGTATTGGGAAGCTGAAAAAAAAATGAAATTGGAAAAAAAAACACAATTCCGCCAGTTTATGGGTTTGGTTTTAACTGTGTTCCCTATGCAGTAAAACTGACCAGTTACCTTCATTCTCCAGCCCGGTACAATTACAGTGATACCACATATATGTAGTTTTTCTTTGTTATAATAGTAAAAAAAATATTCTGTCCCTATAACTTTCTTTTATAATTATGTCTACGAAGCTTTTTTGATAACTTTTTATTCAATTTTCTTGGGAAAAAAGGCAAATTGGGTATTTTGATTTTTTTCTGTTACGTCGATCGCTGTATGGGATTAATATTTATCTATTTAAAGGGATTCTGTCAGCAGCATTTCACATATTGAGTTATTTATACCATTGGATTCGGCCAGTTATCAGCAGTTCTAAACTGTAATTGTTATAGGTCACAGAGGCAGTTTTTGTGTTAAAAAAACGAATTTTAGTAGCTGTCACTCACTGTAAATAAGGAGCCCAAGGGGAGTTCTCAACCGTTGCAGGAGCCCGGGCTCGGCGATTCCTTGGAGCCCAGGCACGCCCACCTACTTAATATTCACTTCACTGACTCGCTCAGTGAAGCTCCGGCTCGGACGAAATCCCGCGCATGCGCAGTACATCACGAGAGGCCAGTGCCCGCAGACTGCACGGGCGCTGGCCTCGTGATGTACTGCGCCATGCGCGGGATTTCGGTCCGAGCCGGAGCTTCACTGAGCGAGTCAGTGAAGTGAATATTAAGTAGGTGGGCGTGCCTGGGCTCCAAGGAATCGCCGAGCCCGGGCTCCTGCAACGGTTGGGAACTCCCCTTGGGCTCCTTATTTACAGTGAGTGACAGCTACTAAAATTCGTTTTTTTAACACAAAAACTGCCTCTGTGACCTATAACAATTACAGTTTAGAACTGCTGATAACTGGCCGAATCCAATGGTATAAATAACTCAATATGTGAAATGCTGCTGACAGAATCCCTTTAATAGTACAAACGTTTTTTGGATGTGGTGATGCCTATGATGTTTATTTTTTATTGTTTATTTTAATTTTGGGATAAAGGGGGTGGTTTGAATTTTTTTTAACATTCTTACACTTTTTGTTTACTTTTTTTAGGCCCCCAATAGGACCTCAACATGCAATCATCAAATTACCATCTCTATTCAGTAATGGGATTCAATAGATTACCGATTAGAAAACTCCATATATTCCAATGCAGTGATGCCACCTGCAGGCCTGCATTGGAATATACCTGCAATAGGCCTGGTAGCCTTGTACAGGCTCCAGCCTATTACTCCTAAGGAATGTCTTCCACTCACTTCTGGTTTTTCCTATCTCAGATGCCTTGGTCACATTTGACCATGGCATCTGAGTGCTTAAAGGGGTATTCTCATCTTAGACAATGGGGGCATATCGCTAGGATATGCCCCCATTGTCTTATAGGTGCGGGTCCCACCGCTGAGACCCGCACCTATATCCAGAACGGAGCGGGGAGCGCTGCACCTGGAGGACCCCAGGTTTCCGGGGGTCCGGCCACCACCAGGCGCAGCTCCCCGCGCCGCTCATAGAAATGAATGGGAGACGGGCCGTGCATGCGCGGTGCGCTCCCATTCATTTCTATGGAGCCGACGTTTCTATGGGCGCTCCTCATTCACTTCGGGGGCTCCGTTCTGGAAATAGGTGCGGGTCCCAGTGGTGGGACCCGCACCTATAAGACAATGGGGGCATATCCTAGCGATATGCCCCCATTGTCTAAAATGAGAATAACCCTTTAACTGTCTCCAATGTCAATCGCAGACATTAGCGCAGGGTGTATGCTGTGTGAAACAGCATGCACCTGGCAGCTATGGTGCTTGCTGCACTCCATAGCGGGTTTCATCATTAGATATGACATCTGCCAAACATGTATGGCAGATGTCATCAAGCTGTAAATGGTCACTAATTCATCAAATAACTTATTCTCAGTGGTCACTTTTAGGTGAATCTGACTGAACAATTGTGCAAATTACTTTAAATTAAAAATGTTCATCCTAAAAACTTTTTGAAATCCCTGCCACTAGGCATCTCCCTTCTAGCAATTTTGCTGTCCACTCACTGTTACTAAATTAATCCAATCCTTAGCAGCAGAGAGGGAGCTAGAGGGCTGAAATGGGTGTATCTTTCTTCACTGGATTGCACTGAGCTCACTTAGTGTCTGCTTATGTGCAGTGGCCCCTCCCCCTATCCACAGCGTCGGACTGGCCAACAGAGTACCACAGGATTGTCCAGAGGGTCCATGCTCTAATACCACAGTGGGCCCCAAAGGTCAAAAAAACATTTGGAGCCAATAACTTGCCACTAGGGCCCTGAATCAAAATCTATTAGACTTTGTTGATGATATGGGGTTTGGGCCCTGAGAATAATTTCCTCTGGTGGGCCCAAGGAATTCCCATACTACCCTGCCCATCCAGAGCATCCAGGCTGCCAACTCCTAATCATCTCAGACAGAAATGAACTGATCCCTGACATTTAGAATGCCTCCCAAAGTATTTTATTGTTTCTCCAGTGTCACACACACATATACCAAAAAAGGAATAATTGGACTGATCATAACTTTGAAACTAGAGGGAATAAATGTACTTTATTTATGAACCATGTGTCCATGGGAGTCGATCTCTGCTTTCCTCAGGCTGGTTACAAGTTTGTGAAGGGAAGTCTAGACCAGTATAGTACTGGCAGACTGCCTGCATATGGACATGCCCACCAGCTCTAAGAGGACAGCAGAACAACAGCAGAGCAATTAGCAGCCAAAAATACAGTTGTGTCCCTTTGGAGGCTTCAACATAATCCAAACCATGTCTCAAGCCAAAACATGAATTTTTTTTTAGATATTGTTGAAAACTCAATTACTCTTTAAGATTACATTCATGGCAGATAGATAGGGCAGGTGGCAGATGTGCTATGTAAACAATACAAACAAAATTCTTCATAACTTGCTTACCGTCTTCATTATTGCTGCTATTTACCTTCAAACATATCCACTAATTGCACATTCTGTTCCTCCTTTCCACATCAGTCCCTCTCCCCTTCCTTCAACAGTATACACACATGTACATTCTCACATCACCTTGACCCATCTTGCTCCATAGGGCAGAACAAACAACACTCTAATATATTACTCAACCATCTGCTTTCTCTCTCAATTCTCCTCCTATTAGCTCCTGGCAACATCTCAGCAAACCCTGGTACAACGTCTTCTTCTGCTAACCTCAGATTCTCACCTGCCATGCAAAGAAACCCCGAGAAACTTATTAATATTCACTGTATGTCTTCTTCTGTCTATTTTCACTGTGGTCTCTGGAACTCTTAGTCAGTGTGCAACAAACTCCACACTATTCATGACTTCTTCCTTTCTAAATTTCTTAACGTGTTGGTCCTCATAGTTGGCTTCAACAATCTGACACTGCTTCACCTATTGCTTTATCTTATAGCTTATATGGTTCACTTTTCCCATACCATCAGACCTGATGACAGGCATAGTGGAGAAGTAGGCATACTTCATTTTTCACAGTGTACATTTCAGGTTATTCCCACTGTACCCTTATTCATGGCCCCAGGTTTGTCCACAGCATCAAAGTTTTCCACTCTTTCTTCCTGCATATGGCTATTATCCATCATCCCCCAGGTCACTCCACCAGTTCCTGGATCATTTTGCTGCTTGGCTTCTTCTTTTGCTATCTTGCAAAATACAGACTCTTATTATTTAATGATTTTGACATCCCCATTGACAATCCAGTCTCCTCTTCTGCCTCTCAGCTTCTATCTATCCTCTCCTCTCTCTGCCTCTCACAGCTTATTTCCTCTGTCACACACAAAAGTGGCAGTACTCTTGATATGTTTTTTTTCCACCTCTGCTGAGTTTCCTACTTTATCATCTCTTCCTTCCAGCTTTCTGACCATAACCTTCTTTCTTTTACTATTAAGAATTCTCATTCTTTTTATGACACTCCTACCTTTCATACATACAGAAACCTAGGCGCTATTAACTTGTAGCAACTTATTGACACTCTGGATAAAGCATGTCCCATTAAACTCTTAACTTTCTGATACAGACCATGGCAAACTTGGCATACGCCTGAAACATGTCTTGGTGCTCTAGGTGTTCAGAATATTTAACAAGAAAATCACATAGGTCAGCAGGTTTTCTCCATTATAAGTTTATGCTTAAAACCTATAACTCTTCCCTTCACCATGCCAAAAAAGCCTGCTTTACTTCTCTCATATGATCAATATCCAAAAGCCCGAATGACTCTTTGACATAGTACTTTTCAATCCCTCCTTAACCTAAAGTTCACACACCCATCACTCACCTCTGTACTGAAGATCTTGCCAGTGCCACTTATTTCAAAGATAACATTCAGCAGGAAATAATCTTCCAGCTCCCAACCATCATTGATCAGCCTATAAGATAAGAAGTCTCTTGGTTCCTCTATTCTTCTTGCCCACCTACCTGCAGTAATGACCCTGTTCTTTTACACCTTCTCCAGTCCCTCTCCCAAGCTTTCATTTGTCACCCAACCAAAATATTTAACATTTCTCTTTCTTCTGGCATCTTTCCTTCCTTATTTATAACTCTACTACTAAAAAACAGAGAGCTTACCATGGCAAACCGGGAAAGCTTCAGAAGCAATTTCACTGCTAGGACAGAGCCACATGCCTTTGCTATACCTCACAGATACCGTGATTGCTGTTGATCACTGAGGGGTTAAATGTCAGGGTTCGGCGCGATCGCTATTCCCCATTACTGCAGCAGCCCGTTCCATACAAGCCCTCAACCACTGTGATGTATGGTAATCATGAACATGGTTGAAGGGGTTAATGAGATTGGAATCTGATGGTGTACTAAGTTTCATTGAAGTGATCCAGATGGTGTATAGAAATGTACTTAATGGCAATGCTTCATGGAAAAAAAGGATGGAAATTAGCTCTCCTCCAGAAGGAAGAAAACTATCTAATTTTAGCCAAACTAGATACTCATCTGTAACATCTGTCTAATATGAGATTTCTTCCTTGTGTAGGTGAGCTAACGTGAACATAATAAAATGTGTATAATCTATGAATACCCTTTACACAAGCCAACTGACAAAGCAATTATCAAGAAAGAATGCTCGACTGCGGCAATTATCGACAGAGCTGCATTTCCATATAGCAGTCATCTCCTCTGTACGGGGACATGCAATTGCTCTTCCTCATACAGATTCACTGTTTCTCTGTTCACACAGCACAATCTGCTGCCCAGAAACAGTGATTTTGGGTGCCACATCAATTATATTGTCACCAAATAAACAAGCATTTGCTCATTTATCGGGTGATCAGTGGCTCATTAACACAGTGCTTCCATGGTGTTTCTGTCCGTGCCTCCGCACTTCATCATGAAGCCTGACAGCCATATATCTGAGATAACTATTAACTTCATTCAAGCCCCATCATCACCGGTGTCTGGTTTGTATCCTGCAGGGGATAGTCATCACTGTAACATTATGTGATGCTGTATGAGAATATTTCCCACATTGACTCTGAAGTGGCTCAGGACAACACTGCTCTGTTATAGTAGTACAGGCTTCAGCTGAGGCCTAGTGGGGGATAGCAGAGTATATCTCAGTAATGACACCATCAGTAATAACACCATGTATAGCTCCATGACTCCATCCAAAGGCTAGACTTAATTTTTGTCTAGAGTGACCAGTAAAGGGGTTGTGCACTGTAAAGGTCATCAATATAAGATCAGCAGGGGTCCGACACCTGGCAACCACATCAATGAGCGCTCAATCAAGTGCTGCATCCTTATCAAAGTCCAACTACTTGTCATCTAGCTTGTATCCAGAGTGCACTGCAATTACAACTGCGTGAGCGCTACAATCCATTCATATAGCTGATCGGCGGGAATGTCAGGAGTCAGACCCCCACCAGTATGATATTAATGACCTATTCTGAGAATACGTATGGCAGCGCACTGTTATATATAAAAACAACTCAATTCAATAGCAAATTATTAAATCTTTATTAAATACTAAAATTACACCACTAAAATGGAGGAGTCCATATACATGGGAGACAAAAGATACATTTCTTTGTCAGCCCCTGACGAAGCCATACCAGCGAAACGCGTCGGGTAAACGGGGGACTACACCTGCGACGCCTCTGTGATTATTCTGCTACAGCTGGTAACGTACTGCCATGATCATTTGTGCCCCTGTCTTTTAAGCTCTATTTTTTTGGTAAATCTGTGTGGTTACTTTTTGCAATTTTATATAAGAGCTTTGGGGACAATATTCCTTTGTTATGGCATTTCTCTGGTGTGGCCTGTTAACAATTTTATAGGCCCATTGTACGTTTTCCGGCTTATGTGATTTATTTTGGGCTTAGGCGCAGGTGTATAGTCCCCCCAAAAAGTGGGGCTTATTGCCTTTTATCTTTTGTCTCCCATGTATATGGACTCCTCCATTTTAGTGGTGTAATTTTAGTATTTAATAAAGATTTAATCATTTGCTATTGAATTGAGTTGTTTTTTTTGGGGGCATTACACAGCTCTTTCTGTAGGTTGTAGTGGTATCTCTTTGGGGCTGTGCCCAGTGGTAGGCTTAGTTGTGGATATAGCATTGTTATATATGCAAATAATAGAAGTAGGGATTATTTTGGATTACAGTGGTACTGTACCTACTATACATGAAAAATGGATGCCCTTTGCGCACATTTTTGATCACACTTGTGTCGGGCTCATCTATCAACGTCAAGGTGGCTTATGCAAATGCAAACAATAGAACTAGGGAAAATGTGCATGAAGAGCATCATTACAGCACAGAACCCCTTGAAATAGAAATTTATCTATACATTATATGTACCTCAGAGTGGTGTATTAAAGGGTTTCTGTCATCAGAATTTAGCATTGCAAACCGAGTGTCATTTGCAATGTGCAAATGACACCTGATGACAGATGTATTAATTTTATAGTTTTCTGTAGCGTAGGTTTGGAGAAAATAGCGTTTTTAAAATATGTAAATGAGCTTCCCTAGGTGCAGGGGGCGTTAACCCTGCACCTAGTAGCGGCGTAATTCCTCCTCTTACCCCTCCTCCGTTGCGGTGATTAACAGGGCCAGGCAGCCAGCTCTTTCAGCTCCCGGCCCTGTCCGAGTGTGAAATCCCGCGCCTGCGCATTGCGATCAACAATCCGCGCATGCGCTTTCCGTGATTTTGCACGCGCATTGCAAATGACACTCGGTTTGCAATACTAAATTCTGATGACAGAAACCCTTTAAGAAACATGACTTGTCCTGCTTACCGGAAGAGCCATCACTACTACTGTACGTAGAACTTTTAACTCTACGCGAAAAGTGCCTATGGCTAGTGTAGCGACACACATTCACTTCTAATGACATCACTGGTGTCTTTTTAGTTTTCTTTTAATCTTTCTTGGTACTTTGGTTTTTGTGGCATTTCTGTTATATTGCCGCAGCAAACAGAGTGGTAGAGGATTGTCATGCTGATATTGTACTGGTTTATGGATTCCTTGTTGTTTGAACAGTGTCAGAGTCACACCCTCAATTGCTAACACGTCCGGTTGTAAATTTATGGATAAAGGTCTAAGAGGAATAACAGAGGAATTACACAATGCAGATTTATCAGAATATATGCCCCAAACTGCTATTTTATTCTAAATGCAAGGATTTATGAAAAGAGACAAGTCAGGAGAGCGGGTAGATCCTCTATAAGGGACACTTTATTCTGCAGCTCCATAACAACATGATTGTACAGAATAGCAGTCACATGGAGAACTGTGCAGCTGCAGGTTGCCTGAATGTATGAACCTCAGTAAA
This sequence comes from Rhinella marina, assembly GCA_900303285.1. Taxonomy (NCBI): domain Eukaryota; kingdom Metazoa; phylum Chordata; class Amphibia; order Anura; family Bufonidae; genus Rhinella; species Rhinella marina. Next base: position 415,713 of record ONZH01022178.1, on the reverse strand, counting down.
GAAGACAGATTTATATTCTGCTTCATGCCAGAAAAGCTGTGTGCAAAAAGTTGCACTTTGTGTCACATACCATAATTCATCAACAGTTTGGAACTTTTTCCTCTTACTCACCACTTTTCAAAAGTGGCAAGAAAACTATTATGTGCTCCATATGTGCATAAATCTCTGCCCGCTCATCGCTGGCATAGATTTGAATTTAAAGAATATAAATACAATGCAACAGCACTCTGCAAACCAAATAAAGTACAAAAATGCCATAGTAATATGGCAATATTTTGATGATAATTCTACACTTATTTAGTAAATTAGAGATTCTTGGCAAATACATTTTGTACAAAATTATTTGGGCCCGTCTGCCACACGTCAAGGCGATCTCGGTAAGATGGGAACCTACACTATTTCCTACCGTGTTATGTGCCATAATGGCCTCCGTATAATTCAGGGGGTGTTGGTTCCACATGCATGCTGGGTCCATTCTGCCTTTTGCCATTTCTGGTGCTTCAAAGGCCTCCACTAAATCCAGGGATGCAGGTACCAACATGCATGCCGAACCCACTCTATACCTCTATACAGTGGTGTAGCTATAGGGGTCGCAGTGGTCACAGTTGCGACCGGGCCCCTAAGCCAGGGGGGCTCCGAGGGCCCCCTCTTGCCACTTGCAGGGCCGCACCGCCAATTAGGTGAGGTGCGGCGCGGTCCTGGTCACAGTTGGGGGGCAACGGCGACGGCGGGGCAGAGGGAGATGAGCGCTTCCATTGTGGAAGCGCTCATTTCCAAGTCCATAGTCATCTGTATCGCCGGCCTGAGGATGCCTGTGCTGTGGGCAGGGGAGGGAGAGGCGTCTCCCCTGCCCGTTCCTATGATAGGCTGCAGGCCTAGTGCCTGTAGCCTATCAGAGGCTGCATCGCATAGCTGATAGCTGCACGGAGGTAAGTATAAGTGTTTATTGTTTTTTATTGGTGCAATCACGGCCCCGAGCTCTATGGGGACACTGGGGGCATTTCTTACTGGCACATGGGGGTCACTGGGGGGCATTTCTTACTGGCACATGGGGGCACTGGGGACATTTCTTACTGGCACATGGGGGCACTGGGGACATTTCTTACTGGCACATGGGGGCACTGGGGACATTTCTTACTGGCACATGGGGGCACTGGGGGCATTTCTTACTAGCAATGGGGGCATTTCTTGCACCAGAGCCCATGAGCCTTTAGCTATGCCCCTGCCTCTATACTAAGAGCAGACTACAGCTTTACTTACACTGATTAAAATCAGCCTATGGGGCAGACAGGCTGGTCAGGAGTGCATGACTAAATGGAGTAGCCACACCTCCAGTACAAACTGCAAAGAAAAAAAGGGGGTGGGGTACCTGCATCCCTGGATTTATGGAGGCCTTTGAAGCTCCAGAAATGACAAAAGGCAGAATGGACCCAGCATGCGTGTGGAACCAACACCCCCTGAATTATACGGAGGCCATTATGGCACATAACAGGTAGGAAATAGTGTTAGGTTCCCGTCTTACAGGGATCGCCTTGACATGTGGCAGATGGGCCCAAATAATTTTGTACAAAATATATTTGCTAAGAATCTCAAATTTTCTAAATTAGTGTAGCATTATCATCAAAATATTTTGTATTATTATGGCATTTTTGTACTTTATTTGGTTTGCAGAGTGCTGTTGCATTGTATTTGTTTTCTTTTCTTTGTGTATCTAGCCATAGCAATGTGCACCTGCACACTGGGATGTGCTGACTGCCACCCCCCCTTTTTTTTCTTTATAGATTTTAATTTTTATGAACTGCTTAAAAATGCACCAAATTTATTAAGAGGTCTTTCACTTTAATAAATTTGGTGTAATTTATGCTACTAGACTTTATACTAAGACTTGCATATACAGTACAAAACCAGCCTTAGTATATATGCCCTATAAAGTTTTGTTCTACCATTTCTGACTTCTCGGTCTCTGTATTCACAGTGATCAGTGAGTGCTGTATATACAGTAGAGGCGCTGCTGCAGGGGCAATGGACTGAGAAGCTGGGTCTAACTAGTCCCAACATAGATCAGACTGAGGCATCTGTTACTATGGCTGCTGATTTATTGCAGACATTTTTGTGTACTATCCATCTGAATGCTGCTTGAAGAAATCCATGTGCTTGCCACCGAAACAATTATGTGGTATATAGATAAATGAAACAGATTTTCAGCCTCATACATGTGTGCGACAAATCTGTTGCTTCTTAATATACCTTCTCAATATACCTTTACAAAGTAAATAAGTACTGTAAAAAAGAATAATAATTATAGTGCCTCCCTAAGGTTTCAAGCTTTGGGGAGACAAGATCTAAAAAAATAAGAGAAAACAAAACAAATAAGATTAATAAATAATAGTAATAAAACGCAAAAACTATAAAAAACTCATAATAACTCCAACCCCAACCATTGCCCCAGGGGCATTTCCAAACTAGGCCATGTCAGGACTGATTCACACGACCACGATCAGCCTGGGAAACATGTTCCGTGGGCTGACGGTGGCTCCCCTGACTCTGACTGTATATTAGTGTTTTATGATGCAGTCAGTTGTATGATGGTGGATCTATTGTACTGTACTCACATAATGATGGGACAGTACACAATCTTCTTAGCATATCAGGTACCAAATCTAATGCTAGCGATTGTTCAGAAACAGGTTAGGAAAAACACTGGCAGAAGCTGTGAAGCGGTGGTTACACCCAGATAGAGATGAAGTGTCCTCTACTACAGCATAACATGGCAGTGATTATAGCTATGGGTGAGCGAATCCAGCCGTTATCGAAGCCGACTTCGGATTCATATTTTAAAATGTTTTTAAAGTTGTAGAATTGAAGTCCAACTTCGGACTTAACAAATTTTGCCTCGCTTTTGCCCAAGTTTAACGTATTGTTTACGGACAATTGATTTACTGTTCCTTCGAACAGATAGTGGCCCAGTGCCCTCTCCTCCCAATGACCCCCTGCCTGAGGAATTGGCAGCACAAAGGAATGGCGCTGGCAGTGAGGGTGTTCATAGTCCTCACGGTGGCTTTTCCTTGCTCCAGCACTCTCCCAGGCTGCCCATGCAGTGATGATAGGGGCACTACTTTTCTTCCTTTTGGGGCACACCCTTGATATTGAGGTCTCCTGCCTAGTGGTGGCTGGGGTGCCCTAGATGTTAGGTGAGCAGCGGGATGCAAGGCAGAAGAACAGGAGATGGGGATGGTGGTTCCATTCGGGAATGGAGACCAATGACTGTTTTTTTAGACTGAAACAAAAGTACTGCATGCAGGACTTTTTTTCCCCATCTAAAAAACGGATCTCAGATGGAAATGGCTCAAACGATGGATGGATCAGAAGAATGGAAAGCTAAATGGTGATGTGAACTCTGCCTAAGAAGTATAATAAAGTAATTGTCTACAAATCTGCTCATCTGAAACATAGTGGGACCCCCTGAGATGGCAGGTAAATGAGACAGCAAGTAAGACTTCAATGCTCAAAGGACTGGCTATCTACCAAAATCTAGCACTGTATACACTCCTGTGTTTATTTCATAGGCAGAAATGGTGGTAACTAGAGATGAGTGAATCAGTCAAAATTTGATTCCAATTTGATTCAGATCCTAATCGATCCTACTTAAATCGCATGTCCTCCAATTGGCCTGAAAATTTCTCTGAAGTCTCTGTGGTCTCATTTTTTCTCTCTTGTCTCTCACATTTTTTCTTTCAATAAGTTTAGAATTGATTTGCTCACCTCTAGTGGTAACAGGTCCACTCTTCAGCTAACATTTTCATGTTGTGTAAGATCACTAATATGAGCTGCATTAAAATTTGTGTTCACAGGAAAAGAAGACTGAATCTCAGCTTCTTCATCACCTCAAATATTTACAAGGGTTTCATTCATATGACTTTCTGCAGTTCTTGGGTACTTTCCAAGATTCAAGGACCGCACAAGGCAGATAAGCTCAGAGCTATGATTTATTTTAGACAGTATCCAGCTGGAACCTAAAAGCAAAGTTTTTCATAGTACACAGTGGCCTCACTATGTTTAGTCTGATTACATAAAAGAGAATTGATAGTAAATGTTGGGAGTTTTTAATACGTAAAGAAAATTTGATCTATTTAAAGGTTACAGTATGTACTTTTTTTGTATAAACTTTTGTTCATTGTATTCCATCTATTATACAATAAACATAATTATTGTAATTCGCTTTTGATTAAAAATCATCAGCCATTTGTCTTCTGTAGCCTGCATGTTTTCATATTCATTTCACGCAGCTCAGTGCTTTTGAGAGTAAACTCTGTCAGACGAGCTCTCTGTCTGCTGACTCTGTATCCCTTATGTGCTTTCATGGTTACTTCTGCTGTTTGCATTTTCTCTTCTATCAACCATTGCTTTTTACAGTTTTTTTTAGCTCTAACATCACTATATTATTGTGACATTATACAGTGCCTTGCGAAAGTATTTGGCCCCCTGGAACTTTTCAACCTTTAGCCACATTTCAGGCTTCAAACAAAAAGATATAACATTTGAAATGTTTGGTGAAGAATCAACAACAAGTGGGTCACAATTGTGAAGTGGAACGAAATTTATTGGATCATTTAAACTTTTTTTTTAATAATAAAACTGAAAAGTGGGGCGTGCAAAATTATTCGGCCCCGTTGCATTAATACTTTGTTGCGCCACCTTTTGCTGCGATTACAGCTGCAAGTCGCTTGGGGTGTGTCTCTATCAGTTTTGCACATCTAGAGACTGAAATTCTTGCCCATTCTTCCTTGCAAAACAGCTCGAGCTCTTTGAGGTTGGATGGAGAGCGTTTGTGAACAGCAGTTTTCAGCTCTATCCACTTATCCTCAATTGGATTCAGGTCTGGACTTTGACTTGGCCATTCTAAGACCTGGATACGTTTATTTTTGAACCATTCCATTGTAGATTTTGCTTTATGTTTGGGATCATTGTCTTGTTGGAAGATGAATCTTCGTCCTAGTCTCAGGTCTTTTGCAGACTCCAACAGGTTTTCATCCACAATGGTCCTGTATTTGGCTCCATCCATCTTCCCATCAATTTTAACCATCTTCTCTGTCCCTGCTGATGAAACCATGATGCTGCCACCACCATGTTTGACAGTGGGGATGGTGTGTTCACGGTGATGAGCTGTGTTGCTGTTACGCCAAACATATCGTTTTGCATTGTTTCCAAAAAGTTCGATTTTGGTTTCATCTGACCAGAGCATCTTTTTCCACATGTTTGGTGTGTCTCCCAGGTGGCTTGTGGCAAACTGTAAACGAGACTTTTTATGGATATCTTTGAGAAATGGCTTTCTTCTTGCCACTCTTCCATAAAGGCCAGATTTGTGAAGTTTAGAGATAAATAAATATGGGCTATGCACACTCTTATCTTCGTGTCTTTGGCATTGTATTTCACAGATTGATGGAGATAATAAAAGGTAGTGAAAATAAAATTAGAATGATAGTTAGATAAAGAATGATAATAAGATAATCAATGAATGAGAAGGCTGCACAGCATATGGTGACAAAAAGTATGTATTAAATATATGTTCAAAGTTGTGACACACAATCAAAGTATTTCAGTTTTAACTCTCTGTGGATCAAAGATTAGTCCAGATATCCAGCGATAGTCCTTAAAAATAATATATGTCTCCAACAGTCTTGTGGAAAAAACATAAACTTATAGGGAAGAGGTAGCTGTGGAATCGCTAACAAGCGGCATAAGTTAATATGTTGAAGGCTTAACTACGATGTTAGGGTTATTTACGTTACCCTTCCTTGTGTGGATGTTCTCCCTTGCTTCCTTCGGTAGCGTTGTATGCTGTATGGCGTTTGTGTGCTCCGGCAACACGAGGTCCTGCAGAGTGCGCACTTTTACAGCGGAAAGTGCGGGAACCCTCAGTACTACTGAGGAAGGGGAAGGGCATATCCCCGAAACGCGTCTAGTGTATTGGATACCCGTGTCTCTACCAAAGGCAGCGCTGCCAGAAAGATCTATAAATATAAATATAAAGACAAAGACACAGATACAAGTGAAACCATCAATCCAGTTTCACTAACAGCTGTTTGGATTAACATAAATCCCCTTCTATCCATTCATAGCGTACATCGCAGGACGAACGGGACCCACGTGGGACGCCACACGGGTTCCCGCACTTTCCGCTGTAAAAGCGCGCACTCTGCAGGACCTCGTGTTGCCGGAGCACACAAACGCCATACAGCATACAACGCTACCGAAGGAAGCAAGGGAGAACATCCACACAAGGAAGGGTAACGTAAATAACCCTAACATCGTAGTTAAGCCTTCAACATATTAACTTATGCCGCTTGTTAGCGATTCCACAGCTACCTCTTCCCTATAAGTTTATGTTTTTTCCACAAGACTGTTGGAGACATATATTATTTTTAAGGACTATCGCTGGATATCTGGACTAATCTTTGATCCACAGAGAGTTAAAACTGAAATACTTTGATTGTGTGTCACAACTTTGAACATATATTTAATACATACTTTTTGTGACCATATGCTGTGCAGCCTTCTCATTCATTGATTATCTTATTATCATTCTTTATCTAACTATCATTCTAATTTTATTTTCACTACCTTTTATTATCTCCATCAATCTGTGAAATACAATGCCAAAGACACGAAGATAAGAGTGTGCATAGCCCATATTTATTTATCTCTAATCTTCTTTCTGCTGGGATCCATTGGGTAAGATCCCTTGGACTGTAGCACCTCGATTCATAATTGTGGATTAGTGAGCCACTCAACACCAATATATTACCAGATTTGTGAAGTGTTCGACTGTTGTCCTATGGACAGACTCTCCCACCTCAGCTGTAGATCTTTGCAGTTCATCCAGAGTGATCATGGGCCTCTTGGCTGCATCTCTGATCAGTCTTCTCCTTGTTTGAGATGAAAGTTTAGAGGGACGGCTGGGTCTTGGTAGATTTGCAGTGGTCTGATACTCCTTCCATTTCAATATGATCGCTTGCACAGTGCTCCTTGGGATGTTTAAAGCTTGGGAAATCTTTTGGTATCCAAATCTGGCTTTAAACTTCTCCACAACAGTATCACTGACCTGCCTGGTGTGTTCCTTGGTCTTCTGATGCTCTCTGTGCTTTAAACAGAACCCTGAGACTATCACAGAGCAGGTGCATTTATACGGAGACTTGATTACACACAGGTGGATTCTATTTATCTTCATCAGTCATTTAGGGCAACATTGGATCATTCAGAGATCCTCAATGAACTTCTGGAGTGAGTTTTCTGAACTGAAAGTAAATGGGCCGAATAATTTTGCACGCCCAACTTTTCAGTTTTATTATTACAGAAAAAGTTTAAATGATCCAATAAATTTCGTTCCACTTCACAATTGTGACCCATTTGTTGTTGATTCTTCACCAAAAGTTTAAAATGTTATATCTTTTTGTTTGAAGCCTGAAATGTGGCAAAAGGTTGAAAAGTTCCAGGGGGCCGAATACTTTCGCAAGGCACTGTATGTGCATTATACAGGGCTGCCCATGAAAAATTACCCCGCCTCCAATATCTCCAAATCAAACTGCCTAATAGTAAATCTGTCTTAGTTGTCCATAGTAACCAGTCAGAGCTCAGCTTTCATTTTTTCAGCGCCCTATAGGAACTGTAAGCTGAGCTCTGATTGGTTGCTGTGGGCGACTAAGGCTGATAAAAGTAATCTATTGTGTCAGAAAAATGGTGTTCTCCCTGGAGCAGCAAATAGTGTTTGTGGAAGGCTACGTGCGAAGCAGATCGATTAAGGAAATGCAAGGGAGCTTTGCAGACAAGTACCCAGGAACAAAACCACCAGCTAAACATTGCATCCAGGGTCTGGTTCAGAAATGGCATCAAACTAGCTTTGCTGCAAACATGACGAAAACGAGGCCTCCGGCGATCAGGAAGGCTGAAATTCAGCAGCGGATTGCAAGTAGCCCCCAAAAATCAACTTGAAGACTATCTCAGCAAGTTGGAATGATGTGTTAGCGAGTGCTGAAATCTCTGAGGCTGAAACCGTACTGAATAACATGTATGTAGGAACTGAAAGAGTCTGACAAAGCTAAACATGGAAATTACTGGACTTGGTCGCTGACTATGATTGCTGACATGTAGTCATTTGTTGGACATCGTTGAACAGTTTTACAATAACTAACACCAGAAGAAAAAAATGTCCTGCTTTTTCCAACAAGATGGGACAACATGTCGCACCTCATAGAACTCACTGGCACAGGTTCATGAACTATTTACGGAGGAGTAAACTGAGAACAAGGGGTTATGGCCACCATGTTCCACAGACTGGTCCACATGAGATTTTTATCTGTGGCAGAAAGTGTACGCTAACAATCCACATCCCCTGGATGAACTCAAGGAACACATCACAAGCACTATCCGCAGCATCACAAGAAGTATCAGCCAACATAATCCAACATGCCCAAATATACATAGACATGAATGAGGGCCAATTGCAGAGGATCCAGCACAGTTGAATAAAATCTAAGAGCCTTTATTAGAAAAATCCAGATACACGAATGGACATACGACACTCCATTTAGCTGTATTGACGCGTTTCAGATAATATCACATCCTTAGTCATAATAGTTATGACCAAGGATGTAATATCATCCAAAACGTGTCAATACAGCTAAATGGAGTGTCGTTTGTCCATTCGTGTATCTGGATTTTTCTAATAAAGCCTCTTGGATTTTATTCAACTGTGCTGGATCCTCTGTAATTGTTCTAAGCTAGTTTTGGTCTGAACCTGTCCGTGCACGGTAGTGCTTTGCCAAGGGTGAGCTGGAGGCGCTTTTCTCTTCCCTGTTATGAATGGGGACCACTTTCAGCATCTTTTCTGGCTTGTGGGTAATTAAAAAAAAAACAATCCGCTTATTCATTCACGTTGTCATACTATCGCTGGGCCACTTTTTCGTGGGCCACCCTGTACTTGCATGCAGGGATGGCAGTAGGAAATTCAGGGCCCCATACCAGGGCAAACCATGTGGCTTTCCCCCTCTATGGCCAATCTAATTTGTAAAATATTTTTTATTGGCAAATATAATACAAAAAGAAACATGCCAGCATTATATATAACATGAGCTCCGAGAGATCACAGTCCGGCAAACCGACGAACGTATCATCTAAAACAATATACTCGTGATCTACAGAGTACCAATGACTGGGTATAAAGGTGAACATATTGCGTAGTACAATAACATACAAGAGTATGAGACATCAGGTTTCTGACGTCAGCATGTTTCAAGTTCCAAAAACGAACTTTGGGGGGGGAAGTGGAGGGAGGGAGGGGGATGGGACACGCAGACCTGGACACCCACATATTCAAAAAGACTACTGTCGAAAGGCGGTTGCCTGTATCTTGTTCCATCAATACAATGGCATCATGTCACAGATCCCTGAATTTTTTCCAGGGCCCCCATATGGATTCAAATTTCAAGGATACTTTGGAATTCCAGTGAGCAATTTGCTCTAACCTATAGATTTGGTCGCATTTTAAAAACCATTGCGCTACAGTGGGGGGGGGGGTGTACGGATTTCCATTTTGCTCCTATTAATAGTCTCGCTGCTGCTAGGAGATGGTGTTGTAGCTGTACCGAGCTAGGAAGAGTGAGCGTAGACGGTGGTATACTCAAGAGGCAGACTGATGGAGAGGGTTGAATGGGAATTTCCTGCACCCTGAATAGGGCACTACAGATAGATTTCCAAAAAGTAGAGATAACTGAGCAGGACCACCATATATGCAGGTAGGTGCCCATTTCCGAATTACACCGCTAACACATTGGGGATGTGGTAGTGTACATTTTGTGTAATTTATCAGGGGTATAGTGCCATCTAATCAACAATTTGTAGTAATTCTCCTGCAGTCGTACACATCAAGAGACTTTAGGAGTACGTGCTAGCAACATGTTGACTTGTTCCGTTGAATATGTCTGTCCCAAATCTTTTTCCCACTGCACTATGAAGGACGGTTTCTGGGGAGTAAGTGGTGTGAGCAGTGAGTTATACAGTATGGATATTTTGTGTTTCGGAGTTTTCACGGACATCACCATTTTCTCAAAAGAGGAGGGGGTTGTACTAGATGATATGGTGAGTTTTTTAATTACTTGCAAACAGTGAGCTCGTTGGAAATACGTAAAAGCGGAAAGAGGATCCACTTCTGGGTCCACACTTTGCTCTAAGTGTGGAGCGGTCATTAGATATTCTCCACTGACATCGTGTTTTGTTTGCAAGCATCAGTGAGAGAATCTCTAAACTCTTTGGGACCATCCCACATGATGTCTCTGATTTGTAATAAAGGTGAATTGGGGGTGTTGAGTAGTTTGTCTCTTAAGCCAGAGTTCCATATTTTCAGAGTACTTTGAATGAGGTAACTAGTCATTTCCCCTTGTCTCAGTTGTCTGTACACATAGGTCAGTACCAGAGCACGTAGCGGGAGCTTCACCATAGCCTGTTCAGTCAGAACATCCAGTCTGTCCTTGGAAGGCCTCAACCAGTCCAGTACCCTAGTACCATGTATCGCCTTATAATAGGTTTGGAAATCTGGGAAACCCAATCCTCCCCTCGTTGTAGACTTTATCAGCTGTTGGTAAGGCAGTCTAGGTCTACCCTCCTTCCATAGAAATCTGGAAAGTATCCCTCTTAGCTGCTCGAAGAAAGATTTAGGCAAGCAAATTGGCAAAACCTGTAGATAGTATAGCACCTTTGGTAAAATAATCATTTTAACCAGGGTTCGACGTCCAAACCAGGACGTAAAGGGGATGTCCCAAGATTTAAGTAGATCATTAATGGTTTTCGGCAGGGGTAGATAATTCTCACGATATAAATCAGTAATGTGGGAGGTGAGTTTGATACCTAAGAAAGGGATACTATGGGCTGACCATGTGAAAGGAGAACACTGTTCTAGTAATCTCTGGGTGGTTAGGTCTAAGGTGACATTCAACACTAGCGATTTAGAGAAGTTTACTTTAAAGTTGGATATTGCCCCATATTTATCCAGGATGGAGTGGACAGCTGGAAAAGCATCCATTGGATTGGTGATGATCATGAGGAGATCATCTGCAAAGGCAGCTAAGGAGTGGGTAGTCTGCCCAATCATCATACCTTGGATTCTAGGGTCACATCTTATATGCTGTAGTAAGGGCTCTAGTGACAGAACAAACAATAAGGGAGAAAGAGGGCAGCCCTGTCTGGTCTCGTTACTAATGATGAAAGAAGGGGATAATATGCCGTTGACTAAAACACGTGCACTTGGATTATTGTACATGGCCATCACAACCTTGATAAAATCTTCCGGTATATTGAAGCAGCTCAAAGCTTGAGTCATGTAATTCCAATTGACTCTATCGAAGGCTTTCTCGGCATCAGTACCGAGAAGGACTAGAGGTGTGGATGTATTATGCGCATGTTGGATAATGTTGATCATCCTAGAGGTGTTCATCCGGCCTTCCCTACCGCTTATAAAGCCCACCTGTTCCATATGTACTAATTGAGGCAGGAGGGGTTGCCAGCATTTTCGCCAGCAATTTTAAATCGTTATTCAGTAGGGAAATTGGCCGATAACTAGAGCACAGTGAGGGGTCTTTTCCCTCTTTGGGGATGATGGTGATTTGAGCTGACAGCATGTGAGGGTGTAAAGTCCCTCCTTGCCATAAGGAGTTGCATACCTCGAGAAGATGGGGTAAAAGAACATCTTGAAATGTGTCATAATATTTCATAGTAAGACCGTCTGGTCCGGGGCTTCTATTTAAGGGAGTATGTTTAAGAGCTGTTTTCAATTCAGAGAGCGTGAAGGGACCAGACAGGGCCGACCCTTGTTGAGGTGAGAGTATGGGTAGGGAGAGAGAGGCCAACCATTGCTGTAGTTAGAGGATAGATCCTCAGTAGAAGGGACAGAAGGGTCCCTAAGATTGTAGAGTTGTGTATAGTATTCCGTAAACCTATTTGCAATACACTCGGTTTTCAACAATGACTGAGCTGAGGCCGACTGGACAGAGTGAATGTAGGAGTGAACCCGTTTCTTTCATGTGTCTTTTATGTGCCAGCATAAACTTAGAGGCCTTATCTCCATGAGCATAATGTTTGAACTTGGATGAAAGGTACAGTTTAGCTGATCTATCATTCAATTTCGTTTTGAGTTGAGACCTGAGTGGATCCAACTCTTGGAGAAGATCTGGGGTGAGTCGCCTCTTATGTTTGATTTCCAAAGCCTGAATCTTAGTGTAAAGGGATATTATTTTGGCTTCTCTCCTCTTCTTGAGGTGTGAACCCAAGGAGATAAAGTGGCCTCTTACTACTGCCTTATGGGCCTCCCAAACTGTACTGGGCGATACTTCTCCCGTGGCATTTAGGGCAAAGTAATCTATCAGGTTGGTTTTTATACCTTCCGCATTATCCACATTATGCAGAACCGTCTCATTCAACCTCCAGAGCAATTCCCTTTTCGGGATAGTTAGGGAATTGAAGGGATATAGGGACATGATCAGAAAGGGTAATAGACCCTATTGTAGCTTTAGTACATTGAGGCAAAAGAGAGGTGGAGACAAAAATATAGTCGAGCCTCTGGTATGAGGAATGCGCAGGGGAATAGTAGGAATAGTCCTTAGTGGTAGGGTGCAGAGCTTTCCAGCTGTCCACTAGTCCTGCCCTAGCAAGGTTATTACGTATATATCTAAGGGACACTCCAGATAAAGAGGAGGTACCCGATGAGGTATCTATCTCTGGGTGAAGGGCAACATTGCAGTCCCCTCCAAGAATAGTGATTCACTCTGCGAATTCCTGAAACCTCGCTAGGACGTGCTAATCAAGGGAGTCTGAGAGGAGTTAGGTACGTAAATGTTCCCAACCATAATCATCTGAGTACCCAGTACACCTTTAATGAACACAAAGCGCCCAGAATCATCTGTGAGGGTCGAACGTACCACAAAGAGGAGCTGTTTGTGTATAGCTATACTGACTCCTTTTGATGCTGAATCTGGAGATGTGTTGTGGAACCACTGGTTGAAAACCAGGTGTTTCAGGTATGGAATATGATTCCTTTTAAAGTGGGTTTCTTGTAATAACAGAATATCTGTCTTAAGTTTTTTCATCATGGTGCATATTTGGCTCCTCTTTGCGGGGACGTTCAACCCCCTAACATTAAAAGAATATACATTAACCATAATCATGAGCAAACCACATAATAGGTAGTATAGTACCACTTATGAATGAATCTCTCTCGCTTAGGCTGTTATGATCCGGTCTCAGGTCGTCAGACATAGAGGAGGTGACCCAAGGACGAACCCCAATATGAATCATTCTGATACCGGGGCATACATCAGGTCTGCGCGTCCGGGAGAGGGAATAGTGGGAATAAGGGGTAAAAAAATGAAAAATAGCAGTTACAAACATAAACAAACAGAAAACCCTCTTAGAGACATCACCTATAGTATAAACGTACGCAGTCGGGTACACTAAAAGTAAAGTGTCATGTGAAGTGAAAACAGTAAGTAAAAAACAGAAGTAAACATGTATAGCTCCTAAATGGAGCTGTAAATGACAGTACAAGGCGGGCATAGACTGTCAGATACGTGGATCATATTTCAGGAGCGGGCGGCTCCCAGAACATAGTGCAAAACAATGTAAAACAATCTCAACTATGAGATGTTACTTATGGCATTACATAGATAGATATAAAATTAAAATATAGTGCAGGAGATGGAAGGAGTGAAAGAAAAGACAGAGTAAGGAAGATGAGTCGACTAACAAATCTATATCTGATCAGCAGACTTATGTAAACGGCTGTTTGGTGAGACAGAGAAAAATAGGCACACCGGGAACTATACAATATCAGCTCCAGGCTTGGAGTCGTTTATAGAAACATTACCTATAGCTGCAGCAGGAGAGATATAAAAAATAAAAGATAGTGCAGAAGTTGGGATGATAAAAGGAAAGATAGCAAAATAGGAGTTGCGCCTATATGTGTCCCAAGGGGGAATAAGAATCTAGACCGATCTCACCACAGTCGGAACTAAAGTGTAAGCAAGTAATACTCTCTCTGGGACCATCAATCAGTGTCCACTTGAATCTTCCTTGGCGTCAGCTTGCCCGATTTTCTTTTCTGACGCTGTGCTTTGCTGGATCCCCATGGTGTCCACGGTATCACCAGAGGGAGAGGTGGCAATAGTGTTAACTCCTGAACTGAGTTCCAATCTTGGATCTGTAGATCTTCCACCCCCAAAAGTTCGTAGATGCGTTTCAGGTCTGAATGGGAGCGTATCACAGATTTTCTGTCAGGGGTATTAATCAGAAGGCCAAAAGGCAAAAGCCATCTATAGGTGAGCTTCCGCTTCCGCAGTATTTCCAAGAGTGGACGAAAGGCTCTTCTCTTCTTCAATGTTAAAGGCGATAAATCCTGGTAGATTGAAATAGGCGCCCCCTCATATTGTAGGTGGTGTGAGGTTCTCGCAGCCTTCATAATTTTCTCTTTAGTCTGAAAAGAAGTGATCTTACAGATAATATCCCTCGGAGGGTCAGATGGGGTTTGGAACTGGTCTAAGAGCTCTATGTGCTCTTTCAAAGGAGATGTCAGCCATTCCTTCTTGTCCAAGCAAATTAGCAAAGAATGAGGTGAGTGCTGGTATAAGGGCCTCCGCTGATATCGACTCTGGGAAGCCCTTGAGTCGCAAATTGTTGCGGCGTACTCTGTTATCTTGGTCCTCCAGTTGGGTGTATAAGTAGTTTAGATGGGCTTGTGCATCGTCCAGCTTGTGGGTGATCGATGTGCCAAAATCCACAATGGCCACCTGGGAGGACTCCAGGGTTTCCACGCGGTCACCCACTTGGCGCAAATCATGTTTTAAGTCCTTGATTTCTTGCACCAGGGGGTCTAGTGCCTCAGCAAGTAGCTGGTGCATGAAGTTCCTAGAGACTGGCAAGTTGTCTCCCGCAGCGGTAACTTCTGCGTCGCTGCCCTCTCCATCTTCCAAGTCCGTGGCTTCAGGCCTAGCTAGCGCGCTTCCTGTGACGGCGCCATCTTGTTGGGCTTCCTGGTCTGCTGCGTGCAAGCCTTTTTAACAAATCTGTCCAGGTCTCCTTGTCCTGCAACTTGCCTGGCAGATCCTGGAGTGTCCTTGGGCTTGTCTTTGCTGTTTTTGCCCATGTTAGCTCTGAATGAGGTAGTGTAGCGGAGCTCACACAGCAGCGTGCATTCAGCTCCGCTCCAGTCCACGCCCCCCCCTCTATGGCCAATCTAATATTCATAGCCATAACATGTTCAGTTGTGGGTGCATGTACCATTATAAAAAGTATTCACTCAGTTTTAGGCAAAACAAAAGCTCTTAATTATTTTGAGCAAAAGAAAAATAGCAAAATAAAGAATGCTCAGAAGTAGCTGGGGTATTTGGTAGTAAGTAGCTCTCCCACTGTCCAGCTCATATTCCACAGCTGCCCTTAAAGGGATTTTCTGGGATTTTGTAACTGTTGACCTATCCTCACTTCAATAGGGCTGAGCGCAATACAAAGCATAGCCACTATACAATGTATAGTGCTGTGCTTGGTGAGTACGGAGAAGGTCGCAGCTCTCACAGGATAGTCAGTGCCTTCTCAAACAGCTGATTAGCGGGGGTTCCGGGTGTCAGACCTCCACTGATCAGATACTGATGACTTCTGTATCAAAATCCCAGAAAACCCCTTTAAGTACACAAGACCCAGGATCACATAGTCTTAAAGGAATACACACACTAAATTTCCCAAACATAAATGTCACACCCTCTAAGGGTAAATGCACATGACTGTTGGATGTTTTGCAGTCCGCAAATTGTGGATGCGCAAAACACAGATACCGGCCGGGTGCATTCCGCATTTTGCAGAAGACAACGGCCAGCGCCTAGTAGAACAGTCCTATTCTTGTCTGTGAAGCGGACAATAATAGGACATGTTCTGTTTTTTTGTGGAATGGACACACGGACACGGAATGTACAGTACATTTCCGTTTTTTTGCAGCCCCATTGAGATGAATGGTTCCATATACGGGCCACAAAAAATAGAATGGACACGGGAAAAAAAAGAGTAAATTCACATCACCATTTCTCTTCCATTCTTCGGATCCGTCCGAAGAACAGAAAATAAAAGAAAAGAAAGATCCTTTATTTTGAGCATCTGTTATGCTCATTTTGCACATGTTTTAGTCATTTCTATCTGAGATCCGTTATTTTAGACAGAAGTAAAAGTACTTTTTCTTCCATCTAAAATAATGGTTCACAACTAACTGTAGAAGAAAGGCAGGGGTTGTGAGATTATGGTAGCAAACTAGCAGAAAAGAAAACGTTTGCCCTTTCTCTCTGTTTTACCAGCTTCTCTTGACATTAGTTCACATTGTACTGATGAAACAAGAAGAAAAAGCAAAAAAATCTGAATAAAAAAGATTTTGAACCTCAGTTGTCTTGTTATATTCAAGAAATCATCTTCATCTTAAATATAGAATTTAAAGATTTTGTTCCAAACATTACTTTATATTATGTAATAACACCTTCAACTCATCCATCATTCAGAACAGTACATTTATAGGAAATGCGCTCACCTTGAGCCTGTCGGTTATCCCACTTCTTCCCCACTAGATGGCAGACATTATTCCTTGTCCTTCCTAACACAACTGAGACTAGACCAAACTTCTGCTATACTGTATGCTACTGTAGTTCTGCCTATGTCACTTGTTAAAGAAAAAATAAAATATGTCACAGATCAATTAGTCAGTACGATGAAAAGCCAATAAAAACACAGTGCAGGAAGTTTGGTGGCTGGTAGCTACAGATATAATAGTGCAGGGCTTTGGTTGGGAGGAAGCTGTCAGGATGATTATGCATGGTCTGGTAATTTATTTTAGTGTGCTTTCATAGGGCTACACGTGAATGAAATGGATGAGGCGGCAAGTTGTTCTTCATCTGCATATAAAACACTGTAATATTCCGCTAACAGAGTAAGGGACCATTCAGGCTTTATCTTCTACAGTAATTTCTACTCATCAAGATTATGGTGCAGTGTAAAACAATAAAACGTTCAGTTTGTAATATACTTGACCTACCTGTGTGGTCTGTATCTCAAGATTGGAACTCCAGGTACATAACCCCATCCACTAAACTAGACTGTCCATTCGCCAAAATCATATCCACTTCTTTTCTTTCAGGTCCAGAGTGTGTTACAACCATAAGCGATCAGTAGGTGGTGTCGGAATCCTTCTCTCAGTCACAGCAAGTACTTTTTACAGAAGGTCCATAGCCATGACTGGGGGAAGGATTCCAACACCTATTCCTTGATATACTATGGACCGGGAGACAGAGAAGAAGACATGATATTGGCGGAGGGACAATTTTGTTTCATGGATGGATTCATGTGATTGGCTTTCCCATAAAAAAACACACACCACACAGATAAGTAAATTACAGTATATTACAAATGGAGAGTTACTATGTATATGCGTTAAAACTAATGACCTATGCTTATAGTAGCCCTGAAAACCCGTTTAAGTATAGGCATCTTTAAGAAGCCCACAAAGAGTAAATATAGTGGGCTCAGCGCATGCCACAAATGACACTGACTGTCAAAAGAGTTGTGATTAAGGATTCTCCTCTTCAGGTACCACCCACGCGTCCTTTCAATGTACATCAAGATAGAATGAAATACCGTTAACACCCTGTACATATTGCATTCTTTAAAGGGTTTTCCAAGACTCATACTGATGACCTGTCCTCCGGATAGGTCATCAGCAGGCTCAGACTGCCCCACAAGGGAATCCACTGGTGGGCCCCTGAGAAAGGTGGGCCCACTGTCCACCAGCACAGCATCTCAAATAACCTATATGAATATAATAAACTGGATAGACTATCCGTTTTATTATTATAGATGCATCAAAAGGTTAAGATGGATGGATAGGAATAGAGGCAGGCCAGCCAGTATCCTGTCTTCCCTGGGACCCACCTTTTCAAGCTGTTGCAGAGACCCTCATAATCATTCATCTTGTAGCAACTTGTTGCTGTCTGCCTGTGTGTGGGCAGGTAATATTTGTATGTCGCTGTACCGTGGGCCCCCAGAATGAATTTTACTGGTGGGCCCTAGGCATCCCAGTCCGACACTGGTCATCAGTATCTGATCGTGGGGGTCCGACACCCAGGACCCTCGCTGATAAGTGCTTTAGTAGCGCACAGCTCCATAAATTGTACAGCGGGTGTGCTTGCATGTGACTAGTCCATACTGATGGATGTGACATCACATAACCTAGTCTAGCCTATGTCTGGGAAAACCCCTTTAAAGGGACCCTCTGATTCAGGAAAAAGAATTCACATAAACTGAGGAATGAGCAGAATGCTTACATGATCACCTCCTTTTTAGCTTTTCAGCTGCACATCCACTGATCCACAGATCTCAGTCATCCGAGATGACAGCACTGTTTCTTAGACTACCTGTTACAGACCATGCATTTGGTTGTCCAAAACACTTCCTGCTTGTTCAGCCCTGCTCCTGGATCGGTGGGTGCAGCTCACGTGAGCAGTGTGGGGTGGTTATGGACAAAGGGATATGCTGTAACTGGTTATGGACATAAGTTTAGCTGTCCGTGCAGCAAACTTTGGAAACTGTATCTGGAAGAAGCATTCAATACCAGATGCAGAAAACAGGAAAACAGCTTGTTACACTAAGCTGAAAACTGCATACATTTGTCTAGTTGTATTTTAATGATGTCCTACCAACTGCCTTTATGGAGTATAAAGTGGAAACCTGTATATATACAGCAGTGCATATTTTGATTGCACCCAGGGGAAGCCCTCTTGTGCCTGTTTTTTCCCAAAAAAAACCATTACAATTTCCTACCATTTATAAGAGAGCATTATTCGGATTTCAGTGTATTAACAACAGTATACTTTATATTTTTTGGTTGTACCTAGGAGGTGTCTGACTGCACCTGTGTTTTTTTTCTCCCAAAAACCTGTTGCAAGAACCTTGCGCCAACAGCAGTGTATATTTTGGTCACACCCAGGGGATGTCCTATTGCACATGTATTTTTTCCCATGAACATGTTACAATTTTTCTACAGTATAAGTGTACAAAAAACTTAAAGGGTGGGGAGAGAGAAAAATAAAAAAGAAAGACAAGAGAAAAACTATTTGAGACGTAGGAGACCTCAGAGTGTCATAAATAAATTTTCATGCCAATTGGAGCACTTCTGATTCAGGTAGAATCGATTCAGACCTGAATCAAATTTTCTTTAGAATTGGACCATAAACAAATTTCAAGAAATTCACTCTAGTTTGTTTCCATGGCAACACATAGGAACTTTATATAAAAAAAAACTGTTAATGTTATTAAATAACTAAAATAATGTAAATAATGTAAGAGCCTGTAGTTAATTGTAATTGCCATGAACAACTTTACTATTATGGTCAGTAGGTTTGTGTGTTCTACAAATATTAGAGTTTTGGAATAAAGTTAATGTATGGTCTGCTTAGGTCATCCTTTGGTCAGACACTTTTATACAATTGTGACCCCTGCAGAGAAAGCAGTGGGTCTAGTGGATGCTGTGGCTGTTAATTACAAGCAGGGTCCATTCACACATCCGCATGTGTTTTGCCGATCCACAAGTTTCAGATCCGCAAAACACGGACACCGGCCATGTGCCAGCAGTATAGAAATGCCTTATCTCGTCCGTGGCTGCGGACAAGAATAGGACATGTTCTATTTTTTTGCGGGGCCATAGAACAGAAGGGCAGATGCGGGCAGCACACTGTGTGCTGTCCTCATCTTTTGTGGCCCCATTGAAAATTAATGGGTCCGCACCCGCAAAATTGTGGTATGGATGCGGAACCACTCATACGGACATGTGAATGGACCCTCAGGTGAAGTAGACTATAAATCCCATGAGCACCTGCTCCTCCCTGCAGCCAATAGCAGGGGGACCAGGGGGAAAGGCTAAGAAATGAAGAGGAACAGCAGCCATCTTAGAGACAACATCATGGGCAGGAGATGGAGAAACTGTAGAACAGATCTTCTGTTTCCAGTATAAGAAGGGAAGGCTCAGCTGCTGTATTACCACTACAGTCAAGCCTGCATCTCAGGAGGCTCTTGCACCGACTCCACTGCCACCCAAGGTTCTGAATGCTGCAGCCCCCAGCTGGTTTCTGGGCAGGACAATCATAAGTGCACCAACATTATCGTAACAGCATTTCCTGCCACCGGGCCCCAATGTTTGGACAGTAGGGTATAGTAAGCTGAGTGCTAGGAGTATATACAGTACAGACCAAAAGTTTGGACACACCTTCTCATTCTAAGAGTTTTCTGTATTTTCATGACTATGAAAATTGTAGATTCCCACTGAAGGCATCAAAACTATGAATTAACACATGTGGAATTATATAATTAACAAAAAAGTGTGAAACAACTGAAAATATGTCTTATATTCTAGGTTCTTCAAAGTAGCCACCTTTTGCTTTGATTACTGCTTTGCACACTCTTGGCATTCTCTTGATGAGCTTCAAGAGGTAGTCACCTGAAATGGTTTTCACTTCACAGGTGTGCCCTGTCAGGTTTAATAAGTGGGATTTCTTGCCTTATAAATGGGGTTGGGACCATGAGTTGTGTTGGGCAGAAGTCAGGTGGATACACAGCTGATAGTCCTACTGAATAGACTGTTAGAATTTGTATTATGGCAAGAAAAAAGCAGCTAAGTAAAGAAAAACGAGTGGCCATCATTACTTTAAGAAATGAAGGTCAGTCAGTCCGAAAAATTGGGAAAACTTTGAAAGTGTCCTCAAGTGCAGTCGCAAAAACCATCAAGTGCTACAAAGAAACTGGCTCACATGAGGACCGCCCCAGAAAAGGAAGACCAAGAGTCACCTCTGCTGCGGAGGATAAGTTCATCCGAGTCACCAGCCTCAGAAATCGCAGGTTAACAGCAGCTCAGATTAGAGACCAGGTCAATGCCACACAGAGTTCTAGCAGCAGACAAATCTCTACAACAACTGTTAAGAGGAGACTGTGTGCAGCAGGCCTTCATGGTAAAATAGCTGCTAAGAAACCACTGCTAAGGACAGGAAACAAGCAGAAGAGACTTGTTTGGGCTAAAGAACACAAGGAATGGACATTAGACCAGTGGAAATCTGTGCTTTGGTCTGATGAGTCCAAATTTGAGATCTTTGGTTCCAACCACCGTGTCTTTGTGCGACGCAGAAAAGGTGAACGGATGGACTCTACATGCCTGGTTCCCACCATGAAGCATGGAGGAGGAGGTGTGATGGTGTGCGGGTGCTTTGCTTGTGACACTGTTGGGGATTTATTCAAAATTTAAGGCATACTGAACCAGCATGGCTACCACAGCATCTTGCAGCGGCATGCTATTCCATCCGGTTTGCATTTAGTTGGACCATCATTTATTTATCAACAGGAAAATGACCCCAAACACACCTCCAGGCTGTGTAAGGGCTATTTGACCAAGAAGGAGAGTGATAGGGTGCTACGCCAGATGACCTGGCCTCCACAGTCACCAGACCTGAACCCAATCGAGATGGTTTGGGGTGAGCTGGACCGCATTGTGAAGGCAAAAGGGCCAACAAGTGCTAATCATCTCTGGGAACTCCTTCAAGTTCTGTTGGAATACCATTTCAGGTGACTACCTCTTGGAGCTCATAGTCATGAAAATATAGAAAACTCTTTGAATGAGAAGGTGTGTCCAAACCTTTGGTCTGTACTGTAGCTGGGAAGTGCATGCTGTCTTTATCTAGCAAAGGAGAGTGTGTATGACCACCATCACTGTTTATCATTATAGGTAACCCACCCCCTTCACCAGGGGTTTTCCTTAAGGGTGTATTAGACACCCTGATGCCACATACGATTGTTGGAAGGGAAGCACTCTCTCCCAACAATCTTCAGATAGCTAGCAGAGGACACCACTGCCATTACATGCAGCGATGTCCTCCGTGACATGGGGAGGAGCACTATGCCATTGCTAGTCCCATTGCAGGGCGGCGGTGTGCCAGTGGCAGATCGCTATTACACAGCGCAATCTGCCTAATGAGCGAATGTTTGCTCGTTCATCAGGCATTTGAAGGCAATATTAGAGTGCTAGATGATCACTATTGAGGAACGCTTATTGGCGATCATCTGCCAGAAAATCTGCCAATCTAATACACCCTTTAGACAGAATTGCAATTGTTACTTTTTTCCTTTTATTTCATTATCTTTATGTTATTCACCATTGTTCATCCTCCCCCAAATAAATCTGTTGATCAGTTAACTCCTTCATGGGGTTATTGTGTACTAAACTGGGAAGGTTCAGGTGGGTATTGGTAGGTACAATAAGGTTCTGGTAGGCTGCCGACTGTACTGCATCCCACAGCTGTGGCGGGGAGGATCAAACACGACAATTGAGGTGGTCCACATATTAATTGGGTTTATTTCTGGGGACTTAAGGAGCCAGGGTAGCACTTGGAAGTCTTGGTCATGCCCTTCCAACCAATATCAGACATTTCTAGCTGTGAGATATGTTGTATTGTCTTGCTGGAAGATCCCATCCACCCCAGGGAAAACAATCAGCATGTATGGGTGTATGTGAATTGCAAGTATGGACTCATACCCAAATCAGTTGAGAGTGCCTTCCACATGGATGAGCGGGCACAGAGAAATCCCAGGAAAACATGCTACAAAAACATTCTCCAGACCATAATGCTGCCACCACCAGCTTTTTCTTCCAGCAGTGGTTGCAGGGTATTTGTTCTCTGATGTTTCTCACCTGACACACCGACATCCATACTTCGATAAAGCAGAAAATGTTACTCATCGGAGAAGGCAACTCTTTGCCAATCAGTGGAGGTCCAATTCTGATCCTGCTAAAAAAATGAAAGCCTTTTCTGCCTATGCAACTTTGTTAGCAGAGGTGCAGTGACCATCTGTCTGCTTCGGAGCCCCATACGCAGTAGAGCCCCATACACAGTAGGCACACGTCTTATAGCTCCCTGGTTTATTTTAGTGGTGACCTGCTCCCCTGTATAGCGTCTGCTCTTTTGCACCTTTGTAGCAAACATTCACCTCTCACATCAATGACATGTGGTGCTCTGCAGTTTCCATGTCGCTTATTCGCAATGGTGCCATTTGTCTACTCACTATACACTTTCATCATGCCAGCATGTGAACAGTTCACAAACCACATAGTTTCAGACATACTGCCACCCTTGGCCTGGAAGCCAATAATCATCCCTTTTTGCAACTCTGATAAATCACCCTTTTTTCCCATAACAGCAACAAGGGATATGTGTGCAGACAGCCTATCAAACACCTTATATACCCACCAAGCCAGCTCACCACACGTGGCTTCCTTCATGAGCTACACACTGTTGACATCAAAAGTAGGAATTAGTCATAATAATGTGACTCTACCACCACCATATATATAGGGTTTGAGAGTACAGTTGCTTTTTAAGGGTTCATTGCCTGTTTTTCTCCTACTGTCTGCTTTTACAACAAAACCTGTGGTTTATATGACTTTTTGTTCTCTAATTCAAATTTTTATGTGCTGGTTATGATTGTGATGCTACTAGAAGTGTACAGTGTTAATGCACTAGAAGTGTGAATTTTCTTTATGTAATGTACTACTGTATTATATAATTTGCACGTAATTTAGAGTAGAAACCAAGGGTTAGAAGGCATTGTATTACCATGGTCATACACTAGGTGGTGCATATTACTAAAAGTAAAGCATAAGAATTCTATTGTATTGTTAGCCAGTTCTAGCCTGGTATTAGGGTGGAGATATGTAAATTCAAGGTATTCATGCCCAGCCCAGCAAGTCTAATGACAGGATTCATGTGTACTTCCTTCAGTACAGAGATTGGATTGTCAGTAACACAATTTCCTCAAACAACAAAGAAAGGTCTGGTACGTACAACATGTCAATTGCCTTTATGTTCTCAGTTTACCTAAGAACTTATGTCTAACTCTGAGACGTATGCAACAACTCCTCCTGCATTGTCAATAATAATATTGCATCTTATTCTTTACTTAAAACTGCACAGATAAGTTATCTACTACCTGATGTATGTAATCTATCAATGCATGTCTGTAAGTATCTTCTAACACATAACATGTGTCCGCTCAGTAAATGCCTCGTATGGTTAATGTTGTTTAGCCCTGTTCCTTATTACTTTTATTTGAACATTTTGTTATCTTGGCTTCTATGGTAAGTCTGTGCGATTCTGTGAAAGGCAAACTTAATCACCTCGCCCTTTCTTTTGATAAGTAATGTTCTGAACTTTTGCCAGTGTAATACTGGAATTCTTCTGTTTGTGTTAGAGATTCAGGTTAATGAGAGGCGTAACAAACAGAAAAGTAGGTGACTTCAACAAGGGATTCAAGTTCTTAAATTCTCACCCTTGTGCAAATACTATAATAAGACATTAAAAGTCTCCTTAGAAACATACACAGGCAAGTTTTTGTTGTGCAGCAGTACCTATAAAATGTTGGTTGTAAGACACAAGAGCCACAAGACAATTCATAGATCAGGTTGAAAAATGTAGAGTTTGAAAGAGTTAAATTGGCATTGGGGAGAAAAACATTTTGGTGGTTATGGGACCTCTCTCAGTACTGTGACCTTATACAGAACTGCAGAGATTATGATCTTGAGCAGGTGTAAGGTCTATGATGGAGTCCATTTTTTATATAAAGTACATAGTAGAGTGGATGCCTAGGGGTAGCAGATAGAGCAAGCCATACAAGCCACTTTACAGTACATAGAAAGCATCACATACTGTATATACAGTAGCTCTTCAGGAAAATAACTAAGACATAATGGGGTAGATTTACTACTGTAAATGTACTAGTTTTTCAGTGCTGTATATGCCAAACAAAACTGGTGTAAATGGTTTGCACTGCATTTATCTAGTGTTGTGGACACTCTTCTAACCTTTTTAAGCCTCACCAAAAAGGGCTTGGTTTAGCAAAATGGCTTCACTGGAAAGGAATGTGGCTTAAATGCACCGCTGTGCACTAAAATATGCACCAGAATACTGTCCCAATGTGTTATCAAGGACCTGTGTATGTCGGATGGCCATTTTTTTCAATTATAACACTGACGGAAACTCAAACAAATTCTCCACATAGATCTTCCTCTGTAAACTGTGAGAAGAAGCTTGATAGCCCCCTCCTAGTCAATGGACACATGCATTAATCAAAAGAGCAACTGAAGTAATATACAGTGTAACATAGTAACATAGTTTATAAGGCCAAAAAAAAGACATCTGTCCATCTAGTTCAGCCTGTTTTCCTAAAAGTTGATCCAGAGGAAGGCAAAAAACCCTGTGAGGTAGAAGCCAATTTTCCCCACTTTAGGGAAAAAAATTCCTTCCCGACTCCAATCAGGCAATCAGAATTACTCCCTGGATCAACGACCCATCTCTAGTAACTATAACCTGTAATATTATTACACTCCAGAAATACATCCAGGCCCCTCTTGAACTCCTTTAGTGAACTTACCATCACCACCTCCTCAGGCAGAGAGTTCCATAGTCTCACTGCTCTTACCGTAAAGAAGGATGTCCCCTCGTCACAATCACAGTCCTTAGGATAAATAGATCATGGGAGAGATCTCTGTACTGACCTCTGATATATTTATACATAGTTATTAGATCTCCCCTCAGTCGTCTTTTTTCTAAAGTGAATAAGCCTAATTTTGATAATCTTTCTGGGTACTGTAGTCCACCCATTCCAGTTATGACTTTAGTTGCCCTCCTCTGAACCCGCTCCAGCTCTGCTATGTCTGCCTTGTTCACAGGAGCCCGGAACTGTACACAGTACTCCATGTGTGGTCTGACTAGTGATTTGTAAAGTGGCAGGACTATATTCTCATCACGGGCATCTATGCCTCTTTTGAAGCAACCCATTATCTTATTGGCCTTGGCAGCAGCTGTCTGACACTGGTTTCTACAGCTTAGTTTGCTGTTCACTAAAATTCCTAGGTCCTTTTCCATGTCAGAGTTACCCAATGTTTTACCATTTAGTATGTACTGGTGACTTGCATTATTCCTTCCCATATGCATAACCTTACATTTGTCAGTGTTAAACCTCATCTGCCACTTCTCTGCCCAAGCCTCCAGTCTATCCAGATCCATCTGTAGCAGTATACTGTCCTCTTCTGTGTTGATTACTTTACACAGTTTAGTGTCATCTACAAAAATTGATATTTTACTGTGCAAGCTTTCTACAAGATCATTAATAAATATATTGAAGAGAATAGGGCCCATTACTGACCCCTGTGGTACCCCAATAGTGACAGTGACCCAATCTGAATATGTGCCGTTAATAACCACCCTCTGTTTTCTATCACTGAGCCAGTTACTTACCCACATACAGACATTTTCTCCCATGCCAAGCATTCTCATTTTATATACTAACCTTTTATGTGGTACCGTGTCAAATGCTTTGGAGAAGTCCAGATATATGACATCCATTGATTCGCTGCGGTCCAGTCTAGAACTTACCTCCTCATAGAAACTGATTAAATTAGTTTGACATGACCGATCCCTCATGAAGCCATGCTGATATGGAGTTATTTGCTTATTTTCATTGAGGTACTCCAAGATAGCATCTCTTAGAAAACCCTCAAACAGTTTACCCACGATAGATGTTAAACTTACCGGCCTATAGTTCCCTTAAACTTACCGGCCTATAGTGCATAGACCAGTTCTGGATTCATGGGCCAAATTTAGCCCTTTACATTCATTTTAGCCCAACTATTAGTTATAACTTCCATAGATATCTTTGCAAGATACAGATTTTACAGTCAACCCTATGTGCACTCATAGTGTAAGGAATTCGTAATGTAGATCTTTTCTATTTATAATAGTAACATAGTAACATACTTTGTAAGGCTGAAAAAAAACATCCGTCCATCCAGTTCAGCCTGTTATCCTGCAAGTTGATTCAGAGGAAGGCAAAAAAAAACCCTGTGAGGTAGAAGCCAATTTTCCCCACTTTAGGGGAAAAAAATTCCTTCCCGACTCCAATCAGGCAATCAGAGTAACTCCCTGGATCAACAACCCCTCTCTAGTAACTATAACCTGTAATATTATTACACTCGAGAAATACATCCAGGCCCTTCTGGAACTCTTTTAGTGAATTCACCATCACCTCCTCAGGTAGAGAGTTCCATAGTCTCACTGCTCCTAGGCTACTTTCACACTAGCGTTTTATAATTCCGGTATTGAGTTCCGTCATAGGGGCTCAATACCGGAATAAAACGCTTCAGTTTTGTCCCCATTCATTGTCAATGGGGACAAAACTAAACTGAAGACAACGGAATGCTCCTAAAAGCATTCAGTTCCGTCTTCAGACCAGAGAGCAAACTGCAGCATGCTGCGGTTTGCTCTCCGGTCCAGGCATCCGCACCAAGACGGATCTGTCATGACCCCCAATGAAAGTCAATGGGGACGGATCCATTTGGTGTGACACAATTGTGAACGGATCCGTCCTCCATTGACTTTCAATGGAGTTCATGACGGATCCGTCACCTACACACATACATACATACACATAAACGTACACAGACATATACACATACAAATACACATACATACTTACATGCTCCCGGTAGGTCTCCACAGCGCAGGAAGAGCAGGACGGCGCACACATAGGAAGATTCCACCCGGCGCCCAGCAGAGGGAGCTGTGGGGAATCGTCCTATGTGCGCGCCGTCCTGCTCCTCCTGCGCTGTGGAGACCTGCCGGGAGCATGTAAGTATGTATTTGTATGTGTATATGTCTGTGTGTCTGTCTGTATGTACTGTGTGACATGTGTGGGGCCGGAGCGCGGTTCCGGACCCACACATGTCCCTGTGGCAGCACGGATCCGGCGGCACCCTTCACCTGCCGGATCCGTGCTGCCGCTAGTGTGAAAGAGGCCTTACAGTAAAGAATCCTCTTCTATCTTTGTGTACAAACCTTCTTTCCTCCAGACACAGAGGATGTCCCCTCATCACAGTCACAGTCCTGGGGATAAATAGATGATGGGAGAGATCTCTGTATTGACCCCTGATATATTTATATATAGTTATTAGATCTCCCCTCAGTTTTTTCTAAAGTAAATAACCCTAATTTTGATAATCTTTCTGGGTACTGTAGTCCACCCATTCCAGTTATTACTTTAGTTGTCCTCTTTTGAACCCTCTCCAGCTCTGCTATGTCTGCCTTGCTCCCAGACGCCCGGAATTGTACACAGTACTCTGTGTGCAGTCTGACTAGTAATTTGTAAAGTGGCAGGACTATGGAAAAGTTTAATTTTATAAACTTTTTAATTTTATAAACTTTTATAAACTTGTGACCATGTCTGGGTTCTATCAATGCTTTTTTATTGGAGATGGTCTCTGGACCAAAATCCCATCTACCAGAAACATTATACCAATCAGCACCTCGTTAATACATCAGAATCATGGATTGCAGGTTCATACATGTATCTTGAAGGTAGATTAGAGCTGGCCACATCCACATTCTTGTTTAAAACCAGGCAATATTGAGGATTTTAGAAAAAGTCATTCTTTTAATAATAGTAAATGTGTCTAAAATGAGGTACTCCACAATTTTGGTGCAAATAATGCCTTGAAAGTGGAGCACTTAACATAGTAAATGTGGAATAAAGTTTAGTGAGTCATTGGGCACCAAGATAATTATTGGCTTGAAAGTTTTCCAGATACTGCTTTTTTTTTTATTGCAAATGTCTTTCCGACATGGACAAAAGCAAATACAGCATCAACTGAGTTGTGTATGTGATCTATATGTGAACACCTTTCTTTTAGAGGTATCAGGCTTAAAAATAAAAGGTTTCTAAGAGAAAAGAAAGAAGAAAAGAAAAGAAGAAAAGAGTTTTCTATATTGTTGAGATATGTTAAAATCAGTACAAAAAGAAAAGTTTTGGCAAGTCTGAGTGTATCACAGGTTACATTCAGGACTTTTCTTTCCCCTTTTTTACGAATTCTGTGATGGAAGGCTCAAATGGAGCTGAATTGGAAGCTCCATTTGAGCCTTCCATCACAGAATTCTTTAAAAAGGGGAAAGAAAAGTCCTGAATGTAGAACTTTTTTCCCCCCTAAAAAAATAAACATTCTCCTAGGCATCTGTTAGGCTTTATTCCTATAAGTTATGTGCCGAATCCGGAACTTCCGTTATAGAAGCAGAAGAAGAGAAATGCGTAGTGGCAAAGAGAAAGCAGCCTTACTGGTACTGGTACTTAGGTATCAGGCTGCTGGCAGACAGTGGCATCTGTTGCCAATAGCTTCCCATTGTAAAAAAGAAAACCTGCACCTGTCATGTGATATACATTTTTTATTGTATGCCTCTGTATTGAAAAGCATAACAGACTAGTCGCATAGTGTATTATTTACTGACTGCAGTGTATAGCAACCTACAGAACATTAAACATATGAAACATTATCTTATAGAATTATGTAATTCCCTAAAACTATAATTCAGAAGATATCTGATATAAACGTGGAAGATAATAGATAACTTCTAAGCATTGTACACATAAAATGTTGCCAGTTATAATAGAAAAATAACAATATCTATTAATATTGTACTGAAAATAGCATTCAGACAGCAGTAATAGTATTTGTTACAATTTAGGTGTAACGTCCATAATGCAGCTCATTCTATCTGCTGCTTGAAGGTTTGGCTGTATTCTATTGGGACGCTAACTTAAAACATATTTGTCTTGGAATCTCAGGAATTTGGGTAAGTATGATTGCCTTACTCAGTAGAGATGTGGATCTTTGTTCACGCATAGCACTTAGAGGGAAATATAAACCTTCTTAAAGGGAAGGAAAAAAATTGGAAAAGTATATGCACCAAAAACATGGCAAATTTTCCAGTGCATGTTTGCATAACCTACGTGACAAATTTGATAAGTATAATGCATTTATGTAGTCATTTTCAGTAGTGCATGATATTACAACATTCAGATGCTATCATTAAGTTATGTCTTATGAGGCCTTTGATCTAGGGCTAAAATATGGGTCTAAATTGGAGTAAATACGTCTCAGAAAGGTCACAGAACATGATGCAATCAATGAGAACAAGCTGCTTTTGTTCATTTGCATCTTGTTGCATTCCATGTGTTGTTTTTAGTATTGCTCCAGAATCTGTTGTCCGTCTCATAGATTTTTTGGCATATTCTTTAATCTCTCTTATGTCTACAGTATTTGAGCACATTTATCAAGCTGAAATATGTCTAAATTAGATGTATTTAAGGCGTAGATTGTGTCGCGGTTAGTTGTGCAGAAATCTGCAACTTTTCCCCGCTCACGCCAGGTCTAAATAAGTGGGTGTGGAGTGGGTGAGGAAGGGAACGGGCTGGCAGGTCCATATAATTTACCATTTACTAGGCCTGTTTCAGGCGTAGAAAAAGTTCTACATGTAAGACAGCAGGTGAAAATCATATTCATCTGATTCGCAACACTCCTTTCTGGTGCCCTGGCTCTGCTTGGCGATCTTCCCATCCTTGATCTCTTTGCATCTAGATGGGATCACGTTGCCACTGCAGCCAATGACTGGTCTCAACAGTGACATGTCCTCAAGCATCATGTGACTAAACAGTGACATACCGCCTTGGGACATGCTACAACTGAGGCCAGTCATTGGCTGCTGCAGTAGTACCCAGGCAGGAATTAAATAGGCCAAGATATGGAAGATTGATAAAATTATGGGGTAATTTATCAAACTGGTGTAAAGTAGAACTGGCCTAATTGCTGATACCAACCAATCAGATTCCTTCTTTCATTTTGGACAGCTCCTTTGGAAAATGAAAGGTGGGATCTGATTGGTTGCTATGGGCAACTAAGCCAGTTCTACTTTACATCAGTTTGATAAATGACCCCATCAGTGTCTGGGAGTAGGTGAATATGATTTTTTTTCATTAAGTACCACATGCTCCACTACAATAGTTTAAAGGGGCTATAATTTTAGAAAATCTCCTTATGCCAGACCCTCTAAAATGTTCCTATATCCTTCAAAAATACCTGTCAAGAATGGTTACATTAAGATTACAATAAGATTTAGTTAATTAATTTAGAAGAAAAAAACAGACATAAATCTGTTCTTATGCTGGCCATGTACTTTAGATTAATGGTGGCAGAATATGACAATTTCAGTGGGACCAGCTAACCATCTAACATGTATAGGATGCCCTGATTCTTCCCTTTTGGCAAATGTTGAGGGAGAGAAGAATTGAGCAGTTGAAATTCAACTTGTCCATTATTTTAGCTGTTTTGGGGGAAATTACCCTCTAACAGAGGTACTAGGCAGTGGTGTACTACCCATTCCCCATTAAAGGCACATGCATGTGTAAGTCTGGTGTGCATGTGTACAGAGGGGCTCTTTCAGCTTACAGCTGAAATCTATGGCCTACAATAAGCAGACCAGTTGTGTTATTGTCCAAAAACAAATCACATTTATCACAGTGGTCAAGTCTTCTTATCTCTGTTGAGATTAAAAGGGTTCTCTGGGTCTGTACCTGTAAAGTCTGCGGATATAAGACACTTTGAACAGTACTTACCCTACACTTCCATTTCTTTCTACTGGGATGACATCAGTGCCTAACTGGCTGCAAACTCTTCCTCTGAGGGTGCAACTGGATGTGCTCCTCTATCTTCCAGTACAGCTACCTCTACATTATGCAGCTGAACAAGAAGAAAGAGGAGAAGATTCGGTCACAACATCAGAGGAGGAGTCTGAAGCCAGTCATAAGGCCACGTGGGGACTGCAGAATCAGAAAAGCGACAGAAGGGTAAGTACTGCTCAAAGTGTCATGTCCACAGGCTAGCTAAAAGAGTCTTTTTAGGTACATGCACATAGAACCCCTTTAACTTATTATAGTTACAGGCTTGGGTAGGAGAATATATCCCATTAATATATCCCATGTGCTTGTATGCAAGGTGTCACAGACTACATGTATAGGCTGTCAAAAATTGTTCTGTGTTGTACAGTATATTATAAATTAGTCATGTTAATCACTCATATGAGTCATATTTTGAGTTTTGTTCTTACTATAAACCATTATAGAATGAATCAAGTGAAAATCACAGTCTGAACTTAACATGGTGACGTTATACAAGACCTAATTGTATATCCTATTTTCTTTGCCCAATAATTAAAGTTATTTTGTTGTGGTGGAGCAATAGCTAGCATAAGGCAGGGTTTATTCATGGGTAAAAATGCTGTACTTTTTGAGCTATCTTGTGATATATTTATCTGTAATGGTCACTTATTATATATGAACAACCCATAATCCGGAGTAAAAGCACTTGCAAATAGCAGGTTTAAAATTAAAGATGATATGTTCGTGAATGTTGAGTTCAATTTTAACCTTTCTTTCCCCCTACTGGCAAATACTGTACACTAGAAAGGACTGGCTCGGCTGGGCCGGCTTTCTAAAAATTGTCTTCTAACATGATCTGGCACTTTACATGATATATTTTACGTCTGAAAGTCAAATGAAAACCACATGTCGAAAAACATGATATCACTGTAGATTATGCCTTGTGTCTTACTGACTTTGCCAAAAAATCTATTTAAATGTAACAAAAAAGTTAGAAACTCTCGACTGTGCCCCAATCTTCAGGCATGCTATCCAGTCGCAGGTCCCAGCACCTGTACTTCTTGCTTGTGCTCCACACTGGGCAGTGTTTCCTACATTGGCACTTCTCTTCTCTCTCACAGATGATTCACAGACAGACAAAGGGGTTGACATAGCTATTGAAATCAGCCAGTCAGTCAGCCCCCTTCACTCACAGCAGAGGTCAGATGCCAATGCACGAAACATTGTAGCACAAGCAGCAAGTGGAGGTGCTGTGACCTGGGTCTGAAGTGCATTCCTGAAGATTGAGGCACAGTAGAGAATTGAAAAATATTAGTATGCCCTATAATTTGCTTGTAACATTTAACCATTCTTTTTTTAATTGGAAACACTTTAAAAATATTTTATATGTTATTGCATTTTGTTTTTTGCTTTTTTTAGGGATGCATATATTATATTGATACTGTGACGACATGGATTCTATATTATCCACTTATATTTTGATATTTTGATGTGCGAAGATGCTTTTCCATTTATAATCAATTCCACTGGACTATTAAAAGCACAACTTGGAGCCCAATTTCTCATATAAGAAGTGATTACACGTGACAGCAGCCATGCTTAAACAAATATTAGCTGATATGTACATTGATCCAGACCTCCTGGCAGAACTCAGTGAAGAACAGAAACAGATCTTGTTCTTTAAGATGAGGGAAGAGCAAGTAAGAAGATGGAAAGAGAGAGAAGCAAAATGCGAACAGAATGAAAAGTTACATCAAAGTCACAAGCCAAAAAAAAGTAAGTTATAAAACAATTACAATGCTAGACGTATATAGTGGGTTGTTAACAATATGTAACCTACAGTTCTTTTTACTCTAGGATAGATATTTGTGTTTTTATAATTTTGTCTAAATGTTATTAATTTTTTTTATAATTTTGTCTAAATTTTAAAGTACAGCAGAGCAATACTATTGTTAGTTACCCAATTTAGTAACTAGTTACTTTGGTTGTCCAACCTGCAGTGGATTATATGTGAAATCTGATTTCATATCTTCTAGTTTTGAATTGAAGTGATGATTTGAAAATATGGTCAAATACATCAATACATATTCATTTTAGGATAATAACCTGAGCCATACAAATTCCTTTCTCTCCTTCTTTGCCAACATTTGCAAAACCTCTGGTTGGGTTATACACAGGACTTAGGTGTCCCTCTAGCATTGCTATCCAGTGTTCTTATAGAAGTGTTAGTCAGTACTCATTAGTGTAAATTCTTATAGTGAAAGGAACAAATTTTCTGTGCAGTTACAGCTAAGGTTCCCAGTGCCAGCTCCAGAGACGTTATTGCAAACTGCAGTGTCCTTTTCACTGCATTAGTGCCCCCACTGCCACACTGCCAGCACTGACTACCTAAGTGACACTATAGCCTGTATCAGAGCCCTCATGGCATCAGCTGCTTACCTCTTTATCACTAAAAGTAAGTTATATGTGAGTGGAAATCAAGCATCTTCAGTCATCATATCCCGAAACTGAGGGGAATCCAGGTCTGTTCAACAAACTCTAGGAGGCTTATCAATGTAAGTGGCAGGGTTAAACCATTTAATCCTCCTCTTCAGTACAGAGATGACCTCTGATGTATACCACATATACAGCCTTGAATTATACACTGTATAGACAAAAGTATTTGGACACACCCCTTATCATTGAATGCAGATGTTTCATTCAGTCTCATTGCCACAGGTGTATAAAATTCCATCACCTTGTTATGCAGTCTGCCTTTACAAACATTTGTGAAAGAAAGGGTCCTTCTAAACAGCTCACAGAATTCAATTGTGGTTCTGTAATAGGATACCACCATTGAAACAAGTTAATTCATGAAATTTCTTCCACAAACAACTGTAAGTGGTATTATTGCAAAGTGGAAGCATTTATGAACCACACTAAGCTGTGACACTAAGCAGCAAACCATGTAAAGTTAAAGAACAAGGTCAAGCTTAATGGCATGGCTTTTCATGGCTGAGCAGTTCCATCCTAGTCTTACATCACCATGCCAAACGCCAAGAGTCAGAGTGATGTAAAGCACACCACCACTGGACTCTGAAGCAGTAGAAACATGTTCTATGGAGTGATGAATCTCACTTCTCTACCTGGCAGTCTAATAGACAGGTCTGGGTTTGGTGAAAGCCAGGATAAAGTTACCAGCCTGACTGCACTGTGCCAACTGTAAAGTTTGGTGGAGGAGTTTGCCCTAGACCCCTAAGTTCCAGTGATGGGAATTCTTAATGCTTCAGCATAACAATATATTTTGGACAATTGTATGCTTCCAACTTTGTGGGAACAGTTTGAGGAAGGCACATATTTATTTCAGTATGACTGTGCCCCAGTGCACAAAGCAAGGTCCATGGTTGGGTGACTTTGGTGTGGAAGAATTTGACTGGCCCACACATAGCCCAAATGCAATACCTTTGGGATGAACTAGCAGGGAGACTGAGCACCCATTCCTCTTGTCTATATAGCTAATCTTAAAGTATAAACCTCAATTATTTGATCCCAGTAATAAATGAACCTCCATTTTATGTACTTATCATTTTTATCACCTGTGTACTCTTTACATATAAAATGTTATCCAAATGTAACCCTAAACAGATATTGTCTGGAAAAAACAGTAACTACAAACAAAAGTGTCCTATTTGTGGAAGTGACTCATAAAGGACCTATTATGACTGTCTAAAAACAGGAAGATAAATAAAAGTAAATGTATTTAGGAATGGGTTGTTCAAAGATATTTAAAGGAATCTGTCACCACAATTTTGGACTGTTATCTTCTGCAATAAATGAATAGTACTGCAGATGAGGAGTCCAGATCACTATTTTTATTTATATTCTGCCCCCTATTCTCCCGTTGTCAGCGCTTAAAGCTGTGCTGAAATACATTTCCCAGGACTGCTGAGTCCTCTCCATTATATTAGCATTGCACAGCAGTCCGTACTGTCTACTTCACTGCAGCTTCAAACGCTGAAAGTGGGAGAATAGGGGGCAGGCGTTAAATAAAAAATAGTGATCTGCAGTACTATTCATTTATTACTGCAGATAATAGTCCAAAATTGTGGTGCCAGATTCCTTTTAAGAAATAATTAGCTAGAATGACAGTCAGTATCATTATATATTTGTTACATGTTCATTAATCCAAAAATCCATTATTGATTATGATATCCATCAATGGATACTTTCACATGGTCTGTATTTAGTCAGTATTTAGCATCAGTATTTGTAAGCCAAAGCCAGGAGTGGAACCTACAGAGAAAAATTATAATTGGAAGATTTGAGCCTCTTCTATATTTTGGACCCACTCCTGTTTTTGGCTTACAACTACTGATCTACAATACTGACCAAATACTGACCATGTGAAGGTGGCTATTATGTCTGATGTGGTGGCACATTAATCTATTCTTCTACAGAATTTTAGTTTCCTCACTCACATTCAGAGTAAGTGCAGGTGGTATGTAGTAAAGAGGTTTTCTGGGTATTTTAAATAATCAGTCCCTCACTCCACCAATGCTGCCATCTCCTCTGCACCCACTCATACTGCGGACTCTTTCGCCTGGGTCCCGACCAGATGTCTGCGCTTCTTTTCCTGTTTACCCGCTTAGTATTAATGCAATTGAACAGGAAAAAAAGTGCACACATTAAGGACCTGGGCGGAAGAGCCGGCAACGTTAGCTAATGAGGTCCACAGAACATGAGACTTATTACCTAATAGCCAGAGATGCCCTTTAATACATGTCACCAGCACTTGCCCTCCACTTCCACAGATAGAATATGATAGCTGCCACAAAGGGGTAAAAATAAAAATAAGCTTTACGCACTTCACCAGTCACTCATGGCTGCCTTTCCGACAGTGCTCTCCAGTTCCTGGTCCCATCTCAACACACAGGAAGTAGCTTGGAATGGCAGCTCAGCCAATCACCAGTTGAAGTTAAAAAAATATCTGTATATTCCTGGAAAACCCCTTTAAAGTGGCATTTTGAGTTAATTTAAAGGAGGGGGTCAAGCTTTCAAAATCCTGCTTTATTATTGAAGAAAATGCAAACTGTTACATATATACTTACCAATAAGAATCCTGCTGCCAGTTCTGTCTTACCTATACGCACAATGACAAAAAATCCAGTAAAAGAATGAACGGATAGATAGATAGATAGATAGATAGATAGATAGATATTAGATAGATAGATATTAGATAGATAGATAGATAGATAGAAAATAATTTTTATGTCAATCCTTTCTGCGGAATCCACATGGAAAATATGGCGGGTGGTTGCATGCAGATTAGCCACACTGGATAACATTAAAACAGCATGCAGATCCACGGCATGTCAAACTTTCATTACACAGGAGACAGAAAACTGTCAGCCTCAGATTTTAATTGAAGATCCCTTGGCAGGTTTTTCTGACATGCCCTAACTATATCAGCACTTCTATTACATAGAGACACTTTTGGCATCGGAACAAGGAAGGCTGGTCCTGTGTTGAATTGTTGGTGAAAGTACATTGCTGGAAAGAAGGCGTGAAAGTTATTTTAAGAAAGAGTAACTGGTTTTACTAGATGAGATAGAGAAGCCTTTGGTATATAATGGCATTTGGAAAGATCCAGTTGTCTAAAATGGCTCAGAAAGTATTTTAATAATTGTCATTTACAGAATTTCAAGGATTTTTTACACTGTTAATTAGGATATAGAAATAGTATATGACTTTTTATTTACCAGTTAATTGAACAATACGATTTAAACTGAGGTATCCAATACATGCCAACTCTCCTGGAATACCCAGGCAGCTCTTGAAAAAATGGGCGACCTCCCAGAGAGTTGGCAAATCTCCCGGGTGCTGTGGAAACCTCCCAGCACCTCCTAAAAACAGCCCTAACTGTGTGTGGGGATCAGTGGAGTACATAAAGAAGAAAGGGCCCCATAGGAAGAATCAAACCAGGTCCCCAAACAGGACAGAAGGGTTTCTGCCTAAACCCTTTTCAATGACCCTTGGGCCATTTTTCCACTTTAGAAGGTAGAGTCCTGAC
The DNA here is from genome assembly GCA_900303285.1 of Rhinella marina. Lineage (NCBI taxonomy): Eukaryota > Metazoa > Chordata > Amphibia > Anura > Bufonidae > Rhinella > Rhinella marina. The sequence continues at coordinate 378,026 of ONZH01022178.1, read as the reverse complement.
CAGGTTTTTACCTCCAGTAGAAGAGGAGAGGATCCCAACTAAGACTGGGCCCCCTCTTGTCCTGGGCCCCATAGCAGTCGCAAGGTCTGCCGCTATGGTAGTTATGCCCCTGGTGGGGACCCTTCTGTCCTACAATGCGCTTACAAATATTTGGCATGTATGACTTATCCATCTTATTATGCAGATCCTGTCATCAGTTTAATGCTGCCCAAATCATGGCATCATGAGCAGAGGCTCCTTCTACTTCACAATGCAGCTACATCTCACATTGTCATAAAACAAGAGAGGCATAAGGAAAATAACCTGTCATTGTTTTATGCTGTCCGTTAATAAGATGGACATAGTGAGCTTCTGCTTTCCTTACTGTTATTAGAACAGGTAGTGGTAGCCATAAGTTCAGAGGCTTATGGAGGTCATTGGACAGGCCCATGTAATTGTTCCCATTCTGTTTATACAGGATATTGCATATCCTCTTTAAATCTGTGTTTGTTACTGCTTCCTTCCTATAGTTCTCCTTTTGGTTACATTCCAATCCATCATATGTCTGCTGGACTTGGTTTCTTTAATTTAACTTACGTTGTGTTTTGATTTTTTTTCTTTATTTTTGCACGCTCCATTAAAATGAATGTGCAATACAAAAAGCAGCCATCTGTTCTGTAATTGATAGGCCAAGTGACATGAAAACCAATTTAACTTGTTGATTTTGAGAAAAATAGTGATTAAAGGACAACTAAAGGGCGAAATTTTCCCATATTGTTAGTGGCATACCTGAATGCTGTCAAGTATGTAGCTTACAGTAAAGCTGCAGCTTTGACGTCACCTTAAAAGTAACATAAGGAACTGCATAAATATCTTTTACACGTAAGGAGCATTCTAAAAATAACTCGAAGAAACTTCCAAATTCCACTAAACCTGTCTGGGTACTAGTGAATAAATACCAATCATTACTGCACTGTTTACTGCCATATCCACAGTGTAAGGACTCATGCATCCTGCCATATTATGGTTCCTTATTGTATAGGTCTGTATATGAAGGATTTTTCTCACATGTTCATTGGAATGCACAAGAAATAGATTCCTGGCATGTGCAGCAAGCCCTGAGTAGCTGGTGCTAAGGATCTAAGTGGCCTTGGTGTACTCCCTCAGATCATTGCTCCCTGGGATTCGATACAGTGGAAAAGTGGTTTGAAGAAGCAGGCCAGAAGTAAAAGTATAGATGTCTCTCTTTACCTAGTGCAAAATATAACCTGTGGCACATGCAGCTGTAGTCGGTACAAGGTGCAATCTCTTTCACCATATGATGAGGCAGGGATCTCAAACTCGTGGCCCTCCAGATGTTGCAAAACTACAACTCCCAGCATGCCCTGGTAGCCGAAGAATGTCCAGGCATGATGGGAATTGTAGTTCTGTAACAGCTGGAGGGCCACGAGTTTGAGATCCCTGTGATGAGGTGTGATGGCTGGCTATGTGGATATTAAGTAGCACTTGTAGGCACTTGTGGATACAGGTGTCCACTGTGTAATAAAGGCTTGGATTTAGTCTGGCCTGGATGTGATGTAGGTGATATGTGTCTCTGAGCCATAGTCCCTCACCTGCAGTAGGGTATGATAAGATGTGGCTCACTGGTCTCTGTTGAATTGGTACTCTGTATCTTTTTGGAAAACAGTCTTATTGATTCTGGTAATTTCCCTGGAGTAGAGGTCTCACAGGAGAATATGATAAAGGCTCTTAGAGTAGTAGCTCTAGCATATGCTACCTCACTCCACTTGGTCTAGACTTAAACTCCCCTCCTGGTATGAAGAAGGACCAGATCACTCCTACCAAGAGGGGAGGAACAGGGTAGTTAACCCTGTTCCTGCCAACCATATCTCCTAATTGCTGGCATACATGGCAGAATATAAACTGATGCAATGCATAACAATAATCATATTACAAGTGTTCTGTGGAGTCATGCTCTTTCAAGCTTTTGTAAATATCTATGTCCTTTACATATTAAAAAGCCCTGGTGTCCTCCCCGTACAGGAACGTGGGAAGACAGATTCCTAGACTAGAATGACATGGCAACTAGGGCCGTGATAACAGGCAGAGATACTCATTGTATTTATGTATTAATATATTTTTGGTGTGCTACATATATTCTTCAGCGCATCTGGCAGACTTTTATTGGCTTAGTTATAGGAGAGTTGAGTAAATAGTGTATCATAGATTATAATTAGTGCTTAAGAAACCGTTTTTTTCATGTGTTGGTTGAAATTAAAGGGTTTTTTAATGGAGTTGTATATTGATTATCTATCTTCAGGATAGATCATCAATATCAGATTGGTAGGGGGTCTGACTCTCTGCACCCCCACCAATCAGCTGTTTGAGGAGGCCAGGGCGATCTGGTGAGAGCGGCAGCCTCCTCACAGCTTACCAAGCACAGCACCAAACTTTGTATAGAGGCGGTACTTGGTATTGCAACTCAGGCCCAATTCACTTGGATGAGACTGAACTGCACCTAGGTCATGTGACCGATGAACGTGAGATCACTGGGTCTAGGAAAAGGTCTGGTGAACACAGCGGCCTCTTCATACAGTTGATCGATGGGTCAAACATGTACAATTTGAGAATAAAAGGGGGAGATTTATAAAACTGTAAAAAAAAAAAAAACCTCTGCCTATAGTAACCAATTACATTAGAGATTGTGTATTCTGCTCCTAAAAAAATGAAATAAAAAATACTGCTTGCTAAAAAAAAAAGTAGACTCCCAAATGGAAACCAAATGGGCCCCATTAAAGCCAATGATGTCTGTTTGGCTATTCATTTGTGTGCCAAATGTGCCACTTCCACTTTTTTCGTTGTTCTGTTCATCTAAGACAGCAGAAAAATGGAAATGAGTAGCACTGGGAAAGTGTCATTGGAAAATGACTTATTATTTAAATCACATTTTTATGTTTAATATATTGTTAAAAAATGTTGATGTTATTTTTAATTTTCCATGTAAACAAACAAAAACCATATAATCCTACAGTTTTCGCTGTAAGCCTAATAATAGGCACCACTTCTTTGTCTGTACAGAACACTTTACTGCAGTAACCTGCGTATCTGTTATTCTATTCCTGCCTGTAATGATATCACCTCTGTATACAGATAAGGCAGGATCCACCATTCACAATAGGTGATTGTCAGAGCTTATCTATTCTTTCCTTGTACAATGACCTCTGCACAGGTCACAGAGCCGAGAAAACTCTCTCATCGAAGACACTGAGGTCCCTTCCAGACCATGTGTATATGGCCCATGGGGCTGCAGTAAAGCAATTTTCTTACTGCTTTCTAAATGTTGTTAAGAACAGCTCAGGCAAGATGGCCACCCCCATAATAATGTTCAGGAAATAGAATACACAAATCTCTAATCAGAAAATAAAAAGATTAGAAAAAAGGATATATGTTACTATCTGATTTTAAATGGCAGATATTTTGGTTGACACGTTTCCTTTAAAGTTGCCATCTCCTTGATAAACTACTACCATCCGGCTATTGAAAAACAACAGGTTAACATAAGTAGCAGTCTATATTTTGCTAACAAGTCTTGTAGGTTAGATTTCTCCAATCAATCCCTTGGCTATGGGGAGTTAGTGATTTTCTGGGATGAAGACCTAGTTGTCTGAGGAGTAAGCAAATGCAGCTTCTTCTCACCTCCTCCACTAGCACACTACTAACTGAGCAGGTCCAGGACCAGCACCTGACTTCCTACAGGGCCAGAGTCAGGATCATTAACCCCGACTAATCCATACAGAAATCTGCTGGTACATTAAAAGGTGAACATTAAGTAACATTACTGTCACGCGAGGTCGGCGTCGTGCTCCCTCTGCACGACGTCGCCGGACCTCTCCGCCCCCTAGAGACGAGCAATAGGGAATTGAAGTGCTGGTCTTGTCAGCCAGCACTTCATGAGTTAATTCTCTGTTTGGGTTTAGCCATGTGGTGCTGATCACACCACATGGCTACTTTACATATTGTTTGGACAGCTTGCTCCGCCTCAGGTCATGTGATGCTGGCCACATCACATGATCCTGGGCGGGCTATTTAAAGATGGCAACTGCCTCACTCAGATGCCTGTGATTAGTCTTCTGAGATCAGTGCTGTGTGTTGGACCTTGCTGTTGGATTATTGGTGTATTGGATTTTGGCTTTGGACTTAGACTACGCTTTTGTGATTCCCCTCGGTATTTGACGTGACCTCCTGTTCTTGACTTGGCTTGCTGACGATTCTGCTGTTGTGTTTGTTTCTGTCTGTGTTCGTCTTTCCCTGTGTTCCCTTCCCTTCCCTGTGCACGTACTCAGCATAGGGACTGTCTCCAAGTTACGGTTTTGTCGCCTAGGGCATCTACTGTAAGTAGGCAGGGAAAGAGGTGGGGTTCAGACAGGGCACACTATCCCTTGTTTCCCTGTCGTGACAGAATCACAGGCCATACCTAATGGAGCCGTTGCGAGTACTCACGGACCAGATGAGTAACATGGCTCAGATGATCCAGGATTTGGCCGGGAGACTCCAACATCAGGAGCAGCTGCGGACTGCACCCGCAGTCGTTCCCTCCATGCCAAACCCCAATATTGAACCCCATGTAAAATTGCCCGATCGGTTTTCTGGGGACCGAAGGACTTTCCGTTCCTTTAAGGAAAGTTGTAAATTATATTTCCGTTTACGCTCACACTCCTCGGGTTCTGAGCAGCAGCGGGTAGGAATAATTATTTCCTTGCTGCAAGGTGATCCGCAGGAGTGGGCTTTCTCATTGCCACCTGACTCCCCTTGTCTATTGTCTGTGGAGGCTTTTTTTCCGGGCCCTAGGTCTTTTATATGAAGAACCTGACTTGGCCGCTGTAGCTGAAACTCAGCTCAGAGACATTCGGCAGGGTAACCGTCCAGTTGAGGATTACTGTGCTGAGTTCAGAAAATGGTGTGTGTCCTCTAAATGGAATGACCCTGCTTTGAGAAGCCAGTTTAGGGTGGGACTGTCTGACCATCTGAAGGATTTACTAGTTAGTTATCCTACTCCTGACACCTTAGAGGCGACTATGACCTTAGTTATCAAACTTGACCGACGGTTTAGGGAGAGACAAAAGGAACGTTCTGTTGCCCCTCAAGTTGCCGTGTTGTCCGAAGTTCCTCTTCAGAGCCCGTCTCCTATCAACGTCCAGGAGGAGCCTATGCAGTTGGGAGTTACTATGAGGGATCAGAGACGCCTGAGAGGGGCCTGTTTTTACTGCGGTGAGATGAACCACTGGCTCCAGCAGTGTCCGAGACTTCTGCTCTCAAAAAGGTCTGTTCCTGGAAGTAAGGTACCCCCTGCGGTGGTAAGAAAGAAAATCTTGTTACCTATTTCCATTTCTTATAACCAACTCAAGAGATCCGGTGAAGCATTTGTGGATTCAGGTTCTGCTGCTAATTTTATTGATTATGATTTTGTGCAATCTGTGGGTGTGCCTATAATTCCTTTAAGGGAGGTAATTCAAATTATCGCACTGGATTCTACTCCATTGAATAATGGGAGAGTGGAGTTTTGTACTCCTGAGGTTGTATTAACTGTAGGAATTACCCATACTGAGACTTGCTCCTTCCTTGTATTAAAGGATTTACCTGCCGACCTTGTTTTAGGTCTGCCTTGGTTACAGGACCACAACCCTGTGATCAACTGGTCGGTAGGTGAATTGGAAAAATGGGGAATGAATTGTGACAAATGTTGTAGATCAGTATTGCAGTTGGGAGGTACCACTGAGTCTCTTTCCTTGCCCAAGTATATTGGCGATTTTTCGGACGTGTTTTCCATGTCCGAGACTGAGTTCCTCCCTCCTAACCGGCAATATGATTGCGCCATCGACCTTATTGAGGGATCCAAATATCCCAAAGGTCGCATTTATAATCTCTCTACTCCTGAACGTCAGTCCATGAGGGATTATCTCAAAGAGAGTCTGGCCAAGGGTCACATCCGGCCTTCAGTTTCTCCCATGGGGGCAGGTTTTTTCTTTGTTGGTAAAAAGGATGGAGGATTGAGGCCCTGTATCGATTACAGGGAGCTCAATAAAATCACTGTTAAAAACAGATACCCGTTGCCCCTTATTCCTGACTTGCTGAATCAGGTCCAGGGGGCCTGTTGGTTCACCAAGCTGGATTTGAAGGGGGCATACAACCTAATCAGGATTCGTGAGGGGGACGAATGGAAAACTGCGTTTAATACCCCGGAGGGTCATTATGAGTACTTGGTAATGCCTTTTGGGTTAAGTAACGCTCCGGCAACTTTCCAAAACTTTGTCAATGACATTTTTAGACCATTTATTGGGAAATTTGTAATTGTCTATATTGATGACATCCTGATTTTTTCTGCAGACTGGGAGAGTCACGTATCTCACACTAGGCAAGTGCTGGAGGTGTTGCGTGAAAACAAGTTGTTTGTTAAAGGGGAAAAGTGTACCTTTGGTGTTCAGGAAGTGGCCTTTTTGGGATACATTCTCACCCCTTTTTCTTTCAAAATGGACCCAGTTAAAGTACAGGCCATTGTGGATTGGGTGCGACCTTCCTCTTTGAAGGCGCTCCAGCGATTTCTGGGGTTTGCTAATTTTTATCGTAAATTTGTCAAAAATTTTTCAGTGGTAGCCAAACCCATTACGGATTTGACTCGCAAGGGGGCTGATCTGGTCAATTGGCCCCCTGCAGCAATTGAGGCCTTTGAAAGGTTAAAGCAGTGTTTTATTAATGCTCCTGTGTTGGTCCAGCCTGATCAAAGTAAGCCTTTTGTAGTTGAGGTGGATGCGTCTGAGGATGGTGTGGGGGCAGTACTGTCCCAGGGGTCTTCCACCTTAACTAATCTTATGCCATGCGCCTTCTTCTCCCGCAAGTTCTCTCCTGCCGAGAGGAATTATGATATTGGGAATAGGGAGTTACTTGCAATCAAGTGGGCATTTGAGGAATGGCGTCATTTTTTAGAAGGGGCATTTCACCGCATTACGGTCCTCACGGATCATAAGAATTTAATGTTTCTAGAATCGGCTAAGCGATTGAATCCTAGACAGGCGAGGTGGGCTTTGTTCTTTACTCGTTTTGATTTTTGTGTTACCTTCAGACCCGGGAGCAAGAACGTTAAGGCCGATGCCTTATCCCGAAGTTTCCAGGCGTATCAGCCTCCTGACGTCCCTCCTGAGCCCATCCTGCCAGCTGATATCATCGTGGCCGCTACCTCATCTGACCTCGCTTCTGAAATCTCGGCAGGACAACATCTTGCTCCCATTGGTACCCCCAATGACAAGTTATTTGTGCCGGCTCATTTGCGGTTGCGACTGCTGGGTGAGTGCCATAATTCTGTTTTGTGTGGACATCCTGGCATCAATGCCACCAAGGAGTTGGTCTCTAGGCAGTATTGGTGGCCGTCAATCTCCAGAGATGTTCAGGCTTTTGTAACTGCGTGTAACACTTGTGCCAGGTCCAAGAATTCCAAGACACGACCTATGGGTGAGTTACATCCTTTACCCATACCTAGTAGACCTTGGTCACATCTGTCCATGGACTTTATCACGGACTTGCCGTGCTCTGAGGGTAAAACCGTGATATTTGTGGTGGTTGACAGATTCAGCAAAATGTGTCATTTTATTCCTTTGTGTAAATTACCCTCTGCGAAGGTCTTGGCGTCCGTGTTCATTGATAATATTGTCAAACTACATGGTGTTCCTGAGAATATCGTTTCTGATAGGGGAGTACAGTTTGTGTCTAGGTTCTGGAGGGCGTTCTGTAATAAGATTGGTATCTCTTTGTCCTTTTCATCAGCCTTTCATCCGGAGACCAATGGTCAGACTGAACGTCTTAACCAATCCGTTGAGCAATATCTTAGATGTTATGTTTCTGATAACCAACATGTGTGGGCCAGATTCCTGTCTCTGGCTGAATTTGCAATTAATAATCGTGTTAATTCATCCTCTGGGATGTCGCCGTTTTTCTGCAATATGGGTTTTCATCCACGCTTTAGCTCCTTTTCCCCATCTGCGTCGGTTGTCCCAGATGTCAATGATTTTTCTCAAGAACTGTGCACAGTTTGGGCACAGGTTCAGTCGAACCTGGAAAAGGCCCAAGGAGTTCAAAAAGCTAAGGCTGATAGAAAACGTTCTAAGGGTGTGAATTTTAAGGTTGGGGATAAGGTATGGTTATCGACTAAAAATCTCAACATGAGGGTACCATCCTACAAGTTTGCACCTCGCTTCATTGGTCCTTACAGGATCACCAAGGTGATCAATCCGGTTTCTTTTAGGTTATGTTTACCCGACTCCCTTCGTGTTCATAATGTTTTTCATGTGTCTTTGCTCAAACGTTATGTTGCTCCCGTTGGTCCTGAGGAACAGTCTCCGCCTCCGGTTGAGGTAGCAGGACAAATGGAGCATGAGATTGCCAGAATTGTGGATGTGAGAAGGGTCCGGAATTCCTTCCAGTACCTCGTACATTGGAAGGGGTTCGGTCCTGAGGACAGGTCTTGGGTACCGTTGACCAGGATGCATGCAGACTCGCTCATCCGAAAGTTCCATCTGCAGCATCCCGATAAGCCTGCTCCCGCTGGTAAGGGTCCGGTGGCCCCTCGTGAAGGGGGGGGTACTGTCACGCGAGGTCGGCGTCGTGCTCCCTCTGCACGACGTCGCCGGACCTCTCCGCCCCCTAGAGACGAGCAATAGGGAATTGAAGTGCTGGTCTTGTCAGCCAGCACTTCATGAGTTAATTCTCTGTTTGGGTTTAGCCATGTGGTGCTGATCACACCACATGGCTACTTTACATATTGTTTGGACAGCTTGCTCCGCCTCAGGTCATGTGATGCTGGCCACATCACATGATCCTGGGCGGGCTATTTAAAGATGGCAACTGCCTCACTCAGATGCCTGTGATTAGTCTTCTGAGATCAGTGCTGTGTGTTGGACCTTGCTGTTGGATTATTGGTGTATTGGATTTTGGCTTTGGACTTAGACTACGCTTTTGTGATTCCCCTCGGTATTTGACGTGACCTCCTGTTCTTGACTTGGCTTGCTGACGATTCTGCTGTTGTGTTTGTTTCTGTCTGTGTTCGTCTTTCCCTGTGTTCCCTTCCCTTCCCTGTGCACGTACTCAGCATAGGGACTGTCTCCAAGTTACGGTTTTGTCGCCTAGGGCATCTACTGTAAGTAGGCAGGGAAAGAGGTGGGGTTCAGACAGGGCACACTATCCCTTGTTTCCCTGTCGTGACAATTACATAACAAGAACAGTTTGCAAGTACCCTATTCTAGGTTACTGCAAATGCAACTCAGGCCATTAAGAAGTCAGCTAATATTCTTCAAAGTTACAATAAAACACTGCAGTATCCCAGTAACTAGAAACAAATAACCGTGATCTTAAAGTTTATTGCACTGCCAACCAAAGTTTAATAAAGTTTTATATAAGTAGGCACATAACAGAGTTGTAGATGGCAGTGCTTTACATATCATTGTGCCATGTACTAAGAAAATGGTGGTGTCCTTGTCCCTACTTGTATCACAGAAGTTAATTGTTAGCCAATGTGAGTCACTGAAAAAAGCTTTGTGACTAATTGTTTGAGAAATCTGATTCCTGTTATGCTTCATTCTTTTGCAGTGGAATGTGGGCCTAGTTAACCCTTCTAACAGAAGAGCAAGTGCCACACATATCCCTTCCTTCTACTATATCTATCTCATAATTCACAAAACATTTGCAGTATCCCAGAATAGGGAACTTGCAAATTGCTCTTGTTATTTAATGTTCTTTAATATGTTAATGCCTTTTAATGTACCAGTATTTATTAATTACCCTGACTCTGCCCCTGCAGGAAGCTAGGAGATGGATTTAGATCTGACCCCTAGCCTAGCTGTCTATATTTAGCTGAGGAAGTAAGAGGAAGCTATATGTGCCCATTCCTCAGAGAACTAGGGCAACACAGTAGACAGGGTCAGCAATACCATCCCAGCAAAATTAAATACCACAGTTCAGCACAATAAACTTCCACATAACATATGGGGCAGGGGGCTTAGGGGAGGAGATATGGGCCACAGTGCCAAGCCAGCCCTACCTTCAGCATGCTGCCTGGACTTCCCCTAGTAATGGCGCATATAGTGCCTCAATTGTATGCTCCCCAAATGGCCAAAGAAAGAAGAAAAATAAAATAAACTATCTGAGTGCTGTTCCCAGTCGCCGTCTAGGGCACAGGCCTCATCCGTTTCCAGTCGTGGCCTGAGAGGCCTTGTCCTTGCACAATTTGTACACTGTCTCATATAGTGCCTTGCCGTTCTGCAGTATTCAACCGCATCACCATCCTGGGGACAGTGATTCAGTTGGATTCAGGAGGGCATCTGGGGACGCCGGCCAGATCCATAAGTACCCAATGCTCTCAGCGTTAATTACTAATGAAAGCATCAGAGCATTATGTACCTGGACAGCATCAGTGATGAAAGCTCAGGTGACCCCCTGGGCATCTGCCCACTGGGTAATTTCCCCATAGGGTCTATAGTCAGTCCACCCCTGAATACTGTGTATATCATTGGAGCAAAGACCTGTGCTACAAAATTAAAACATACTATTTAGGAAACAATGGTTAACCGTGTTACTCATGAAAAAGTAGCCCGCCTCCAATATCTCCAAATTAAACTGCCTAATAGTAAATCTGTCTTAGTTGTCTATAGCAACCAATCAGAGCTCAGCTTTCATTTTTACAGATCCCTGAACTGAAAGCTGAGCTCTGATTGGTTGCTATGGGCGACTAAGACTGATGTATTATTCAGTTTGATAAAAGTGGCCTATTGTATCAGAAAGATGGTGTTCTCCCTGAAGCAGTGAAGAGTGATTGTGGAAGGCTATGTGCGAAGCAGATTGATTAGAGAAATGCAACAGACCTTTGCTGACAAGTACCCCAGACAAAACCACCAGCTAAACGTTGTATCCAGAGTCTGCTTTGGAAATGGTATCAAACTGGTTTTGCAAACATGAAGAAACCAAGGCCTCCAGTGATCAGGGTGGCTGAAGTTGTGCAATAAATTCTTAGCGGATTGCAAGTAGCCCCGAAAAATCAACTTGAAGACTGTCTCAGCAAGTTGGTGTATCACGAACGACGTGTCAGCGAGTGCTGAAATCTCTGAACCTGAAACCGTACCGAAAAACGTGTGCAGGAACTTCAAGAGTCTGACAAAGCTAAAGGCGTAAATTGCTGGACTTGGTCGCTGATTATGAATGCTGACAGACATTTGGACCCATTGCTGTACTTGCTGATGGACAAAGCTTGGTCTCATTTATCAGGTCACGTGAATTCCCAGAATATGAGGTTCTGGTCCGATGAAAATCCCCTTTTGAATCACACTACTTCAAATCCAGAAAATTGGCATTTGGTGCACAGTGTCAGGAACACGAATAGTGGGCCCAATTTTCTTCAAATGAACAGTGAATTGCGCAATTTACCTGGACATCTTTGAACAGTTTTACAATAACTAACACTAGAAGAAAAAATATCCTGCTTTTTCTAACAAGATAGGACAACATGCCACACCTCACGGAACTCACTGGCACAGGTTCATGAACTGTTTACGGAGGAGCGAACTGTGAGCAAGGGGTTATAGCTACCACGTTCCCCAGACTTGTCCACATTCGATTTTTATCTGTAGGGAAATGTAATACAGAAAGTGTCCGCTAACAATCCACATCCCCTGTATGAACTGAAGGAAAACATCACATCACAATTCAAGGACACTATTCACAGCATCACTGATGAAGAGATGCAAGCAGTATCAGCTAACATAATCCGATGTGTTCAAAGATGCATAGAGATGAACGGGGACCACTTTCAGCATCTTTTGTGGCTTGTGGGTAATTAAAAAAAAATCCACTTGCTTCTTCATCTTGTTATACTATCTCTGGAGGAGGGCTACTTTTTCATGGGCCAACCTGTATATCCAACTTGTTTTCATAAGTCAGCTATCCTGCTTTATAGTGCACATGAAAGCAGCAGGTCCATACAGTGAGCACACATTCCATTGTCATGTACGCACATAGCAATGCAGATATCACGTGCATTGCTTTACTCTTACCATAATGTATAAGGCAAGCATACATTCATTTAAAAAGGCTTTTACTTTCTTGTGAATTTTACACTTCTCATTATTTATACTGATAAAATCTCAGCACAATAGCAGTACGCCTCAGTCTCATCTACATATGAAAATTACAGAAATAAAAAGGACATTTCAGTATAGGCTTGCATTGCTCATGTGTTTTAGGGTCCATTCACACGACCGTGTGAATGGGTCCGCATCTATTCCGCAATATTGCAAAATAGATGCAGTCCCATTCACTTCTATGAGAGCAAGCAGCCGCGGCACGGAGCCAGCTCCGTGCCGCAGCTCCGCATAAAAAATTAAAACATGTCCTATACTTAAAATGCCTATACAAGTACGGACAAGTATAGGCATTTTAAATGGGGCGCCCTGCCGTGTGTTCCGCAGCGGGCAGCACCCATAGTATTGGACCCGCAATAATACACAGTGAGGTTCACTAAAAGAGTTCAAGAGGGGCCTGGATGTATTTTTGGAGAGTAATAATATTACAGGTTATAGTTACTAGAGATGGGTCGTTGATCCAGGGAGTAATTCTGATTGCCTGATTGGAGTCGGGAAGGAATTTTTTCCCCCACACAGGACTGAAGGGTTTCCACCTTCACCTCTTTCAGTGATCCTTGGGCCATTTTTCCATTGCTTCATTTGCTAAAAGTTGTTCCTTTAGAGGGTAGAGTCCTGACCAAGTTTTCATCTCCAGTAGAAGAGAGGATGATCCCAACTGGGCCCTATTACAGTCGCATGGTCTGTCTCTATGATAGTTACGCCTCTAATGATGCCTGTGTTGTACATTCAGCATCATGGGGGACAGTGGAAGGGAATCGGAATTTTATGCTGCTGTGTTCTCTTAAAACAACACAATCACTTATAAGCGTAAAGTTGTTTTCAAACATTTTTCAGTTGTGTTCTTCTGCAGTTTTTGACATTGTTTGTGGTAAAAATGCCAGATGCTAGCTGAAAATCTATAGGAAATATGAAGCACAGGATACACAAGTATTATTTTGATTCTGCAGGGTAAGAAACAATGGAGGTTTACCAAAACTGTTTTAAAGGAAAACTGGCTTGAAACTGTGTCATGAAACATATTCTTCCTTTTTCAAACCAATTAAATGTATCTGTATAGCGCCACATGCTGTTTGCTCTTTTCCTTTTTTTGTCTGTCTCACTGAGCTGGTTGAACGTGCTTAGTTTAAGGGCCCATGCACACGAATGCATGCCTTCTGAGACATACGGTCCATGAGCAGGCCACATGTCCTGGAGTGGCCTCGGTTGTGTGCACCAGAGCGCACAGCTTCATACTTTACTATGATGCTGTGCGCATCGGGCTGCCCATGGAACTATTGTAATATGATCATATGAGTGCGGGATAGTAGTCCCAAGGGCAACCGGATGCACACGTCATAGTAAAGTATGCAGCTGTGCACTCTGATGCACGCAATTGATGCCGCTCCGGGACAAATGGCCCGCTTACGGACCGCATGTCTTAGAAGGCATACATTCATGTGCATGGGCCCTAAATCTTGAACTGCACCAGCCATATGTTCTGTTAGAAGCTGTGGCAGTTACAGGGAGAGAGGTGCAGCAGATAGCACTTTCCCCCTGACCTCTCTGGACCCATGTGAGGTACAGGGCTGGTTCTAGGTTTGTTAGAAAGGTGCTGTCATATACTATATGATGTCTGATTTTTTACATGAATCATGATATAACACCTTTACTTGCTAAAAGCAACCAATCAGATTCCACCTTGTTCTTATTGTGGCATTTTTATAGGTAAACACACTCACTGATGTCTAACAGGAAATTTCTCTTAATGCTGCCCCTAATATCTACTGATAAAGGGAGCGTGTAATCACAAAATAACATTGTTTAAATAAAGTTTTTATGTTAAACATATTTTGGTGATTTTTTTAAAAATTCTAGAATCTTTTAAAACATCCACATGGACTATATTTACAATAGATAGGAGGAGACCCTCAGTGACTTTTCCAGAGATTTTTGTAGTTATGTCCTGTGGCCTGGGCAGAGGTCAGGAGGCAGTAGATAAGCTGTGATATCACCAGGTAATGGATTTGAAAACAATGAAAATTGTGCAAATATTGCAATATTTTCAAAGCTTCTATTAAAGATTTTTTGGCAGAACCCCCACCTTGGTCATAGAAGGAGCTAGGACCCAGCAGTAGGGAGCTGGTAAGTATGCTTCCCATTGCAGTTCTGGCCAAGAGGAGGGGAGATCTTCAAAAAAAACCTCCAAAAGGTGGCCAACCTCATAAGAACACCAATTATAGACACAGCCATAAGAACATGTGTTGTTTGGTAAGCATGTTAATTATATCACATACCACGATTACTGCACATTCCACAATTATATACTATATACCTTTATGGCATTTGCTAGACATTACGAATGTAAAATCCTGTTTTATGCCTGGGATGCAGTTGACATATTGCATCAGGTATGTTTTTAACCTGTCTCATAAAATGTTACATAATCCTCCTATTAAAGGTTTACTATGTCCTTTTACAGAGCGTCTCCAGGTACATAGTATTTATGAATGTCGTTTTATATTTCACCTTGGTGACGTTACCTCTGGAATATACTATAGTATAATAGGTGCTGTGTTGTGTTTGTACTATTGTAGGCCAACATTTCATTCATTTAGATAAATTGTTTTGGTCTCCATTACAACACTGACATAAAGCATACCTCTTTACCATCTGAGACCACTTAAAAGATGACTGTTTCTAATGGATGAATATTGGTGCTTTTCAAAAAGTGGTGTCCAAATAAAGGACTGCCACAAAACAGTTGTAGCAACTAGTGTCACATATAGCCATATAAAATAATGCAATTCTTTTTCAATTGATTGATCCACAGTTGAGGTAAAACTCGAAAAATGGTTTTCTGCGTAAATTGGTAATTAGTAATGGAAACTTTAAAAAAGTCTATTAGAATTACTAAGATAATAAAGAGACCCAGTATGTGACCTTGTTTGGCCTTAGCTTATGGTCATCATCTTTCCAATATTAGAATTGCCTGCTAGACCAGGTATGTTCTTCTGTCCTCATCATGGTGAGTCGGGGTGTACTTTTCAGATGACAATATGGTCATCAAAATTATGAGAAATCTTAATAGAATTAAGGAGCCAAGACAATTTTGAGATAGCACAAGGTATTACAGTGACTGGTTTTGAGGTGGGCCCAACACTATGCTGGATCCCCGAGACACACTTGTGTTCCTGCTCTCTAGGGGGGTGGTAAGCCGTGGTGCACCCAAATGGGAAATAAGTCCAGAGTTTCAGGGTTTGCAGTAAACCAGTGTGCTTCTTTACTGGAGGAACTCAATTCCAAAAGGAGGAACTCAAGTCCATTCTCCTTCCTGGCAGAAGATAGTTCCGTGCTGAGAAAAGCCCTGGGCTACCTGTCCCTCTCTCTCAGAAGGTTGAAACACTGGTCAAAGGGCAGGAAGCTCAGAGTCTTCAGCCCAGTCATTGGGCAGGGTAACCCCATTTCAGTGTTTTCTTCTGGTTACTCTTGGTTACTAAAGACTGGCTCCTACAGCAGACCTCTAGAGGCTCAGACTGCTTGCTCTACTTATATACAGTTTATAACTGATCCAGATCCTTCTAATGGGAGGGGTGAACCTGGAGAAGCACAGCCTAACAGAAACAATATGGCTGCCTTTGGCTTGTGCTGTGCTTCAATACAAGTCAATGGGAATGACTAAGTAGTTTCCAGACATAAGCAACAGTCTTACAGAGCTAAACCAGATAGTCAGAAGTTCACATAATAAAGTTTCTATTTAAAGACATGTATTTCACTGTTATTATCAGAAAATGAGCTCATAGTATTGCTGGAAATCTTCTTCACTTACTGAACTGTTTTATCAGTCTTTTTATCAATCATCTCTTTCCCTGAACCAAAGGATTTACTGCCATTGCACAGAAGTGAGCGAGCTTGCCCCAAAACTAGGAGGTGACTAAAAAGTTATAGAGCTTTAGTATAGTCTTATATACCATTAGTTACTGTTTTCTGAAAAAAGAAATGCTTCTATAAGTTGTGAGGTGGAGCAGACTTGTTTTACGAGCACATACCACTGATGCTTGATCAGTCTGGGGAATTTGGAGATCAAGTCACCACATTGAACTCTTTGGTCATGTTTCCAGGGGCGGATTGGCCATAGACCTTACAGGAAAATTTCCCTGTGGGCCGATGCCCAGGGGACCAGCCAGTGGAAGTTTTTGGGATGAATTTTGTTTCTGTTGGCAGTATTTTGTGATGGACTGTGGTATTTGGCTCTGTCGGGGTGGTATAATGTGCCACAATATGGTATTGTTGGCCCTGCCTTCCATCAGTTTGGACCCCCACTACAAAACGGCGCCACTTGTTGTATTTTTTCCAGGGCCACTTTAAGTTCCCAGTCCGCCCCTGCATGTTTCTGAAACCATTACTGCACAATATTTTGCAGTGTGACAGGGCATGTTATCTGCCATTATAGACTGCCAGGGGTGTACTTGTTCTGCAACCACATTTATGTGGTACGAGTCAGAGTAGCATCCACAGGAATATCAGGACTCAGTGTTTCTCAGCAGTATATTGCCCACAGCTTCACACTACCCCTGCAGGCTTGTCTATTTCCAATAGTGCATCGTGGAGCCATCTATTGCCATAATAAAAGACACCCACAAACTCAGACGAGGGACCACATAATGTTATTCATCAGATCGGGGCACCTTTTTCTATTGCTCCATGGTCCAGTTTTGAGGCTCAGGTACCTTCTGTATACACTTTTGGTAGATGGAATGTACACTATGACCTGTTGAGACTATGCAACTCCACATACAGCATGCTGTTGTGAACTTTGTTTTTTGACATCTAACATAACCAGCATTAACTTTTTCCAGAATTTGCACTACAGCAACTCTTTTGTCAGATTGGACCTGACAGATGAGTCTGGCAGTGGCTTTCTCGCCTCTCACCATTTACTGCATATGTATACTCAGTTCAGCCAAACATGTATGTGTATGGGAGGATTGGAAGAGATAGCTGTTGATCAACCGACATCTTAAGCCCAGAAGGTCTATGCCAGTTCACCAGTGGTCCTTTCTTGGAGCATGTGTGGTAGATAGAGATGAGCGAATCTATTCGTCGATTCGTTGATTCATATTGAATCTTGGAAATTTTCAGCTGCGAAGCGAATCCAAATACTAGGTGAATACTAGGCTCCATTAAGGTTCGAAAATGTTCCTAAGACTTTATACGCATTCGCTATGTACTTGTCCGATAAATTGTATGCTAATGCTACGTATAAGTTACTCTATACGCTGTTGCGTACGAATTCAAGTAATTAGCGAACTTTTACTGTTAGTTCGTTATTCGTGCGCAAAAGCCCGGGAAGAAAGCGGGCACCTGACCTAGTGGGCAGGGCTTGCTCTGATTGGCTCAGGCTCGGTAAGCCAGTGACTCCTCACTTCTGCTGCGACTGCTGAGACGAGCAGAAGCACTGTGTGTGAAGTTCTGAGACACTGAGACCTGTGTTGTTGAAATTGGGGTGTAATTGTTCAGGGAATCCATATTACACATTAGGGATACTGCAGGGCAAGTGCAGGGCCAGTGCAGAGCTAGTAATTATTCAGGCAGGGAGAGTGAGACAGAGAGAGAAATAGGGAGAGAGACAGGGAGAGAGACAGGGACAAAGACAAAGACCAGCTGCAGGGCCACAGAGTCAAGTGAAAAATGTCTGGACTGGATAAGCAAAAGAGGTCCAGTTCCAGCCAGACCTTGAGCTCTAAAAAAAGAAGAAGGTGGCACAGGGCAGCAGTGCCAAAGGACCTGTAGCCAGGGCTTCTACTTGTAGTATTCGCAATACTTGGCCGTTGGTCCACCGGGCTAACCCACCAAGGCGCAAAATTGTAGTGGAGGAGAAAGTGGATGACATAGTGGAGTGGATGGCACGCTCATCTCAGTCTCAGCCAGATGATCTACTGTCATCTGCTGATACAGTATCCATATGTAGCCAGGGGTCAGACTCAGAGCGTTCCTCCTGCTCCACCATTCCTCTCCAGCAAAGCCTGTCATTTTCGTACGCAATTTGAACGCTCATGCGTACGTGTTCAAAGAAGTTGCGTACCTTTTAAAACTGAATGTTCATTATTAGTGCGCAAATGTTCGCTAAACGCCACATAATAACGTATATTTTGTACGCAGATTTAACTAATATATTTGTCGAATATACGATTCTTATGAAAAGTTCGACGAATGTTCGGCAAATAAAATTTTGAATGATTCGCTCATCTCTAGTGGTAGATACTAACTACTACATATTGGGAACACCCCACACAACCTGTCATTTAGTTCTGACCCAGTCATGTAGCCATGACTGTTTGGTCCTTATCAAAGTCACTCAGATCCTTACACTTGCCACATTGGCTTCAAGAACTGACTATTCACTTGCTATATAATATATCCCACCCCTTAAGATTGTATTGACTGCTAATACAGATTTTTACAGTGGTCACTAAGGTGCCTTAAGCTAGGCTGAGACATTTTTATGACAGCCTAGTCTGGGTATTGCAAAGGAGGGCAGGATCTTGGCTCTCTCAATATAGCTGGACTCTGCTCTAATGGCTCGGATCACCAGAAGCGCTGATCCTGGCCGATGAACCTCTTAGATGCCGCAGTCAATAGTGACTGCAGCATCTAAGTAGTTTATGAGACACTAGGTTCACTCTGTCAGGCACAGGCACCACCACAAATGAGATCACAGGGTTCCAGTGCCTTCACATGACAGCCAGGGACCTAATGAAGGCCCCCAGGCCTGTCGTCAGTGTGTGGCTATTGGGCCATGCCAGAGGCACAGCCGGATAGTGCCTGCCAGTTTCCTATTGACAGTATAGTACACTGTACTGGCAGGGCCATATTTACAACAAGGCACACGAGGGCAAATGCCTAGGGTGTTAGGAAGTAATGGAACAGCCTAACTAGCTATCTCTGTGCAGTCTTATGTACTAGCTATACATACTCATACACATAAGGGCTCGTTCACATCAGCGTTATGCTTTCCGTTTGTGTTTTCCGTTATAACATGGTTATAACGGAAAATAACGGAAACCATAAGACGGAAGTCAAAACGGAAGCCTTTAGAGGCATTCCGTTTTAATCCGTCATAATAGAAGCCTATGAGAATCATAACGGATCCATTTGGTTCCCGTTATGCAAAACGGAAAACAAAGTCCTGTCGACAGGACTTTGTTTTCCGTTCAGCATAACGGAACTCAGACGGATCCGTTATGATTCTCATAGGCTTCTATTATGACGGATCAAAACGGAAGCCTCTAAAGGCTTCCGTTTTGACTTCCGTCTTATGGTTTCCGTTATTTTCCGTTATAACCATGTTATAACGGAAAACACAAACGGAAAGCATAACGCTGATGTGAACCCACCCTAACCCATACATTGCCTATATCTGAAACACTTCCCTAATACTGTCTTAGCCAATCAGCAAAGCCCGTTATAGTTTGTAGACATGCTTGTAGAGCCTTCCTGTAGGTGGCATCCTTGAGTCCAAAGTTAGCCTTCATCTAAAGGTCAAACAGACTTGCAGAACAGGTCAAAGCAGCGTCTGGAAGCATCATAAATCACATGTTCTCAGGTGCATGCCTCAGGGGGCAAGGTCATGTATTGTTTCCCAGACATGGCGATTCTTTATTTCCCAGATAAAACAGCAGTGTCTATTGTTTCTTGAGCAGATAAGACTTGTCCACAGCGATTGCTTTGTGGATGAGTTGCTTAAAGGGGTATTCCCATCTCACAAATGTAGTTTGTATAGTTAGATATAGCCATACCAGTATTATTACTAATAGAATGTATTTATATAAAATGTACCATTTAGAAGATTTGCCTATTTGAATAGGCATTGTCCCACACACATCAGTCAGCTGTTGCCCCTAGTTACGGCCACCGCAGCCATGTAGTAATGGTGGTCAGCTTGCTCCTGTGCAAACCCGCTCTGAGGTAACTGCTGTATTGTGAACGCACATTGCATGAGCATGCGGAGACACATCTTAGGGTACTTTCACATCAGCATTTTGGACGCTACCAGTCTTAAACGCAATGGTCAAGATTCGTCCAAAATGCAAACTTTATAAACGGATCCTGCTCCATAGAGATGAATTGATCTTGGAACAGGACCCGTTTCTCTGCGTTTTGGAAGTGCAGACAAAAATGCTACAACCCTAAGGTGTGTCTCCGCATGCTCATGCAATGTACATTCACAATACAGCAGGTACCTCAGAGCAGGTTTGAACAAGAGCAAGCTGGCCACCACTACTACACGGCCATGGTGGTCGTAACTAGGGGCAACGGCCTGACTGATGTGTGTGTGGGACAATGGATATACAAATAGGTAAATCTTCTAAACAGTACATTTTATATAAATACATTCTATTAGTAATAATATTGTCATGGCTATATCTAACTATGCAAACTACATTTGTGAGATGGGAATACCCCTTTAAGTATTTATACACCAATTCCACTCTGCTGTAAAGGCCTGAAGTCAGGAGTCAATAAAATGTTGGTCTTTCAGCAGCTCCTTCCCGATGATTGCTCTGATTGCTAGATCTGTGTAAAGGGATTTTAAGACTTCTTTGGTATTTGGAGGGGTATTTAGCTAGGGTATCATGTGCAGTTTTTGTAACAGTCAAAAAATGTTCTAGTTTTGATTAATCTTCCACCATGTAAAGTATTATATGATATGTATTGCTTCCATTTAATGGAGCTGGACTTTTTTAAGGGACACTTCCATCAAAAAAGGTTGTTTTTTACTTCAATATTCATAGATCATTCTTGCTTGTTTTTCTTTTTCATTTCTGCAGTAATATACCACTAAAAATTAAATACGAATAGTGTTAGTCTGTGGCAGCACAGGCAAATAAAACTTCTATACAAATAGGGAGCCCAGTGTTGGTTTACTGCTGCTATGAGAGAAAGATCTGCCAATACGATTGTAGATTGACCAATTTGAATAACAGTATGACAGCTCTATTATACTCTTGATAAGATGAAGATGTCCACAGAAGATTGCATTGCACTTAAGGTGAGTTTACAAGCTTCAATGCACTATGAGGTTGGTTTATCGTTCCCAATAATCTGCCCGATATTCAGGCCGTGAAAATCCACCTTTAGTGTAATACGTGATGCTCTAATTGATTTACTTATCTCCTCCCCTCTAAGGCCATAATGAACGGTCTGACTGAGAAAGTCAAGGGAGACTGTTGTGTGAAGACTTTAAGGAGCCAGGACAGGAAATAGAAAAGATGGAGTGACTTCAAAAATGATATCCAGAAAACCATCCACTTGTTTTTGCATCAAAAAATTATACAGAATATTCACAATATATATTAATATGTGATTAAAAATAATGAGATTATTTCTCCTGTTTAAATCCATTATTGAAATCAGAAGGAGTGACAAATGTCCTGTTTTACAACAGGAAATGATGACCTTACACGGTGTAATCACTTGGTGTGCTACTACATACTTACTGATAATAAAAGTAAACAGGCAAACTATACTGGTAAATGTTTAGTTTCTCAGTTCCTAAGGAGGCACTTTATTAGTGTGTGTGCAACCTTGAAGAATTTACAGTGTGTTTATATATAAAACTTTGTGTTTGTCCACTTTACTTGACTGAGACTAAAGTTGGATTTAGACGGCCAGATAATTGGGCAGTTTATCAGGAAAGAATGTTTTTGCAAAAGTTGGTTCCCAACAATCTGCCCATCTAAAAGTGCAGCCGCCCCTTCACCGGGTGATACTGTCGTTTGTGCAGGCAACTTAATTATCGTTTCTGGGAAGCAGATCCTGTCTAAATAACTATCTGCTGCCCGCAAATAATACAGCTGTATGAGGACAAGTGATCACAATAGCGATCCCTCTTCCTTTATACTGTGGAGGTGATCGCTGCAAGTAAGTTCAGAGCTTCACCTCCCCTGAATAAGCAGCCAACTGTTGGGAAGAAACGCTTCCTTCCGACAACTGGCTTTAGCTCGGCCCGTATAAATTCACCTTTTTGCCTCTATATACGTTAATGTTGGCTGAACCTGATTTCAGTGGGTCAAATATCTAATCTGTATGGAAATTTCCTGTCTATTCCCCAATGGCAGATGTTGAGAGAGATAACGATCAAATTTTAGTAGGTCAGCCGAAAGGCATATTGGTACACCATAGACCTTTTCCAGGGCACGGGTGCCCACAGAGATGGCTCGGTCCCCTCGCCACCACTGTATATTAATTGTTTTTATTTGTTTTGTGTTATTGGTCCCAATATTTGTTTCTCTATAATTTCCAGATTCTCAGAAAACTGTACATTGGAAATGTGGTGTAGACCAAGAAGTCTGGGTCTGGGTAATGGGTGAACATTCATCAGACAAACCGTATGATGTCATCTGTGATGAAATTATCACAGAACGTGCACGAAAGCAAGCAGAGAGAGAAGCTGAGGAAAGAAGGTACAATTATTTTATTTTATTTATTTTATTGGCAGGAATCGTTTTAGTTGCTTTTCTTTCAAAATAGTTTTTTTTTGTTTTTTTTTTAATTTTTTTCAGACCCAACAAAAAATGCTAGAAATAGCACAACCAATAAAGTACACAATATTTGACACAACACATTATGCGACTATGCACTATATGTTAGCACATTGTTAAAGATGATCAGGAACCAACAAATTATCTGGATGCAGATAAGAATAATCAAGTAATAGTATGAGAGCTGCGAAATGTATTATCTACATGTAGATAAAGTAAATGTCTTCAGTGGTAAACTCTAGTAGTTATCTCCATAAAGCATTCAGACGGAAAAAGCCAATCTATATATGAATGGAAAGAGGATGGTTGTGTAGCTCTGCTGCAAGGAAAGTAAGGCTACTTTCACAGTAGCGTTTTTTAATTCCGGTATTGAGTTCCGTCACAGGGGCTCAATACCGGAATAAAACGCTTCAGTTTTGTCCCCATTCATTGTCAATGGGGACAAAACTGAACTGAAGACAACGGAATGCTCCTAAAAGCTGCGGTTTGCTCTACGGTCCAGGCATTTGCACCAAGACAGATCCGTCGTGACCCCCAATGAAAGTCAATGGGGATGGATCCTTTTGGTGTGACACAATTGTAAATGGATCCGTCCTCCATTGACTTTCAATGGAGTTCATGACGGATCCGTCACCTGCACACATACATACATACACACATACAGACATACATATAAACATACACAGACATATACACATACAAATACACATACATACTTACATGCTCCCGGCAGGTCTCTACAGCGCAGGAGGAGCAGGATGGCGCGCACATAGGACGATTCCCCACAGCGTCGATAGGGGAATCGTCCTATGTGCGCGCCGTCCTTCTCCTCCTGCGCTGTGGAGACCTGTCTGTGTGTGTGTCTGTACTGTGTGACATGTGTGGGGCCGGAGCACAGTTCCGGCCCCACACATGTACCTGCGGCAGCACGGATCCAGCGGCACCCTTCACCTGCCGGATCCGTGCTGCCGCTACTGTGAAAGAGGCCTAAAGTGTAAAAGTCGAAGTGCTACTCTATTTTGTCTTTTTGAAAGATAATTTTCCTTAAAGTAGGCCATCTCCCTCTGAGTCTCAAAGTAGCTAATCACAGTTCAACTTTATTTCTTATGCCCTTAAATAGAACCTTCCATTATGGAAGCGCTCATTAGTACAATAGGACCGGGAGCAGTGAATTCTAATCTTGGCTCTGTACTCAATGCTTCATGGTCTTTGTCTGCCGACTCCTGTACCCTTCTGCTGTGACCTACATACAGAGTGAGGATATAGGCAGTTGTGAATTAATTTATTGTTTTTGTCTGATCTGAGGGCTGATTGGGGGTCTGGTAAACTTTGAGCTGAGACTTAATTAACACTAGGGCTCTGAGCTAAGGTCCGATTAACATTGGGGGACCGATTTAGGGTCTGAGCTGAGGTCTGTTTAACATTGGGGGTCTGAGCTGAAGTCTGATTAACATTGGTGGACTGATTGGGGTCTGAGCTGAGGTCTATTTAACATTGGGGGTGGGTCTGAGATGAGTTTTGTTTAACATTGAGGGTCTGATTGTTTTTTTTTTCTTATTTTCCTCTTAAAAAACCGAGCAATTCAAACTGATCATTCCTCACAGTCTGTGATTCTTCTGAATTAGATTTAGACAATCAAACAAAGAAATAATTAACTATGGTCCCTTAACTACACATAAATGTCTTCTATAGCATAATTACAATAACTGACCTGTTACAGTGTAATAAGCCAATATGACCAACAAGCACATATGTGTAAGAGTGAGATCACAGGTTCACACTGAGTATTTTTAGCGCAGTATTTTTGTGTGGATTACGCATTTAAAATATGATCAGTAAATTTGTGCAATCCACCTTCCATTGGTTTCAATAGGAAAGCTGTGCGGTAGTTTACACAGCTGGCATTTTTCGTCTTGCGGTTTTAAGAATCCATGTCCAAAAGTTCCATTAAAATGGGTAAGCACAAAACCATATAAAATCACATAAAAACATGAACATTTTGTAGTTTTTTCAGCACAGAAAAAACTCCAGGTGAACTCACTCTTATGATTCAGAATGCTGTTGTGATGTAATGGAATACAGTACACATGATTCAGGTGTTATACTGTCACGAGGTTCCACTTCTCCACTACTGCTCATGTGTCATACTGTACAAAGTAATAGAGCTGTAAAAGGAATATCTATTGCATCAGCTCCATTAATGCTCTGTGTCTGTGAGTCAGTGTCTAATTATTACTCAAAGAGATAACATAAAGTATACAATGAAAAGACTGATGCTTCTCTTTTTTTCACATGGATTTTGGCTTAAAAACATGGACGCAAAATCCATATCTATGTGGAAGTTGCCTTCAATGGCCATTTTCAAACAGCGGTACTTTGGTCAGTATTTTTCTTCCGCACAGTATTTCTCTATGTAAAATAGATTCCAAACTTGGTTTTAACTTTGCAATATAGTAACATCGGAGGCTTCAGCAAATTAGTTTACATTTCACATTAAGAACCATGCTGGATGTAGCATTATTTTTCCCGTCAAACCTCACGAACCCCTTTGTGGGAAGCATTCAGCACTGCATCGAAGTTTCCAAGGTCATTATAATAGATACCATGATGCCCATGTAAAGTGAGTGTTAACAATTCAAAAACAGACCAAAACTTTGCTGTGTGAAAGTGGCCTCAGTATTTGTTCTCAGATCCAATGTAATGCTTCCATATATTTATTTTACGTTTCATTGCACATTGCTACCATTTTTATCAATGTTCTCAGAAGTTCTACAGCTCAAGAAATGTGATTACACTCTGGGATGGTTAATGGCACATCTTCGTTGTTGTATCTAGGGGTAGGGGCGTTGGATTTCAGCTTGCTCAATCCTTACTTCCTTAGCTCAGCTGCCTATTCCCCCCTCCCTATTGAGAGCACAGATACACTCGACAGAGCCAGGTGTGCATATATGTGGGGTCAGGGCCAAAAGCTATATCACAATAATGAGATCTATAGCTATAGGGTGACTTAAATGAGGACCTGTCCCCACTCCTGCCATAATAATAGATGTTCCAGAATTGTTATTACATGGAGAATGCATACAGCTATTAAAATAGGCATATCAGGAGTGGTGAAAGGTCCTCTTTAATAATGATGTCAGAAAAGCAGCATGGTGTCTGGGCTCCAGTCAGCTTACCTTTTCACAATCTCTTACTGCCTTATCAATCCAATTTATACAAGAGTGGACTAAATTTTAAGAGCCTTTAAAGAGGATATAAACAATTATTGGGGATGAGCGCTGGTATGAATGCACATTCCCAATAATTGCCCCATGTAAAGGTATTGCGAACACCTGCTGAACAAGTAAAAGCTTGTTCACTGGGTGATCTCATCTTTGATGTGGCACATAAAATCCTCATTCATTGGCAGAAAATCTCCCACATCTAAATAAACAAGGAACTGATGCCCACAAAATTAGAAATCACATGGGAATGAATGATCATAGTAATAATCATTCATCCCCGTACATCCCTGATAGGTGCTGATGAATGGGTAATGATCAGGAATAAATGTCTATAGGAGCATTCATCCCTGATCAGTGACCGCCCTGTTGGGGCCCTAATTGCATTTTTTTACAGTTGTAACATTTCAACATTTACAATATTTTAGGGTCCTATTACACTGCCCAATGTTCAAGAAGGACAAGTGCCGATAGATGATGAATACATTGATCGGTGCTTGTTGGCATCAGCCAGCCTAATATGATCCAACGTTAATGGGGAGGAATGATTGCTACAGTCAGGGGAAGACTGGCCATATACCCTACAGGGAAACTTCCCAGTGGGCCGATGCCCAGGGGTTGCCCGAGCCCTCCTTTTGGCTACTGGCCAGGTACATAATAATCTGATGCTCTCACCTCAGTTATCAGGAGCGAACATTCCTATGAACCCTAGTTCCCAATAACTACCTGAAAATTGTCCAGTCTTATAAGCCCTTAAGGCTCAATCAATTGACCTTTGAACAAACTGTATTTTGCTTGCCATTGTAAATTATACAGAATGAGCTTTTGAAAAGTGCAGGTGTACCTGTCTGTGTCTGGCAAACTGTGTAGTTTTAAGGGGTTAAAAAGGCTAGGCCCTTTATCTTCACTGAATTATTGGTTGAGGTCTGCCTAGAAAACCTTGTAGTTATGTGACTCAACTGTGATTTCAGTGCTTTATCATTACCTGGCCAAAGGTCGAGAGGCACCAATAGCCTTCTTAAGTTTGCAGAAGTTATTACATCAAGGTAAACACTGCATAATATTTACAAAGCAAATGGCACTGTAAGATGTGCCATGTAAATGCTCAAAGTTCTTAGAATTAAAAAAAAAAATCTGACTTTTACTATTTGCAATGCTTTTATTATTTGGATGGGGTATTGTTGAAGTTTATATTTATGTTTCCTTGGAATATTATGCTGAGTTATAGCAAACTGATGATGACTATATAGAAAGAACTACAGGACTTTTCTACATACTATGAAAAAGGACATTTTACATAATTGTCAAAGTAAATGAGGGTTATTTACTGGATAGGAAATTATGGGTGTATTCTACCATTAGACAGCTTATACTACAGAAAAGAATTGCTTCTATGTCACTACCAATGATTATCATATAAAGGGTGGGGAATAAAATTGCTGGACTTCGCCTAGCTTATTTCTTAATAGCTTTCCAAACACAACTAAAGCTTTACCATGAATTGTAGAATGTAAACATTTCATAGAGGAACCCTAAATGAATCTGTGTGAACATGCCAAGCTGTAGAAAAAAGACACAGATTGCACATCCACATGCCATGCACAGCTTCATTGCTTTCACCATAATTTATAAACATCTCAAGGCATTTTGATTTAATAAAAATGCATAGGCCCAATCACCATATAGAGGTGGCTTCTTATGAGTGCGTCCCTACTCTAATTTGGCACATTGCTGCAGGCAACCACCATTGCCACAACACAGCACCTAAAGGCAGTGAAACCTAGCAGCCCAAGAACACCCCTGCTATCAGGCTAGGCACTGTGTACCACCAACCCATGGGCACAGCATTACAAGAACAGCCACCATGCAGCACTGAAAAATTTTAACAGATTTGAAAAGGTCATCTCTCCATGTGGTCTCAGAAACCTAAACTGAGACCAAGTAGAAGCTTATTAACCCTTATGCAGTCTCCTACTAATTAAAAATATCTAGGTCATATTGGAGGATAATGCAAATATGCCAGTCTGTAGAAGAAAAGACATGGATCACATATCCACATGCCATGCATTGATCTATTGCCTCCCAGCTGAATTCATAAACATCTCCATTGAGATACTTAGTATTCGTTAGGACCACTCATCACATCAAGCTGGCCTCCTGTGAGTGGGTCCCTACTCTAATTTGGCACATTGTCATATGGCGACCACCAGCGCCACAACACAGCATCTGCAGGCGGCAAGATCCAGCAGCCCAACAACAACCCTGCTATCAGACTAAGCCCCCAAAAGCACTGGGTGCTGTGCCAAAGGACCCACTCAGGACTCACTCATAAGAGGCCACCTTGACATGGTGAATGGGCCTATGCATTTTGATCAAAACATAAACTAAGTGCCTCAATGGAGATGTTTATCAATGATGCTGAGCAGCAATAGATCAGTGAATGGCATGTAGATGTGCCACAAGCCTCGGAGAAGTAGAGGGGAGGATGGGAGTGGTAGTGGCTCTGGCTGCAATTCACAGTGGCAATCCTCACACCAATGCTCCCTAGGCACAGGGCAGTGATAGGATGGTGCACTCTTTCTTCCCTCAGGGCACACCTTGATGCTAGGGCTGTTGTATTTGTTAGGTGCTGTGGGCAGCATATGATGCTGGGCTCTGTAACCAGGCCAGTTCTACAAAATAAAGTTCTTTCTGTACTAAATTGCAGAATGGGAGTTGTAAGTTGTAGTACATCCAACAGTATCAAGACACAGTTCCAAATAATTCAAAGTTTAAACTTTCCTCAAGAGCAATGTATGGATATAGGATGGGGATTGAAGCAGTCCTTCCTTCTATCTTTCAAAAGTCTCTCTCTTTCTGCAGAATCTAAGGCTGGCAATAGTACTCTTGCAATGGTGGCTATAATTCCCAGCTGAGCGGTACAGGATTGAGACACGGTTGGCCAAAAAGTCTTTATAAGCCTTAAACAGCAAATACCTTACTGACTGACTCTTGAGCTTGGACTTGCAAATTATGGACCTTCTTGGTTCTTTCTCTCTCTTTTCCTGGAGTACTATAGCAGTACCGAGGTCTTTCTCTCAGTAGATAATCCTCAGAGATAGTGGTTCTCTGGAATTTAGTACTGTGAGCACTTGTAGCAACCTCTCACTTCCTTTGCTAATACTAGAATGAGCTAGAGACAGACCTGAGCCCACACCAGCTTCCTGTGGGGACTGAGTTAGGATTATTAACCCTGACAGATCCATACAGAACAAAGCATTAAATAACATTACATAACAAGTACCATATTCTTCTGCAGATTGGCATATGTGTGTGAACCTTACACATGACTTGCATATTTTGATTTGTTCTTTTTAAATGTTATCTTCTGTTTTGCATTAATGCTTATAAATAACTTTTGGTCATGCAGGAAAGTACAAGAGGAAGAGTTATCCAAACTGCCTGAGGCCCTGACGCTCGCACAAAGTGAAACAGTGGAGACATGGAAGCAAAATGTTGAAAACAAGAAAACTGCCAAAGAAGAAACCACAACCACAGAACAAAAGACAATAAACGATGAGGCAAATCAGGTAAAGAATAAACATGTATCAGTCAATTAGGGTTTCCTCTTTAATGGAACACTTTATCACAAGCAAGAACTAGGCTCTAAAATGTTTTCTATAAGAAAAATGATGGTGGCTCATAATGATAATTGGTTTTTAAGTCACGTCAAGTTTCACTTCTTATGTGTAAAGCAATATCATTGAGATAGACCGGTAAGTCCCTGAAATGTCATCTTGCGTGAATTTTTTACATAGGTAACAGACATTGTGTTAATCCCTAGAAAACTGGTGCACCTAGTGCTTACTATCTACTACTACTCATGTATTTAGCCATCAGTGTGGGATCACTAGCGTATACTGAAGTCAATCAGTGGTGCCACAATAACTCAGGTTAGCATTGAGCTATGGACTACATGTAGTACCAAGTCTTTGTAACCCCCATCAGGCATAGTATTCATTCAGGGCATTGGAGTGGGCAGAAGTAGCTCCCAATGAGTGTACCACCAGGACATTAGAGAAGCAGAAGGAAACCTGGCACGAGGATTGTAGAAGTTCTCTCGGAAAGATGAAAGGCAGCACAGGCCATTCTTCAGGTGTAGAAGAAAAATAGATAGCGAATCCAGTGCCATGAATTTAAAATGTAACTTTTACTGAAACATGCTTAAAAACTCATAATATACTTTTGCTTTTGCTTACATGTTTCACATATTATGCAAACATGACGCATGACGTGCAAAACGCGTCAGTGAAAGGAAATTATGGAGTTTTAAAACATGTTTCAGTAAAATTTACATTTTCAACTTCCCAAACACATTAAGGAAGTGTCCGTGCCAGTTAGTCTTGTGCAGGCCATATACCATTCTCTTGCTGACACACTGGGTATAAAGCTGGAAGGGGCAGTCAGTGGGGCATAGATTGCAGCAAAGAAAACTGGTAGAAGGCAGAGCTAAGGAGGTGGGAAAAGAGACTCTGTGAGAGAGAACCAAGCAGTATGTGTGTATGTTGGGCATTGTAGACTGGCCAGTTAGTGAGGGTGAGAAGAATATCTCACCTTTGGAGGCCAGGGTCACTGTCAAGAGCCAGGCAGTAGCAGTTTCTAAGGCTTCTTTCATTAGCGGCAGCACGGATCCGGCATATCACACAGTACATACACACAGACATATACACATACAAATACACATACATACTTACATGCTCCCGGCAGGTCTCCACAGCACAGTACAGGAGCAGGACGGCGCGCACATAGGACGATTCCCCACAGCGCCCTTTGCTGAGTGCCGGGTGTAATTGTTCTATGTGTGCGCCGTCCTGCTCCTCCTGCGCTATGGTGACCTGCCAGGAGCATGTAAGTATGTATGTGTATTTGTATGTGTATATGTCCGTGTATGTTTATGTGTATGTCTGTATATGTGTGTGTATGTCTGTATGTGTGTGTGTCTTGTATCACACCAAACGGATCCGTCCCCATTGACTTTCATTGGGGGTCATTCTGGATCCGTCTTGGTGCGGGCGCCTGGACCGGAGAGCAAACCGCAGCAATGAATGGGGACAAAACTGAAGCGTTTTATTCCGGTATTGAGCCCCTATGACGGAACTCAATACCGGAATTATAAAACGCTAGTGTGAAAGTAGCCTAAGATAAGTGCTGCACAAAAGGCTGTACAGGGAAACAAGAGTCTTCACTTTAATCTAGAACAAAGAGAAACCCATCTTCTTAAAAGAAGAGCTACTCCTGAAATGTTTGCACTGGACTTCAATGTGTTGAAGCCCTAAATGGTGGGCCGTAGTGATTGACCACCATCCGTTATTTATGTAGAAGACCATGAAAGCAGCTGAAAATAAAATCATAGTACAAGAAAAGATTTCAGTGATGTATCTACCCATCTCTTTTCACCTTTGCCTATGTGTTTCATGGTGAAAGGAGACACTAACTTTTTATGTAATGCAGTTATGGAAAATTGCAATACTTTGGGCCAAAAATTATATCTATAGGCCGATAATTATATCTATACATAGGTGTTTGTCTTTTCTATCTGACAACTAAGAATTAAACTATTTTATTTACCATTAAATATACTAGTGTGATATCTTTGTATAAACCACTTAACTATGACAGTATATAACAGACGTATACTATCCACTAAGTCCAGCAAAGTCATTACTGCACAATTTAAAGGGGTTGGGCAGCCTGTTTATATTGATGATCTATACTTATGATAGGTCATCAAATCTGATCGCCCCACTAATCTGTTGTTTCCTCTTCATTATATTGCATTTTGTCTTGCAAGCGAGTACTTGTAAGAGGAAGCAACACTCACATGGAGCACCTCCTCCTCTTCAAACAGCTGATTAGCGGGGGTGCCGGTTGCTAGACCCCCATAAATCACACATTGATGACCTATCCTGAGAAAAACTGTTACCACAAAAGCAAGATTAGGCTACTTTCACACTAGCGTTTTATAATTCCAGTATTGAGTTCCGTCATAGGGGCTCAATACCGGAATAAAACGCTTCAGTTTTGTCCCCATTCATTGTCAATGGGGACAAAACTGAACTGAAGACAACGGAATGCTCCTAAAAGCATTCCGTTCCATCTTCAGACCGGAGAGCAAACCGCAGCATGCTGCGGTTTGCTCTCCGGTCCAGGCATCCAAACCAAGACAGATCTGTCATGACCCCCAATGAAAGTCAATGGGGACGGATCCGTTTGGTGTGACACAGTGGTGAACGGATCCGTCCTCCATTGACTTTCAATGGAGCTCATGACAGATCCGTCACCTGCACACATACATACATACATACAGACATACACATAAACATAAACAGCTTATACACATACAAATACACATACATACTTACATGCTCCCGGCAGGTCTCCACAGCGCAGGAGGAGCAGCATGGCACACACATAGGATGATTCCACCCGGCGCCCAGCAGAGGGTGCTGTGGGGAATCGTCCTATGTGCGCGCCGTCCTGCTCCTCCTGTGCTGTGGAGACCTGCTGGGAGTATATAAGTATGTTTGTGTATTTGTATGTGTATATGTCTGTGTGTGTGTGTCTGTGTGTATGTACTGTGTGACATGTGTGGGGCCAAAGCGCGGTTCCGGCCCCACACATGTCCCTGCGGCAGCACGGATTGGCGGCACCCTTCACCTGCCGGATCCGTGCTGCCGCTAGTGTGAAAGAGGCCTTAGCCTAACATCTTATGTAACCTTGAGCTGGCAAAACTGGAAATACAATTAGGAAATGCAAAATCAAATTTCATTTAGGGTGTATAGAAAGTTAGATAATACTGTCAGAAAGAGCTGAATAAACAACTCATGAAGGAATATATATCAACACATGAAAAGTGAGGCAGCCAGTAAGATACCTCCTTTATTTTTCAGAGGCCCTTTGAACAACATAAACAGCAACCTGATTTTTGGCAATGCGCTACTACTCCGCTTTTCCTTCCCTTAAAGGGACTGTCCACTCCTTTAATATTAATGAACTATTCTCAGTATAGGCCACCAATATCTAATTGGATAGGGCCAGACACACTGCACTCCACTAATCAGCTATTTCAGAGTAGCTCCAGCACTGGAAGTTGGCATCGGAACTATGTAGCTTCGTGCATTGTGTACTGGATGGAGCTGGTTACTGCAGCACTGCTCCCAGTGAAGTGAACTGGAGCAATGTTGTAGTTACAAGCTCCATCCAGTGCACAATGGAAGTTGGATAGATCCAGTGCTGACTTCTGGCACCAGACATACAGTAAAACACATGGTCAGGGGTACTGGGTGTTGGATCACATATTAATGACCTATACTGAGAATAGGCCATCAATAGTAAAGAAGTGGACCTCCACTTTAATGAATTCCTGCTGTCTTTTGATGGTGGGTGGAGCAGATCCACAGCACAGTGACATCCTTTGGCATTGCTGTAGAAGAGAAAGCAAAGCTCTGTTCTTCAGCCAGTGTTCCTGCTCCAAAAACAAGCTCAGGTTCTTAGAGTGGCCTACACGTGGGATCAGAGAAACCTCCATTTCTGGATGTTAACCCTTTGACTACAGCAGTTCATAGTCATAGTCTGTTCTAAGGGAGCTCCCCCTTTGATCGAGTTGCCCGGTTCCCCCTGTGATCTGATGGGAGACTGGGAACTCCTCCGCAGTCTGTCCTGTGAAGCTAGAAAATTTCCAAAGGGCTGCCTGTTCAGCAATCATACTTTTATAGAACATTGGTGTTGCCCTAACAGCAGTCATAGAGGCACAAGAGTATGCTAATACATTATAAGTAAGAAAAATTAAGTAATAAAAAAAGCTTTGAAATAGCAATCCCTTAATGGGTTAAATACATTTAAAAATGTAAGAATTTCAAACGAAGCGATTATTTAGCACAAAAATTCATTTTATTTCACACATATTACAAAAATAAATCACAAAATGGCAAAATAATTGTTCTATGTAAAAAAAATACATAAGTTACATAGTAATTAACATGTACCCAAAATAGCAAATATAAAACAAACCTTATACAGGCCAGTGAAAAATTAAAACAATTAAAATTATGGTTGCTAAAATGCAGAGGCAGAAAATAATTAGCTGGCCTATATTGAAAATAATTAGCTGGTCTACAGGGTTTTTCAGGCCTGGCTATTAAGGGGTGCACATTTAACCACAGGCTGAATTGCTTAGACCTGTATTTTCAGTGCCTATCCATTCTCCTGTAGTTATCATGCAGTTGCCAATTTGAAAATCCGTAAGTACGCTCTGTAAACAGAGAAACACTCATGAACTCATGTAGAAACTGTAAAATGTCCTCACTTCACTGGAAAGTCCCAGGGACACATGAGGAAACGCTTACAGGTCTGCTGGGTAAACATTTATTTTTAGTGATTCACCAGCTTAGGTAACACTCTGCGGGGCCAAGTTCAGAAGGGCACCAGGAACTTACAGTTTACAGGGAAGAATACATACACAAATGCAAATTGTGCAGCTAAAAATAAGTGGCTTACCATGATTTAGAGATGACTTTTAAGACAATACATTCTACCTATTGTTCACCCTCTTTTGGAAAACTTCAAACTTAATCTTATTAACATTCTTAAAGGATTTCAGCAGTTTTTTTTACTGATGATGTATCCTAGCCTCCTAAGGTCCGGCACCTAAGGGTGCCGACGGATCCGTGCTAACGCTATACATGTGTGGAGCCGGAGCAGCGCTCCGGCCCCACACATGACACACATTAAAACAACACACAGACTACATACAAACAAACATACAGACATACATACAAACATACAGACATACATACATACTCACATACTCCGGGACGCCGGCAGAACGTCTTCACGCGCCTCCTGCGCGCAGTGATGACGATTCCCCACAGCGCCCTCTGCTGGGCGCAGTGGGGAAATGTCATCGCAGCGCGCAGGAGGCGCGTGAAAAGACGTTCTGCCGGCCGTCCCGGGAGTATGTGAGTATGTATGTATGTATGTCTGTATGTTTGTATGTATGTATGTCTGTATGTTTGTTTGTATGTCTGTGTGTATGTATGCCGGATCCGGAATGACCCCCCATTGGAAATCAATGGAGGACAGATCCGGATTACTGGTGTGTCCACACCAAACGGATCCGTCCCCATTGACTTGCATTGGGGGTCATTCCGGATCCGTCTTGGTGCGGATGCCCTGGACCGGAGAGCAACCGCAGCATGCTGCGGTTTGTCCTCCGGTCTGAAGACGGAACGGAATGCTTTCAGGAGCATTCCGTTGTCTTCAGTTCAGTTTTGTCCCCATTGACAATGAATGGGGACAAAACTGAAGCGTTTTTTTCCGGTATTGAGCCCCTATAACGGAACTCAATACCGGAATTTAAAAACGCTAGTGTGAAAGTAGCCTAAGTAGATCCTCAGCATCTGATTAGCGGGGGTTCGACACCCAAGATTCCTCTGATCAGCTGTTTGAGAAGGCAGCTGCGCTCCAGGAGCGCCGTGGTCTTCTCTCTGTTTCCCTCTGGTCCAGTGATGTCACGATTAGTATCACTGGCCTAGACATGGCTAAGCCCCATTCACTTGAATGGATCTTAGCCGTGCCCAGGCCAGTGATACTAGTCATGACATCGCTGGGCCTGTGGGAAATTACAAGAAGGCTGTAGCACTCCTGGAGCACAGCTGCCTTCTCAAACTGCTGATTGGTAGGGATCCCGGGTGTCGGACCCTCCCCTATCTGATGATCTATCCAGAGGATAGGTCATCGGTAAAAAAAAAAGAACTGCAGAACCCCTTTAATGATTTCTATCTTTAAAGGGGTTCTACAGTTTCATAATTACATTTTTTTATCTGCCCAGAGTACCCCAAGCAATGTATATATTTTCCCTATATACCTGTTTTTCACATCAGCAATTTCCTTTCCTTCTCTTTGTAATGTTTTACAAGGTTTGCTCTGTCTAGCTAACATGGAGAAAGGAGGTGTAGGGGTTGTGACTACTGCAGAGCCCTGTGAAAGAAAACTGAAGAACTGGGAGGTCTGCATGTAAGCATCTACCCAGATGAAATTATGCAGAGAACAGGGGAAAGTGCTGACATTAAAAACAGGTATATGGGTCAAATATATGCAGTGTTTTGTGTATTGTAAATTTCATTATGAGACTGGAGAACTGATTTAACCCTTCAGTGACCAGCTTGTTTTGGGACTTAATGACCAAACAATTTTTTTTTTAGAGCTATAATTTTTTTTGTTTTTCCAAGTCAACTTTTATTAACTCGTTCTTTGGGTTGATGGGAAACAACAATACCACCATTGATTTTTTACGCAATAAATTTTGCAACGTTCACTTTGGAGCATAAATAACATGATAACTTTATTCATTGAGTCAGTATGATTACAGTGATACCAAATACACAGTGTTTTATGCTTTACTACTTTTGCGCAATAAAACTTTTTTTTAAATAAAAAAATGAAAAAAATGTTGCATTGCACATCCCTAGACCCATCATTTTTATTTCTTTTATTTTTCTTTCTATGGAGCTGTGTGAGAGCTTCATTTTTATGGGACCACTAAGTTTTCATTGGTATAATTTCTGGGTACTGTACATAACAGTTTTGAACGCTTTTTAGTGGCATTTTTACCCTCACCAAATTAAACCAAATTGTGTGACAGTACAGTGACTCTTTAAATCTACTTTATACTGTATAATAAAGTTGTAGCCTACCCTCCCTGCACTTACTGGAAGCCTTTTGGCACCAGGAGAAGTATAGAGTGGACTCTCATTGCATTCATTGGTAGCCATCTGGCACCAGGTGAGGTATAGAGTGGGCTCAGCATGCATGTTGGTACCTGCATTCACTGGATTTAATGGAGGCCATTTTGGCACCAAAAATGGTAAAAAGCAGAGTGGACCCAGCATACATGTGGAACCTGCACTCCCTGAATTTTATGGTAGCCATTATGGCACATAACAGGTAGCATTTAGTCTTACAGAGTCTTACAGAGATCGCCTTGACGTTTGGCAGACGGCCCAAATAATTTTGTACAAAATGTATTAGCCAAGAATCTCAAATTTTCAAAATAAGTGTAGCATTAGCACCAGAATATTTTCTATTACTATGGAATTATTGTGCTTTATTTGGTTTGCAGAGTGCATTGTATTTTTCCCAAGGTATTTGTTTTATCTATATTTTTTTCTGCGTAAAATATACAAATACATGCATTTTTTTCATTTATACAGTCTATTTAATGTTCTGTGCAGTTACACCCCCCCCCCAACTGGAGTGGTGAAAGGTCCTCTTTAAAATGTCCATTTTTCCCAAGAAGAATACTGTTGGGGAAATACATAAAAAAGTCACTTTGAAGGGGCTTGCAATGTTTTGGTGCTGTACAAGATTTTTCTGGCAGTACGGTGCCATAGAACCAGCAATAGAAAAATAGGCAGCCAAAAAATGCTCTACAGTCTTTTGAAGTCTTGTGGCGGGCCCAGCCAGTAGATAAATTACATAAATGACGTCCATTTTCAGGGTACAAGAGTACAGGAATGGTTTTAGAAATTTTTTGTCTTGAAACCTTTTGCAATAGACAAAAATTGGTAATCAGTTTTTCCTTAAATGTTTAAAAAAATATATTATATCCATTATCTAATGGCACAAAAGAAAGGTCTAAGGTGTCCTGTGAAAAAATAATATCAGATACGTGTAGGTTGGCTCAGAAATTAATCAGTTATTTGCAGTTAGACAGGCCCATTTCTACAACTGAAAAACTGGCCTGGTAAGGAAGGAAGGGGGTAAACACTCCAGTAATCAAGCGGTTAAAAAAAGCATAAATTTGATGGTACAGTGTTTTTAAACAAGCTGTTTTTAACAATGTCAACCATGCCTTTAATCATAGCTATGTATGTCAATGCCATGTTATTTATTATTGCTGTCTTTGTGTTAAAGAGCTTATAAGTGGAGAAAAAAAAGAGAAAATGCAAAAAATACAAAAATGAAAGACCTAGGACACCTCAAAGTATTAAGCACAAATTTTCTGGCCAATATGAGCACTTTCATTTTGGGTAGAATTGATTCAAACCCAAATCGGATTTTCTGACCTATTCGCAAGCATCAGACCCAAAACTAATTTCAATAAATTCGCTCATCTCTGTCCTTAAAGGATTAATACAGCCTTTTCTATTTTGAGGATGCTGTGTCTTTAAGGCCCCTTTAACACGCGCGGGTGCAATGCGTGACGTGAACGCATAGCACCCGCACTGAATCCTGACCCATTCATTTCAATGGGTCTGTGTACATGCTCATGCATCAGTTCTGCGTTGCGTGAAAATCGCAGCATGTTCTATATTCTACGTTTTTCACGCACGCCCTGGCCCCATAGAAGTGAATGGGGCTGCTTCAAAAACGCATTGCATCCGCAAGCAAGTGCGGATGCAATGCTTTTTCACTGATGGTTGCTAAGAGATGTTGTTTGTAAACCTTCAGTTTTTTTATCACGTGCGTGAAAAACGCATCAAAACGCATTGCACCCGCAATCGCAGACAAAACTCACTGAACTTTCTTGCAAAATGGTGCGAGTTTCCCTGAACGCATCCTGACCTAATCTGTGATGCTCGTGTGAAAGGGGCCTAATAGAGTAAACTGCACTTAAATGTGATGATTTTGCAGTGGTGTTTGTTTTTATTCTTCGGATGTCAGTGATGATGTCACAGACGTCTTTGTCATAATTCTTAGGCTGTGCTCGGTTTTGATGATGTTACAATAGGGTTTGTTTGTATTTCTAGTCTCTATTTTACTGCCATGATGGAATACATAGGCTGTGTTCTAATATATTGATGTCACAATAGCCTGTATCCTCATTTATTATTCTTGATGATGTCACAATGTTCAAGCTATTTTCTTTTGTAAGATTTTTCAATACACTGAGGTTTCATTTTTAGGCTGTGTTATAGTATGATAATGTCACAATAGTCATGATTTATAAGATGTGTTCAATTGTAATAATGTCACAATTCATTATGTCTTCGGTTACCGTCTGTTTTCTATTGTGATGATGTCACAGTGGCTTGTATCTTTATTTGACGTGATGTTATTTTATAATGATGTTGCGCTAGATTACATATTGTTATAAATTATGTCCTTATTTATAAGGGACGTTTCAGTGTTATGATGTCACTGTTGCTGTTATGTCCCAATAATAGTAGTGTCTTTCTTTATAAGCTATGTTTCTGTGTGATATTGCAGTGTCCTCTGTTTTCATATGAAGTAAAGTTTGTTCCCCATTGTAATTATGTGACAATAGATGTGTATTGTGTTGACGTAGCTGTAGTAGCATTTTTTCTTATTTACCAGGCTGTTTTCCATTTTTATGACATCACAATTGTATTTGTCTTTATCCCATGGTTCTTTTTTAATATGTCAATACTGTCTTTATTCTAAGCCAGGTTTTGTTGTGATGATATCACAATGACCTGTGGCTTCATTTATAGCTAATGTTCAATGATCTTTTGCTGGTTTTATAACAGACGGTCTATTCATTTATAGGCTGTGTTCTAAGGTGATCTAGTTACAATGGTGTTTGTCTTTGTCCCGATGTTTTATTCTATTGCAAAGATATACCATTAGTGTGTATGTTTATTCCTATGAGGTGATGTAGTAATATTTTTACTATGCCACAATGGCTTGTGTCTTCATATACAGCAGTATTGTATGTTGATGGTGCATCTATAAAGGTGGTTGTCTTTATTATTATGCTGTTATAAGTTGATGATGTCACAATAGGCATGACCTAGATTTATAATCATTTTGATGATGTCACAGTAGATCATGGGGAAGATTTATGAAATTGTCTAAATGAAAAACGGCCGTTGTCCATAGTAACCAATCACAGCTTTACTTTTTTAAAAGCACTGTAGGTAATGGAAGCTGTGCTGTGATTGGTTTCCATGGGTAACAAAGACAGCTTGTCTTTTAGGGTGCATTTACACCAACAGATTATCTGACAGATTTTTGGACCAATCATTGCTCAGATGGCTATTTACACACACAGATCTTTTGTTATACACACCAACTATTGGTTGGCCTGACAGAAATTGGTCAGATAATCTGTTGGTGTAAAAATTACTTCTTGGAATTGTGCTTTTCATAAGGTAATAGAGAATAAAGTTTATTTAGAAAAGCATTGACTGAAATAATTCTGACTTTCATTACATTATTAATTTAACTGGTATAACTTTAATAACTCAGAGTGTGGCATCTGGGACTCTTGGGTTACTTTTTCTGGTCTCTCTCACTGGTTGTGGGTTACTGTGTCTGCATGTGTTGTTTGGTGTGGTGATGAATACCAAGGTAAGTAATATATGGATTTTTGATTAAATTTCTAGTCCATCACAGAAACGCCAAAAACAAGAACTATTCAAGATATACTGCTGGAATCTACTGCAAGACACTCTAAAAAGTGTGGGGTGCAGCAGGTAAGACCATTTTCACTGTCAAACCTAATCAACATACCATGTAGCCATACAAAAGATTAAATGTTGATAATTTGTATATGTTTAATATACAGTATTTAACAAGTGGTCAAAATGCAATGAATATAAATATAACATTTTCCAAATGCCATGGAAAATCTAATTTATATTGTTCCATATACATTCTTATGTTCTACTATTAATATTTATCTTCTACGCTGAGAATAAATTGTACATATTCAAGTGGTAGGGCAAACTGCTTGGACCCCCACCAATCACTGAAGAAGTGAACCCATTCCAACATAGACAACTCCAGAGAAGTTATATGGAGTTATGTCTGAGCATATGACTTTGGTTGCCACCTTGACATTTAACCCATATCCTGCAAATAGGTTATATATGTTAATAGTGGACAACCCAGATTACAATCCTTTAACAAAAACAGTAAATAAAAACTGTTATGTAATTCTAATCCCACGGGGCTTTTATCAGTCCCCTTTTAAGACTATTGCACCATTATTATCCAGCCATGCAGATTCTAGGAAAGAAATCAGTGCCAACCTGAACAGGAGCTGTAATGACTGGATTTCCTGTTACTACTTTTCAAGAAATACAAATGTTCTTAAAGTCAAATTTATTCTTGCCTTCAAACTGGAAACATAGAAGACTGTTAGCAGAAAAAGACCACATGGTCCATCTTTTCCATTTTTTTAATATTATTTTCTTTTTATTTATCTCATTGTTAGACATGTTCAAGTTCACTTACTGTTCATTATTGAACAATATGTTATATATAGAAAGAAATGTGTGTCAAAACAATAGGGATCATTGTATTAAGACATAGAATGGTCTCTCCATTAGTAGTCAATCAAATGAGTTTGAACTTTTGCAAAGCCGTGTTAGGTTGTTATAGGATCATACCTAACTATATATACTGTAAATATAAACTTATAAAAATTAGAGAATATATCGGTCGTGTGCCTGTATTTCCAAGCGCATTCCTTAAATTCATAGAGCATTGTGCTTACAGTTGTGTTGTTAATTATGTTTTAACCATATTTCCGTCAAGGAAACATGTTTTCTTTTTGGCAAGAGAAAGCCTTCATTTCAATTTAATTGCTGCTAAAAATACATATGCAAGACTGATTTCGGGAATCTGACATACCACTGCTGGAAAACACTGAACGTTATTAAGAAAAGTGTACAAATATGAAATTCAAAGCCATGTCATTTAGTATTACACTAAATCTTACATGTGAAAGTGGGAAACCTCAGGTGTCTAAATGCAAAAGAGTAGTTTAGGTTTTCCTTACAGTACATGAATTAGCATAGCAATACAATAAACATTGGTCTACAAGATTTAATTTTTTTAAGAGTATATGATTCTTTTTAAATGGATATTCCTATCTTAGACAGCCGCTTCAGCAAAAGGGACAAAGGGGCCACATTCTGGCGTTACAGGTGTGAGGCCTGGGCCCTAGCAAACCACCTGTTAAGTCCTGCCTGTTGGAAGGACTTAACAGCTGTGTCCTGAAAGGGTTAAATTACAGATCTGACCCGTAGATAATGTTGCACAAATTTGTGCATTTTCTTGTTTATACGGGGTTTCAGATTGTGGTATATCAGCTAAATACCTAAAATCTGACTAATTCTGCATTAAATATGGCATATTTAAAGGGAGTCTTTCACCTGTTTTTCACCTATATAACAGCAGTGCCCCACAGAAAATTGCACACACATCCCAGACATACCTGTGTGCACTGTGTGTCTGTTCCATATCCAGGAAAAGCACTTTTATTTTGCTGGAAAACAGCTCCAAAGTGCCCGGCTGAAAGTGAAACTAAAAACAGCTTTCTCTCTCAACTCGATTTCTAACAGCTATACCTTCTGATATAGTGGATATAATGCTAAAGCACTCCT
Source organism: Rhinella marina (assembly GCA_900303285.1). NCBI lineage: Eukaryota > Metazoa > Chordata > Amphibia > Anura > Bufonidae > Rhinella > Rhinella marina. Next base: position 335,733 of record ONZH01022178.1, on the reverse strand, counting down.
CCCCTCTTCAGTTTGGTTTGCTTTGAGCACTTGCAGCAGCAGAGCTGGGCACTTGGGAGCTGTTTTCCTGCAGAATAAAAGTGCTTTTTCTGAACATATAATACAGACACACAGTGCACACTTACTGTCCCACATAGTAATTATTCCCCAGTTATGTGCCCCCAGTAAAATGCCCAGTTATGTGCCCCCAGTAATATGACCAGCTGTGCCCCCCCAGTAATATGCCCAGCTGTTCCCCCATTAATACGCCCAGTTATGTGCCCCCAGTAATATGACCAGCTGTGCCCCCAGTCATATGCCCAGCTGTGTCCCCAGTAATATGCCCAGCTATGTGCCCCCCCTATAATATGCCCACATTGTGATCCCCAGTAATGTTGTGCCCCCAGTAATATGCCCACATTGTGCTCTCCAGTTTATGTTGTGCCCCCAGTAATATGCCCATATTGTGCTCCCCAGTAATGCTGTGCTCCCAGTAATATGCCCATATTGTGCTCCCCAGTAATGCTGTGCCCCCAGTAATATGCCGATATTTAGTCTAGAGGGGGCGGAGCCAAGGCTGACTGATGGCCGGCCCGCCCCTGCCCAGACCGAATGTGTGGACAGTGGCAGGGAGATACGTAGAGCCTGCAGGGGTGGCCGGGAGGGAGAGTGGATGAAGCAGCGAGCCGATGCCGGCTCTCTGCTTCATCACCATACAGGCAACTGTCTCTGCGTCCTATGGACGCAGGGACAGCTGCCAGAGACCGGGACATACCTCCCCCGTACCGGGACAGCGGGACAGCCGCTGCAATCCAGGACAGTCCTGCTGGATCCGGGACGGTTGGGAGGTATGAGGTATGTCTGGGATGTGTCTGCAATCTTCTGTGGGGCAGTGCTTCACAGTTATTGTCATGAATCAGCGGGTGTGGGCCCACTGTGCCTCGTGACCTACCTTCTCTAAGGGCGTTGTCTTTGAAGTGAACCCCTCGATCTTCACAGTACCCCATATGGTGGTGGGGATAGACTTTCCGAGGGGAGCACCAGGTCGCTACCTCTTGAGGAGGGTTGGAACACGAGCCAGCTGGTCCAGGCAGACCAGAAGGTACCTGCAAAGGTACCAGAGATACAGCGGTGGTCAGAGGGCCAGGTCGTTAACAGGAGCAACAATGCAGGACCGAAGGATGAGGCAGAGGCGAAGTCAGACAGGCAATGGGTCAGGGCAGCTGGCACAGGTACAAGTCAGGCAATTTGGGTCGGCAACGAGAGAGTCAATGTAGGCAGGGAACAGGCAGGTAGCAGAGTCCGGTAACACAAGCAGGAGACTGGAACACAAACAGGAACAAGCGCAACCAAAGGCAAGACACAAGGACCTTGACACTGAGGCATCTGGGAAGAGGGCTGAGCCACTTATATATGATCAGGAGGACCAGTGTTGGTCAATGAGATCACGTGATACAACCCACATGATCCAACATGGTCACATGATCAACCCACATGATCTAACATGGTCACATGATCCTACCTGCTTCGGCCCAGAGGGAGTGATGCAAGGAACAAGGATGTTGTAGCCAGGGCTGAATGGAAACTCTGGAGCGGATCACAGAGGAACAGCACTATGCAGACAGAGCCCAGGACTGCAGCGTTGAACGGGAAGCAGCAGATCACCGCCGAACACGGCGCCCAGGACCTCGGCGGTAAGCAGGGGAACAACGGCGCACAGCAGCCGCTGTTACAGTTATGTAGGTGAAAAACAGGTGAAAGACTCCCTTTAATATACAACATATTGTATTAAATGCACGACAAATGAACTAATAATTTGTTGCATTTTTTGCATTTTCTTACACTAATCCAATAAATAAGTGGCATAAATTTAGACTAGGCAGTAGATATCAGCCAATATCAGCCACTGTAATAAATCTGGTGCCCTTTAAAGAGCATCTGTCAGCATGATCAATCCTATTAAACCAGACATATTGCCTCGTAGGGTTGATCATACTGAATAAAACTCTATAAAACTTTGGTCTCTAGGTTGAATAGTCGCAAACATATATTAATTTTTAAATGTATGCAAATTAACTAGTTGGAGCAACAAGGTAGAGTTGATCATCCCGAGTAAAATGATATATTTTCGTTCTTTCTAGGCTGAATGGTTGCAGAGCTATATTAATTTTTATACATATTTCTGCAATTTAACTAGTTGGAGCAACAAGGGGCGTGCCGAGTGTCGCTAGCGCAACATCCCTGTGCTCTGGTCACTTCCCCTCCCCACTGATTTACAGGGCTAGACATCTTGTCTAAACCTGTGTTCTAGATCCTGCGCTGTGGATGATGAAGTCGTTGCATTGGTGACATAGTGTTATGACTATTTTAATAAAATGGTCATTTGTGGTCCAGAGGGATACTGAGTAAATGGTGTAGTGTTAGCAAAATCATTCATATCATTGGGAATGCATGATTTTGCTAATGTGCAGTGACAAACACGTGAGTCCTGGCAGATTTTTAGCAGCAGAGTATCAGTACAAGGGAGAGAGGGGGAGGAGAACATACTCCCCTCACAATCCTCCCAGTGTTCCTCCACTGTGACTTCGTCAGTCCACATGGGAGTAAAAACGCTGGTGGCGTCAGTCATACCATTATGTAACCAACGCAAGTGCTGACTTCATTAGCCACATCTCAGGCTCTAGAATGTGCATGTCTAGCTCTGTCAATCAGAGGGGAGGGGGAGTCACCAGAGCACAGGGGTGTTGCGCTAGCAACACTCATAGCAATATGGCATGCCCCTTGTTGCTTCAACTAGTTAATTTGCAGAAATATGTATAAAAAATATATCTCCCCCAACTATTCAGCCTAGAAAGAAAAGAAATATATCATTTTACTCGGCATGATTAACCCTACCAGGCAATATGCCTGGTTTAAGAAACTTCATCTTGTTGACAGATGCTCTTTAAGACTGCCTGCCTAAGCTTACAATGTCTATTAGATAGTACAGTGGTCCCTCAAGATACAATATTAATTGGTTCCAGGATGACTATTGTATGTTGAAACTATTGTAAGTTGAGTAATTGGTTCCAAAGCCCCAAAATGTCATCCAAGATAAGAAAAAGAAGAAGAAGAAGATTTAAGAAAAATAAGCAGATAACTAAGATAGATAAAACAGGTCCTTACATATAACAGTCAGGAATAGCTGCTAACTAGAAACTAATACAGCTTCAAGTGGCCTTGATTGGTTGGATCTGAGTCTGAGGCATTGTATGTTGAGTCTAGTTTCAACTTATGATGGGGCAGAAAAGACCATTGTATGTTGAAAATACTGTATCCTGAGGCCATTGTATCTTGAGGGATCACTGTATTTGTATAAATTTTCTCCTTCCCCCTATGTTTTTAGAAAATGTCCCACTTAAAATGTCCCACTAATTTCTGTTCTGGGTCTTATACAATGTATCAGAATTTAATTTTACTTTTATTCATTTATATTATGTGCTCCTTCAGAAATGTGTACGAAAAAATAAAACAAAAAGCTTATGAAACATAATAAATATGCTTATAAATAACATTGTTTTAAAGGAAATCTGTCACAAGTTTTATGCTGCCCTAATTCCTAAGTCCTAGCAGCTCCAGTGCATGCCAATGAGTTGTCATATTCATGAGCACCCTCCACTCCACACCCACCTGCTGCTAATTGCAGTAGGAAAAAATCTGCCAGTAAGTGGCAGGGGGTGAGGGGAGCTGGCATATACCAGAACCATTAGGAGTTAGGGCAGCATAAAACTAGTGACAGATTCCCTTTAAGAACGATGAATCCAGCATTCAATATAACAGTTGTAAAGCTTGATTTTAATTATACTTTAAGATAAAGCCTTTGAATTGTATAGTTTTATACTGGATTTATTTTTTGTTCTCATGCTGGCCAGAACTTCACCTCATTGAACATTTGTGTTCTAGGTTTGCTGGACTTTTGTCATATTTTGTCCTAAAGTTAAGAGCCATCTTCAGTGCCCGCCTCTTAGCTCACTACCCTATATGTACCCATTCTGCTTGTGCCCCTGCTTTTCTGACTTGCCGCCAGTCCATCATGTTCCATACTGTACTTCTGCTGCTGCGGCACAGCTACTACTGCCCCTTCTATCACAACTACTACCCCTACACAACAGAATCTCTCCTGCTTTTTTCATTAGGATCCATAACATACTGCTGCTGCTGTAGGTACTACTGTCCCTGCTGCCATTACCACTACCTCTACACAGCTGCACATCAACTGGCTTGTTCTATAGGTTCTATACTGCATTGTTGCTCCTGCTGATGTGTTTTATGTAAGTTAACGGCAAAGCTGTTGTTACTCCCCAAAAGGGGATAATTTTTTGGACCTTTTATTCAAAACTTTGCTTAGAACTAAAGTTTTGTTCTTCCAATGCCACTGCTTGTATAAACACAGGCAGGCATTTGCCTCCAAAATGGTTCATTTTTGGACTGTTTTTTTTATTTTTTACCGTATAACAAATCTGAAAGTGCAGTGTGTTTTGAAACAGGTTATTTGTTGCCACCTGCTACCATCCATTTGCCCATAGTCATATGAATCACTGTAACTTTGTCATTACTAATGTTGTCTTCATGTTAACTTGAAAGAGGTTGGATACAAGACCTAGGAGACCTCACAGTGTCATACATGACTTTTTGGGGCAAATCCACACTTTCATTTTGAGTCAAATTTATTTGTACCTGAATCAAATCAGCCAACCAGTTTACTCACAGCAGACCCAAAACAAATTACAAGAAATTTGCTAATCTCTAATTATTTTTTACTCATTTTTATACATTCTGTCATAAGATGATGTTATTACATATTTAATTCTGAGTTATAGTCGAGAATGAAAATATTACGGATAACACTTTTTGCCTATATGACACCCGTAACTGTTCATTATATTTTATCTGTATTATTTACTGAAGGCAAAGGACCTGCTATAATTTTAAGAACATCACTGCATGATCAAGCTACAGTATATTTATGTATGTAAGTTTACTTCTACACTGTCTAATATTTCCTCTAATTATTTCTTATTTCAGAAAAAAAACGTTACATTGGTGCCTCTAGAAAAAGAAAAATTAGAAGAAAGGACTCAGGAAATTTACATGAATTGGAAAGAAGCTCAAGAAGTCAAACAAAAACTGGAAAAGGAAGATTCTGAATGGCAAGAAACTTGTATGATTTCTTTATATTATAATTTTTCTAATTGTATATAATTGAAATAAATGTCCATCGATAATATTTCCAAAATCCTGCATAGAAAACAAATTAATATAAAATGTATAGACTGAATGTAGGATATATACTGTGCACATACATGGATAATGGCAGAAGATGATTAGCTTCGAATGATATTTTGCCATACTATGTCAGAGATGTGTCTGCTATATATCACTGTGTGGCCACCCAGTGGTTGTGATGTAGATTGCAGTCTGTCGAGGGTTTTGCTATAATGTTGTGATATTGCATTATCCTTAAAGTGTAACTGTCATTTTTTTTTATTTTTGTAATGTGTAAGGACAGTGATACTGGCCATTTTTGTAATATACTTTAATTACTGAAATTGTACATTTCTATTTGAAAAATAGTTCTAAAGTGGCCCATTTTGAGCCTTAAGGTCCTTTTACACGGGCCGATTATCGGCCGAAAAATCGTTCCTAGGAACGCTAGTGCCGATAATCGGCCCGTGTAAAAGTGGCCCTAATCAGCCGACGAACGAGCAAAACGCTCGTTCGTCGGCTGATTGGATCTTTTGTAGAAACCAAAAGATCCAATCTGTCGGGCGCACATCGCCCTGTGTAAACAGGCGATGTGCGCCTGACAGTATGGAGCTTCCCGGCCGCACGAGCGATACAGCGATCACTCGTGCGGCCGGGCGCTCGATTCGTCGGGCCGTGTAAAGGCTCCCTGCCCGAGCGCCGATATCGCTGATCGGCGCTCGGGCAGGGAGAAGAATCGGCCCGTCTAAAAGGGCCTTTAGCAACGCTCCTCTGTCTTTTGTTTAAATTTACAATTTGAGAGTCACAGTAATCAATATCAATAGAGTATAGCATCACTGATATAACAAAGCTCACTCAACTTAAAGGACGCCTAAAAACAGAAAACCAAAAAAATGTATTCAATAACTGCTTATTAAAACCTGGACGGTTTTATATCAATCTCTACTAAACATATAACCACAGGGGTGCCTACACAGAGGACGTGGAAGCTTTCTGTTGAATAACTGCCGCAGCCACACCTTACCTATATGCCAGGCTATTCACCCCTCATCTGAGTCAGGCCAGAAATCAGTGCTCATCGATTTGTCATCGATAGGTCTCTGTCTCTCCACCCTAAAAAGGCTCAGCTATTGGAGCCTCTATTATATCCCTAACTCCAAGGTACATCTAATAATCTCTAGTGCTCATGCATAACTTGTCTAATATTTCCTCGGCAAAATGTACTAGCTAACTGCCTCTATTTATCATGCTCGACATGTTTCTAGGCCCTATCAGACCCTTCTCAAGAGCTTTAAGCTAGGCTAGACATGCGGTAGACAAACAAACAAACAAAAGAGCACGCCACCTCTCTATGTGGCTGTGCTCTCTGTGGCACGTCACATGACCGAGATGCATGGCGGAAATGCAGCATTAATCCACTTCCAAGGGACTGAGGCTGTCAGGCCATTGCCGAGAGGCGGGGACCTGGATAAACGGTTGCTTCAAAAGGAAGCACAATGGATCTTCCACCTCAAAACTGTACGGCCAGACGGCCCTTAATGATCATATCTCATTTACATGTTTCCTTTAGACACTATATGGTCGCTATCAAAGCAATACTTGATGAAATGGGAGGATGCTAGGTTAATACAATACTGCTATATTTACAATTGTTTTCTGGCAAGGATCATGTTAATGAACTAATTGTCCTCTTTTATGGGAGGTATAGGGATTGCAATATTGCTCATTTGTAAATACTTCAGTGTGAATCTCCCTTATGGGAGTTATAATTGGTTCTATCTTTTCAGATATCTGGTTATTATGGCGGATATACTAAGGGGACTTGATATATGTGGATTCATCAACCCTAACGAGAATACATTTTGTGACCATATACAGTGTTGTAGTATTAATTGTGACACGGAGTGTGACGTTGATATTATGTTTGATACCTAATGAGCCTCAGAATGCTGATTTCATCTCCTGAAGCAATGCATTCATTGTGACTTTATTTATATAGGGGATACATTGCGGGATCCCATTGTGTCAATATTGGGCATGGTATCTGTATCCTTATGTGGGATGCTATGCGCTCGATCCATCTCAGATGCTGGGCATTTAGCATTTCATAACATCGGGGTTGATTGATTACCCTTCTTCACTTGTTCTTTCATGTACTGATCTCGGGGACAATTGTTTATTAACATCCGCCGATTAGTCCCAGTATACTTACCCAGTGGATCTGGGATGCGATGTCCGCCGATGTTGTGACAACCGGGGCCTGGTCCGGGGACGTGGCGTGGCAATAGCACTCCTGGTTACAGGACAGGTCCAGACTGGGGGTGGTACATCGCTGCCTGATGGGCAGAGTTAAAGATTTTTAAACCGCATGTTCTGGCGACCACCTTACAGGCCCGCACTAGTGCCGAGAGCACACCCACATAGAGAGGTGGCGTGCTCTTTTGTTTGTTTGTTTGTCTACCGTATGTCTAGCCTAGCTTAAAGCTCTTGAGGAAGGTCTGATAGGGCCTAGAAACGCGTTAGCATTATAAATAGAGGCAGTTAGCTAGTGCATTTTGCCAAGGAAATATTAGACAGGTTATGCATGAGCACTAGGGATTATTAGATGTACCTTGGAGTTAGGGATATAATAGAGGCTCCAATAGCTGAGCCTTTTTAGAGTGGAGAGACAGAGACCTAGTACAAAGATGTAGTGATGGGTCGTCTGATATGATATAGGTCTTCCCCTTTACTTTCTTCCCTACTTTATTCCATTCTATCTGATCAGACAGATTTAAGGTGTAACAAATCGATGAGCACTGATTTCTGGCCTGACTCAGATGAGGGGTGAATAGCCTGGCATATAGGTAACGTGTGGCTGCGGCAGTTATTCAACAGAAAGCTTCCACGTCCTCTGTGTAGGCATCCCTGTGGTTATATGTTTAGTACAGATTGATATAAAACCGCCCAGGTTTTAATAAGCAGTTATTGAATAAAGTTTTTTGTTTTCTGTTTTTTGGCATCCTTTAAGTTGAGTGAGCTTTGTTAAATGTACAATTTCAGTAATTAAAATATATTACAAAAATTGTCAGTATCACTTCCCCTATACATTACACAAATAAAAAAAGAATGGCAGTTACACTTTGAAGTGATTGTTCAGGATTAAACTATTGATCACCTATCATCAGGATAAGCCATCAGTATCTGATCATGTAGAAGAAGATAAATTTTGGGGAAAGCAGAGAAGGCGGCAGAGCTCTGGTGGAAACATTTTTGCACACATGGTGTTGAAAAAGTCGCAAACACTTGGTTGGTGAATTTTGTGATAAAATGGTGAATCATATAATTGGTGAAATTATATGATAAATAAGGCCAATATTTTTGTGTGATGCTATAAGTCTTAGACCTCATGCAATTCCTGTACAATATACAGTCAACATGCATTTTAGTGCATACTTCCATATTTTCCTATGGCAGTGTTTTTTTTATTTATTTTTGGAGATCACATAAACAAAAAAAATGGCATTCTCTATTGTATGCCATGTATCTCATCCAGGCTGGAACAGCAAAGCAGTTATGGATTGTGCACCACAATGTGGAATCACATGTACATAGCCATAATCACATTTTCCCTCTTGGCACATAGACTGGACATATACAGTGCCTTGCGAAAGTATTCGGCCCCCTGGAACTTTTCAACCTTTCGCCACATTTCAGGCTTCAAACAAAAAGATATAACATTTTAAATTTTTGGTGAAGAATCAACAACAAGTGGGTCACAATTGTGAAGTGGAACAAAATTTATTGGATCATTTAAACTTTTTTAGTAATAATAAAACTGAAAAGTGGGGCGTGCAAAATTATTCGGCCCCCTTGCATTAATGCTTTGTTGCGCCACCTTTTGCTGCGATTACAGCTGCAAGTCGCTTGGGATATGTCTCTATCAGTTTTGCACATCTAGAGACTGAAATTCTTGCCCATTCTTCCTTGCAAAACAGCTCGAGCTCTTTGAGGTTGGATGGAGAAGCGTTTGTGAACAGCAGTTTTCAGCTCTTTCCACATATTCTCAATTGGATTCAGGTCTGGACTTTGACTTGGCCGTTCTAAGACCTGGATACGTTTATTTTTGAACCATTCCATTGTAGATTTTGCTTTATGTTTGGGATCATTGTCTTGTTGGAAGATAAATCTCCGTCCTATTCTCAGGTCTTTTGCAGACTCCAACTTTTCATCCAGAATGGTCCTGTATTTGGCTCCATCCATCTTCCCATCAATTTGGCTCCCTGCTGATGAAAAGCAGGCCCAAACCATGTTGCTGCCACCACCATGTTTGACAGTGGGGATGGTGTGTTCAGGGTGATGAGCTGTGTTGCTTTTACTCCAAACATATCGTTTTGCATTGTTTGCAAAAAGTTGGATTTTAGTTTCATCTGACCAGCGCACCTTCTTCCACATGTTTGGTGTGTCTCCCAGGTGGCTTGTGGCAAACTGTAAACAAAACTTTTTATGGATATCTTTGAGAAATGGCTTTCTTCTTGCCACTCTTCTATAAAGGCCAGATTTGTGAAGTGTTCGACTGATTGTTGTCCTATGGACAGACTCTCCCACCTCAGCTGTAGATCTCTGCAGTTCATCCAGAGTGATCATGGGCCTCTTGGTTGCATCTCTGATCAGTCTTCTCCTTGTCTGAGATAAAAGTTTAGAGGGACGGCCGGGTCTTGGTAGATTTGCAGTGGTCTGATACTCCTTCCATTTCAATATGATCGCTTGCACAGTGCTCCTTGGGATGTTTAAAGCTTGGGAAATCTTTTGGTATCCAAATCCGGCTTTAAACTTCTCCACAACAGTATCACGGACCTGCCTGGTGTGTTCCTTGGTCTTCATGATGCAGAACCCTGAGACTATCACAGAGCAGGTGCATTTATACGGAGACTTGATTACACACAGGTGGATTCTATTTATCTTCATCAGTCATTTAGGACAACATTGGATCATTCAGAGATCCTCAATGAACTTCTGGAGTGAGTTTTCTGAACTGAAAGCAAATGGGCCGAATAATTTTGCACGCCCCACTTTTCAGTTTTATTATTACAAAAAAAGTTTAAATGACCCAATAAATTTCGTTCCACTTCACAATTGTGACCCACTTGTTGTTGATTCTTCACCAAAATTTTAAATGTTATATCTTTTTGTTTGAAGCCTGAAATGTGGAAAAAGGTTGAAAAGTTCCAGGGGGCCGAATACTTTTGCAAGGCACTGTAACTGGAAGGGTATGGTAAATGTTTAAGGCTACTTTCACGATTGTGTTTTTTCCTGATCCAGCAGGGATCAGCACAAACACTTTTGTTACTGATAATACAACCATCTGCACCTGTTATGAACGGATCCGGTTGTATTATCTTTAACATAGCAATGACGGATCCGTCATGAACACCATTGAAAGACAATGGGGGACGGATGCATTTTCTATTGTGTCAGATTGTGTCAGAGAAAACTGATCCGTCCCCATTGACTTGCATTGTGGGTCATGCCGTTTTGCAACGCATCCCATGACAGAAAGAAAGCCGCAGCTTGCAGCGTTTTGCGCTCCGGTATGGGAACACAACCAAATGGTACCAAACCAAATGCATTTTGGAGCATTCCGTTCTGTTCAGTTATGTTTTGTCCCCATTGACAGTGAATGGTGACAAAACTGAAGCGTTTTTCTCAGTATTGAGATCCTAAACGCAAGTGCGAAAGTAGCCTAAATCAACAGTAGTGCTGTGTTATGGCCACTAATACAGATAACATAAAACTAGGGGTCTAAAATGCATTAGCAAAACCGAGAAACCCTAATTGAACAGGAGAGACATATGACAGTATGATGATTGACATGCTATAAGGATGATGGATGTTCTTCCTACTTCTGACTAGAGTCAATACTGTCTACAATTATTTCCTCAAATATCTACTTAGAACAATCTGCAAATATTATATGTAGTGTTGCCAATGTTCTTTCATAGTTCCTCTATCTGCCAAGGGTGACTGAAGGACAACTACTATAGTTGCCATATTCTTGGGTGCTGCCAGCCATGTGTTTGTACTGTGTCAAGAATGGGTTCACAGATTCCACCCAGTAGGTCAGTTTGCTTGTTTGTTCACCTTCAGATAACATCTTGTACCAGAAAAAGCTAGGACTAAGACCAAAAGATGTCTACAGCCATAACTAGTATGGTAATGAGAATGTGATACATGAAAGGTGGAAGAACATGTCTTTAGTTAGTTTCCAAACCACTTAGTGAAGCATGGGACATGTCATATGATGTTATTCTCTACCTACATAGTTTATGTGATCCATCCCTCAATGGAAAATAATGTGAAAGATTTGCTTTGGTTTCATTCTTGCAATACAAGAAAATATACACAATTATGTCTAATGATTTGTCATATATAGCATCCTGGCGGTGACAATGCGACAATGTAGTAATTGCCAATACTGTTTTATTTATTTCTTTTTAGTGAGAAAGTCAAAGGCAGCTGACGAGAGGAGGCGATCTATGGCTAAGCAGGCTCGAGATGACTATAAGAGATTGTCAATGCAGGCCATTGAAAGAGGCACTGTTGCAGAAAAAGCCAAACATTTTGGGGGTGAAATAAAACGCCCCCCTCTACCACCAAAGCCAAAACCAGCTAAAACTATACATAGCAACTCTGGAATAAACAGGTAATATATACCAAATAAATACTTTGATGCCAAAACCTTTCATTTAACCTCACAGAGACCACATTCAACAGCAATTGCAGCATCTGTGAGGTAAGGCAGAGGGATGCGGCTCCCACTACATTTTGATCCGAGCCCCTGCATTGAAATTGTGGGGTTCCAATTGATTACTATTACAGTCTGGGTTCTGCTGAAGCTTCTGAGGCCTGTCATGGAAAGCTTCCTGCTTAACTGTGCACAAGGTACAGCTCAGCAGGGAGCGCATCAGAATCTCATTCACTCTAGTAGATCTCTACGGTGAATGGGTCAAGAGATCAAAAGATCCCAGGTTCCAGCTCCCTAAGGGCAGTAAAAGATGTTAAAAAGGTTAAAAAAAAAGCTTACTGCCATGGGTTCTAGTGCATATTAGCCACATTTAACAGGTTTAATCTCATTTGGTTAACCTGCCACAGTCCCCATGTGGAATCAGCTTCATGAAGGGACATCATCTCCCATATGAACAGCAAGGCAGATTACTGTTGAAAACAATGGGACACAAATTTCATGCAGATTTCACAGTCACTTGCTAATTGGTTTCTATGGTCCACATTTAATTATCTTGTATGTGCTTATTTTCATAACTAATCTCTAATCTGTCAATCATTTAATCAGCACTGATGATGAGAAAGGAATAAAGCCAGGATAGACTATATTTATCAAAAATAGAAACAAAACCAGGCATTGTGGCTCATAAAATCCAAGCAGACTAGTTTTTATTTTCCAGAGGCAATTAAGAAACATAGACGTAATTCACTTCATAATCATAAATATTCATACATTGTCATTACAGGGCCACAAAAAGATGGCAAGGTGCACCTTAAGGGCACTAATTATTTTCTCACACTTCTATCTCGATTACAGGGCCACAAAAAGATGACAAGGTGCACCTTAAGGGCACTAGTTATTTTCTCCCATCTCTGATAATAGTTAATGTCTGTCCTATTAAAAGGTTGTTCAGGGTTAGAAAAACATGGCTGCTTTCTTCCCAAATCAGCACCACACCTGTCTATTTGTTGTGTATGGTACTGAATGGGGGAGCTATAGGGTGTGCAGAGGTAGCAGGCACTACCGTGCCCAGGAGCCTGAGGGGGCCCAAAGAGCCATATGTCACATAAAAAGACACCGATATTATAGAAAGTGTATGCTAGGAGGGCACTGGCGGAAGGGGGCCCAAGGTGAACTCTTGCACCAGGGCCCATGAGCCTTTAGCTACGCCCCTGCTGAAGGTCAGCCCTGGTCACTTGGCTGGAGCTGAGCTGAAGTACCAGACACAACCTCAGACAAGTGTGGTTTTGTTTATTGAGAAAATCAGCCATATTTGTATAATTCTGGACAACCCATTTAATGCACTGATGTCTGGTATTTTAATAAGATTAGTTCATGTTTACGGGCAGGTGTCCTGACCTGCGAGCTGGCTCTGTACTGGGAACATGGCCACTAATGGAGGATCCCATCCATCAGCAGCCCCATTCTCTTATACTGGGGATGAAGAGGGAAGCTGGCACATGCGCAGTCTGTCCCAGTGCCGATAGTATAATAATGCTTATTACTGGCTTATGTGCTGTTACCAGCTCATGTGCAACTAGTAATATAAAGTGACCAATCCCTTCAACTGCAGTAAGACCACTTTGGCAAAGGTAAAGCAAAATGCCTATAGGTCTTGGTACAAAAGTTCATCTTGGGTCCCCCGACCTATTACAAAACCATAATGTCTTCCATTTCAAAACTATGTATATATCAAACGAGTAAGGACATGGGTATATTCAACATGAATAATGCAGCCATATACTATAAATAATGGCACTAGACAGTGTACACTGTACACTAATAATCTGACCATATACTGTAAACACAATGGAAGATTTAGGAAACTGTCTAAGAGGAAAACTGTCTTGGCTTGGCAACCTATGGCCAATGAAAGCTGCGCTGTTTCTTTAGACAGTTTCATAAATCAGCCCCATTGCCTCCTTAAACTGTACAGTGGTTGCTTTCTGGCTTGTTTGTGCAGCCTCGTCACATCACAATGCTCTTGCCAGAGTGTTAAAAGATTATGGTCACAGACCACAAGACATATAGTATGCCCTCCCCTTAAAACAATATGCAAACAGTATATCAAAGTATACCCTTTGTACTAGGAACAAGTATTACCCCTACAGTGAGTACATGAAAAATGCACAATACTATTATCAATGACATGCTGACATCCAATGCATAGTTCTGGGATCCAAAGACAGATCGTGATAAGGCAAGATCCACCATCGGCTTGAACTGTATCAGCATCCTAAGGATATGGATATAGTTAAAACTCCCTCTTGACCATGTATCCAGGGCATTGGACTAAAAGGGACCTGTGCTAGCAATACCACTCAATGGTATTGGGAGATAGTTGGAGAAAAAAATCTTTGTTTAAAAAGAAATTGGGGATGAAAGATTGTTCTTTGAGAGAACATTACTGGCCTCTTTTAGTATTGTAGTGTATGACAAAGAAATACAGTAGTGGTGAAATGACAATGGTACAGTTATTCTATGGCTCACTTTGTCAATTAACAAAATAACTCTTCAATGTCTCATTCACATGTCATTGTTTTGGTCAGTGATTTCCATCAGTGATTTTGAGCCAAAACCAGATGCGGCTCTAAACCCAAAACAGATGCAGATCTTTCCCTTATACCTTATGTCTGTGGAGGCTCCAATCTTGGTTTTGGTTCACAATCACTGATGGAAAACACTGGCCAAAACACTGACATGTGAATGAGGCTCATGACAGTCAAGTATTGGTGATGTCTACTTTTATATCGTTTAGATCAGAAAGGAGGCAGGGCATAAGAAGAGTAAACTCCAGCAGCACTCGTGAGAATATAATCAAATGGTTTAAAGAAGAGCAGCTTCCTCTGCAGGCAGGATGGGACAGAACTGGAACCTGCATAGCACCTTGGTTTCATGGTAAGCAATGGTTACAGATGCTGTCTTTAGAGGGTTGTCTAACCTTTTCCAACTGATGGTTTATCCTCAGGATAGACCATGACTATCTGATCTGCGGGCACCTTGCACCCTGCCAATCAGCTGTTCTGCAGTAGCTCCAGTGCCAGGACTTAACAGCTATGTCCATTGTGAATGGGAGTAGTTCTGCAGTAACCAGCTTTGTCCACCGCACAATGGACGAAGCTGTGTAGTTTCAGCATCAAGTTCCGGCACTGGAGATACTGCAGGTGTCGGCCTCCTGTCATATTCTGAGTATAGACCATCACTTGTACACACTTGGACAACCCCATTAAGGCCATTTGGCTGCTGCAGGAAGTTACCTCAGTGACCAGATGCTACATTATAGTGAATAGGATTATGAAACATCCAGTTACCACACATCAGACAAAGGGTGAACAGTTACATGGGAATATTTAATTTTTCCTTTGCCATGATTTGTTCTCTTTGCCACATTGGACTAGGATTGGCAAGTACTGCCATTAGTGTGGGTCTTCAGGACCAGATATAGTTTAGCCATTTATAATACACATTAGCTTAATGGCTATAACTTTTATAGTTGTTAGGCTATCAATGTACTTTTTGTGTGATCTTTTTTGTGGTCAATGCAGGTTTCTTTTTTTATCATTTTATGACAATTTCCACTTTCTTTTAAGAACATTTAGGTTTATTTGTGTGCAATGCTATTCCATACATAGCACTCTTTGAGCAATGTGTACATGAGAACAGAGAAGACAGAAGTAGTGAAAATAACTTCTTTCTTCTCTCCAGGATCCTCAGCAATAAGAGACATTCAACGGGCAGTATTAAGGACCTTGTCTGCCTGCTGTAAATAGAAAGTATTTTTCCCTTCCCAGTTTCTTCTATTTTTGCATAATTGACACACTTGAATGTTTCAGATCATCAAAATGAGTGTAATGCACAAAATTCTGTAAATGCTCTAAATGATGACTTCATTTAAGGAAAAATTATGTTCAGACCTACCTGGCCCTGTGTGAACAACAACTTAGCTGCTAAATCAAGCAGTTTCACTAGCCACACCCAGGTATAATTACCTCCAGGCCTGCTAAAAGTCACTTAAATAGAACCTGTTCGGCAACGTGAAGCAGGCTAAAATGTCTCAAAAAGCAGTACATAATTCCATAGTCTAAAAAGATTCAAACACAGAAGTGAAACAAAGTAAATGGAATTTACCTGTCTGAAAGCGGTTATATCCTCATTCCTAAGGTTCTCGGACTCCGTTGAACCATGGTGAGAGCCATTATCCAGAAAAGTAAGAGACTTGAAACAGTGGGGAACCTTCCCAGGAACGGCTGGCCTACCAAGATTTATCCAAGAGCACATCAGTGAATCATCCAGGACATGACAAAGGAACCCAGACGAACAGTCCTCAAATGCCTCAGTTAAGGACAATGTACACAACTCCACAATAAGAAAGACCCTGGGCAAAAATTACATGCTTAGGAGAGTTGCAAGGAGCAAACTACTGATGACCAAAAAGAACTTAAAGGCTTGCTTCATATTTGCCAATAACCATCTAGATGACCCCAAAACCTTTGGGATAAAATTCTGTGGAAGGTTGAAGTTTTTGAAGATATGGTTCTAGTTACATCTAGTGTAAAGTTAACACTGCATTCCACTATAGGAATATCATACCATCAAACATGACAGTGGTTGTGTGATAGTCTGGGTCTGCATTGCTTCTACAGGACCTGAACGTCGTGTCATAATTGATGGAACTGTGAATTCTGCTCTCTATCAGAAAATCCCTAGGGAGGATGTCCAGTACCTAAAGCTGAAGCATAGTTGGCTTATGCTGCAGCACACAAGCAAGTTCACCTGTGACGGGCTCAAAAGAAACCAAATTAGTTCACATTGAGGTTTTGGTGCTGATTTTGGAGTTCCTCCTCAAAATTAGCTCCAAAAAACACCTCAAAACATCTTCCCATTCATTTCAAAGGGAAAAACACTTGTGTGGAAAAAATAACCTACATGCCCTATCTTGGGGTGGAATCCAGCTACAGAATCGCATCAACGTCAAAAACCAGGATCTGAGAATGCAGTTTTGTATTTGCATAAACACCTATTGGTTAAAAAAACTGCAACAAAAACCTGTCAGAAACCACAGCTGTGGCTAAGTCAAAGTCCTGAAGTGAATCCCAATGAGATGCTTAAGACCTTAACCGGGCAGTTCATGATCGAAAACTCTACATTATCGCCAACAATTTTGCAAAGAATGGGCCACAATCCCCCCATAGCAATGTAAAAGACTTCACAAGTTATTCCAAATGTTTAATTGCAGTTGTTAATGTCAAGGTTGGCGCAACCAGTTATTAGTTTTACAGGGGAAGTTATTTAGGTTTTTGAATAAATATTTATCTTCAATAAATGGAATGGTTATTTAAAAACTGAAATTTTATTGTGTTGTCTTATATTAAAATTAGTTGGGTGATCTGAAGCATTTTTTAATGTGATAAATTAGCAAAAATAGAAGAGATTAGGTGAGGGACAAAGACCAATAACATTTTTATTTTTCCATCAATGGAGATTTGTGAATTTGGGAGGGTTTGATTTTTGCGGGATGAGTTGTAGTTTTAGTTGTAGGCACACAATACAGTTACAATATGGTGACACCTAGTGGATTTCTATCAAATTTAAACAGATGCTGGAATCTATATGATATCTATGTATATATCTATTTTTCATTGTAAAACCAAAAATGCTCTTCTTTACTGCTAACAGGTATTATATCTAGAGCTGAGTCAGAGGACTTATTAAAGAACCAAGTACCAGGAAGCTTTCTGCTCCGCGTAAGTGAAAAGATTCAAGGCTACGTTCTCTCCTACCGCTCTGAAGATGGATACATGCACTTTCTAATAGATGCTTCTGGCACATCATATTTTTTATTGGGAGTAGAACAGCTTCAGCATGGCACTCTGGCTGACCTTGTTGAGTACCACAAGGTAAGACAATTGTATTACAGACATAGGTAAATTTGTAAAGTCATTTTTGCGACTCTGCGTTTCATTTGCACCAAATTTATCAAATATCACAGGATGTTTGAAAAATTTTTAAGCATTTTAAGTCTAAGAGGTTTATATACAAAGGTATTTTGGCATAAAAATGGACAACATTTGGCAAAGATTGAATTTTCTACAAAATGTTGGCAACTTTTAATGTTTTACGCCACTCTTGTGGGAACAGCTTAGTGGAAAGATGCGGGCCACCTCATCCTGACCCATTTGATATAATTTATGCAAGGTACTGGTGTAAATTACAACAAAAAGCTATGCCAGCTCCTGGCTGAAGTAGGTTTCAGTTTCTCACAGATACGACAAATTTATTTAGAGGCCTGAGCCTCCTAATAAACTGGTTGCATGCAAAACACCAGTTTTTAGAAAATGACCCCCTAATACTTCTGATTGGAGATGTTAATCTTTCACTAGAGAAAGATTGCTGCTTTTTTTGTGACTTTTTTTTTTAAGTCGCAGTTGATAAAACACCTGTGAAGTAGAAGCCAATTTTCCTCACTTTAGGGGAAACTTTCCTTCACAAATCCAATCAGGTAATCCGAATAACCTAGTATATAAAAGAAACAATCCAGCACCAAATTTTCAAAAATTATCAATGAGATCACTGCACAGATTCACAGCTTGTTCATATCCTTAGTAATGGACAACTTGAAAAAGGGGAAAGAATCCAACATGTAGAATTAAATTCAATCCTTTATTGCAGGGATGGCTAACATGCGGCTCTCCAGCTGTTGTAAAACTACAACTCCCACCATGCCCTGCTGTAGGCTGATGGCTGTAGTCAGTCTGGGCATGCTGGGACCAACAGCTGGAGAGCCTCAGGTTGGCCATCCCTACTTTATTGCATAAACAGCATTAAAAATGCACATTCTCAGTGTCCTCTGATGCATTTCGACCCACAAGCAGTCTTATTCATGTCCCTATTAATGAAATATGATGATGAACACAAATAAAATGTTTACGATAGGGTAAGTATGGTCTATGATTAAGACCGCTTGTCGTCAGAGGATACTGTGGTTGTGCATTTTTAATGCTGTTTATGCAATAAAGGAATTAATTTTATTCTACACACTTTTTCAAGTTGTGCAATCAGAATAACTCCCTGGATCAACGACCCTTCTCCAGAAATCTAATAAACTATAACCTGTAATATTATTACACTCCAAAAATACATCCAGGCCTCTCTTGAACCTTACAGCAAAGAATCCTCTTTTATGTTGATGGAGAAACCTTCTTTCCTCTAGACGTAGATGATGTCTCCTTGTCTCAGTCACAGTTTGCATGGGTCACGTGGTCACTGCACCAATGACTGGTCACAGTGGTGACATGTCTCCCATGCATTATGTCATGTGATGCATGGGGGACACCTCACTAGCTCGCAGTCTTTAGCTGCAGCTGTCACCTGACTTGTGTCAAAATGGATGTTGACACGGGGAGACCAACGTTCTGCGGATGCAGTGGGGAAGTAAAGAAACTGAAACCCAGCCATGAGGATCAGCTAAGTATGATTCCAGAATGAGGGGAAGGAAGCACTCACTTAGCACTCACTCTCTCCTCGTTACATGAAACAGGAACAAGACAGGCCCATAGATTGGCTCGTACTGTTTCATGTCCTGCAGTGAGGAGAGAGAACACTCTAAGGGAGCTCTTCTCTCCCCTCATTCTAGAGATCAGTGGTGGTTGGTCTCAGCGCCCAGACCCCCAATGGTCTAAATATTTTAATATAACATGTGACATATCAAAAGCTTACTGAAAGTACAGTGCTACTTTAAAGATGACCAACATCTTTATCTTCATTTGCTTTTTCTACAGACAGAACCCATAACATCACTGGGAAAGGAGTGTCTATTGTACCCTTGTGGCCAGCTGAAGAACAGTTGTGATTACAGTGACCTCATTGAGTGAAGAGCTGGACTTTTACGCTAATGATTCACTGCCTAGGAGAACAAATTAATTCTTTTATGCACCTTGTCATCTCTACAGCTTTGTACAGAAACAGGTCACCAGATTATGGTGCTTGTAAAAGGAATCCAAAGCTCATCTGGGAAATATGTGAAAAATCAATTTGTAGTGAGGTTGAAAAATATGTACATAAAATTTGAAGACTTTATTACAACAGGTCCCTGAAGCTTGGTAAAATAAACACTAAAAGTTACAGAGTTGTGTATTGTGTACGTTAGCGACTGTGCTTTTTTTTTATATCTAAACCATAATGAGTTTTTGAACATTTTATTAAATATCATCAGTATGTCGACTTTGTTTTTATGTTTAAAGAAGTATAAGTCTTATCTAATCTAATCTTATCTATTGTATAATGAACCATTCTACAATCTTCCAGTGTACTTTCTGTAATTTGGTTGTCATTTCATAAGAACCCTTGTACTTCCAGGGGATAAAAATGTATGATAGGCATGATGGACACACAGGCAGATGGATTGTTACAGTATATCAGAGCAGTGTCTTAAAGCCATGCACCTATGTGTCCATCACATGAATAGGACAGTATTTTTTATGCCATTGGAATAAACAGTGAAAATTTCGGTTGAATAACTGCAATCAGGCATCTTAAAAAATCTTGGAAATTGATACAGAAAATGTTTAAAGTGCTTCTGAATATTTCTGAAATGGTAATACCCCTTCAAGCACTAGTATTCCCATAGCCTGCCCACAACATCTCCTGACATTCTTTATAATACTGTCATACAATGAACATACAATATAATGCAATGGTCAAAAGTAGAGATGAGAGAAGTTCTCAAAAATTCTATTTGGCTGCTTTGCTGAATTTCATAAAGAAATTCACTTTGTGACAAATTACTTTGTCATGAAGCGCCTTTCTTGTGCAATGACGGGGAACAGCGATTGCGCCGCTCTCCATCATTGAACCCTTCAGGTGCTGCATTCATCACTGATCCCAGCATCTGAGATGACCATTGAGGTAACTAATCAATTTTCCCTAAGATGGTGTTAAAAAAAAATCAGTTACCACAAAGCACGAGGAAATTCAGCTTTGTGAACTTCGATTCTCTCAACACTAGTCATATTCTGGTTTGTTTTACACTATTTTGTTTACTGCTAATTCCATATGTGTTCCTACATCATTTTCATGCCTTCAATATGAATCCACAATGTAGAAAATAAAAAAGCACCTGGAAAGAAAAGGTGTGTCCAAACTTGACTACTGGTATTGTGTAGTCATAGTGTAACACTACTTCATACTTTGAAAACTGTGTTCCCCTGTGGACCATCATTATTTAATAAAGGTTTTTAAGGTCTTGCACAATGTAACACAGAAGTAGTGTATAGTAAGGTTTAAAAAAATAGACAACCAAATTCAGTTCAACTCATTATCATGCAAGGAAACCAATCCAAACCTTATCCCCCAAGTATTTTTCATTCAAATTTGTTTTTTGTTTTTATTATTTTTCAAAAGATACTATTGGAGATAGTGGCACATAGCAAAGTAGACTGACTGCACTACATAGAGATGGGCAACATATAGCATCTCAGCCAACCTATCTGCATAAAAAAAACTGGGTAAATTATTTTACAAACTACCCAGTTTATTATTATAGATGTATGAGGTGGCTGAGATGACTTGTAGGTCCAGAAGCAGGCCAGTCAAAATCATCTTTCATCACAGACCTGCGTTCTCAAAGTTGTTGCAGGGACCCCCATAATCAACCATGTGTGAGCAGATATTTGCAGGTATCTTTAGAGTGGGCTCCCAGAATGAATTTTACTAGTCGGCCCCAGTCCAACATTGGGTGATGGGATTATGAAACAACAACACAGTCTAGAAGTACATACAGAGAAAGCTCTTAAAGCCAATCATGCATAAAGTGGTAGGTATATGTTCCAAAGAAGGAAGGAAGCTACAACAGAGGAGAAGAAACTCACACTATTCTGACACTGGTATATGACACAAAATTGGAAAATTCCCTTTATAGCTGGCTATAGCATTGCATACGCTATACTAATCAGGCTTACAAATCCAGGGGGCATAGGCCTCACAGATATTGA
The DNA here is from genome assembly GCA_900303285.1 of Rhinella marina. NCBI lineage: Eukaryota > Metazoa > Chordata > Amphibia > Anura > Bufonidae > Rhinella > Rhinella marina. Next base: position 313,758 of record ONZH01022178.1, on the reverse strand, counting down.
AAACTAGTACTGAAAGAAAAACTAGGGGTCGGTCAGCACATCCAAGTATGCAGGTGCACGTCACCATGGCTGCAAATAGCAGATATTGAAAATTAGTTCTGAGCCATTTAATGAGCTAGAAATATTGACTGGTTCAGACAAGCTACTCAGAAATTGTATCTAAGTATTGAATAATTATTGCTTGGATTTTTCCTCACCTGTGCCCACTTAATAAGAAGTTGGCCCATCTTGGACATTGGGGCATCATGGATATGACTAGGAAATTCCCCCAATGGCTGATAGGGACCAGCACCTATCCTTAGAATGGAGCCTGCAAAGTGCAGGAGGGCGCACCACACACATGCAGATCTGATACTGATGATGGTAGCTATCTTTGAATACAAACTTATATACACAATGCAATCAATCATAGATAATACAGCCCCTGTGTACAGCTGAAGTCAGAAAAAGTAGATTTAAATGTATAAATTACAAGTTTTATTGAATCTTTTCTTACAGAGTTATATATATATCAATCTGCTCAGTTCCTTCTGTTCTATAACATACTGCCTGCAGATTGCACTGCATTTTTTTGGTAACAGGTTCTCTTTAAAAGGAACCCGTGACTATGAAATGAAGTGCACTCTGTAGGCAGCATGTTATAGAACAGGAGATGCTGATTGCAGATTGATATATAGTTTTAAGCAAAATTATTTGAATCTCTGCCTTTCTGAGCCAAGGGGGTGAAAACACACATACAAGGAAGGTTGTCAGTCACTGATAAGACCACCCACACAGCTAGTGAGCTCAGAAAGAGCAGAGATGGTAATGAATAAACTGCAGTTTTTTATGAATCATTTCCATAAAATTATATGTATAACAATCTGCTCAGCTTCTCCTGCTCTAAGGCTACTTTCATACTAGAGTTTTTGCTGGATCTGGCAGGGCTCAGCAAAAACGCTTCCGTTACTGATAATACAACCGTCTGCATCTTTTATGAACGGATCCGGTTGTATTATCTTTAACATTGTCTAGACGGATCTGTCATCAACTCCATTGAAAGTCAATGGAGGACGGATCCGTTTTCTATAGTGGCAGATTGTGGCAGAGAAAACGGATCCGTCCCCATTGATTTGTATTGGGGGTCATGACAGATCTTGCTCCGCATCCCGGACCCAAGCAAACTACCGTACAGCATGTTGCTGTTTGCTCTCCGATCTGGGAACTAAATGGAACGGAATGCATTTTGGAGCATTCTGTTCTGTTAAGTTCAGTTTTGTCCCTATGGACAATGAATGGGGACAAAACTGAAGCATTTTTTTCCCCTATGATGGAACTCAATACCGGAAAACTTAAATGCTATTGTGAAAGTAGCCTAATATGCAGCTTGTAGATTAAACTACATTTTCATGATAACAGGTTTCCTTTAAAATTACCTCCAAAATCTATATGATCTCCTTAACCTTCAACAGAGTCCCTGTGACCTTGGAGAGGGAGTTCTCTGTTGAATTCTCTCCACAGACGAAATTTCACAGATTTATAATTACTGCTTTTGCCCTTCAAGATGCATAAGTCTTCAGGAAACAAGTTACAAACTTGAGAAGAATAGATAGCTCAGTTCCACAAAAGTGTTGGGAGATATAATAGGCTCATAGGCCAATATATGGTAGGAAAGAGATTTAATAAAACCATTTTGGATAAGAGAAGAAAATATTATTAACCCCTTTCACACCTGCAACGTATTGCAAATATGGAGCTGTGGGAAGTGAGTTCCCACATTCCACCATACATGTACGGCACATTGATCTGGCACAGGAGCTGTGCTCACTCGATCAGTACATGGGCCTGGCTGTTTTTTACAGTTAAACTCCTGCTGTAATGGCTAACATTGGTGAAAACTCCAATGCCGGAAGATTTATCCCTTAGATGCCGCAGTCTATCTTGTACCTAATCCAGTATACTTGGTTGTTGCCCATCACCCTCATTCAGAGTAAACGGTTCTCTATTTCCATATTTTATCTTGAACGAAACAAGACAGGGCTACTGCCTTTACTTGTACTTTGTAATTCCAATGGAAACCCTGATCCAACACATGAAACAACATCCTAATAGCTATAGTGTCAGTATTAATGGACACACACACATTATACAGCTGTGTTTGGAGATGACCTGCTTTTGAAGATGATCTAATCCAGACACCTCCTTCCCAGTACCAATATTTCACTATTTTCAAATATCAAAAAATATTCAAACCATCCAGACCAAATAAATTGCTCTTAAAGGGGTTGTCCGGACTTTTAATATTGATGACCTATCTTCAGCATAGGTCATCAATATCAGATCGGGCGTGACAGGTGTCGGACCCCTGCCGATCTGATATTGATGACCTATCCTGAGGATACTGTAGGTCATCAATAGAAAAAGCCTGGACAACCCCTTTAACTTCCCCTTCTCTAGGGACATGGCTCGTAATGCTAGAGACAGGACCAATTTTGAGTGGTACACACGATCAATTAAATATCATACCTTCAAGTATTTCAATCAGAATAAATCCCTGGATCAATGACTCACCTCCACTGCAATCCGTTAGCTATGACTTGTAAGAAGACCTCTTTTACATGCACAGAGCCCTACTACTCCTAAAGTAAAGAATCCTCTTCTATGAAGATCTAGAAACTCCCTTCTCTTCTATGAAGATCTAGAAAGTGGCCTTGGGAGTAGGTTGGAGTATCTCAGCTTGAGAGCGACAGGATGTAGTGGATACTCCTTTGTTAGGGTGAGTTCAAACACGATAGATTTCTTACAAAAAGTTCTGCAAGTATCTGATTTACGTAAATAGGCTTTTTTGACATCTATGTGATTTGCCAACAAAATAACGCTATTCAAATGAAAATAATTGATTTTTATTCTCAGAAATGTCTGCAACAAATCTGCCCTTTGTGAACACAGTCTAGATCATTTGACAGATCCTTGTACTGCCCTTTGATTTAGGCCCCTTTCACACGAGCGTGACGGATTAGGTCCGGATGCGTTCAGGGTGCGTTCAGGAAAACTCGCACCATTTTGCAAGCAAGTTCAGTCAGTTTTGTCTGCGATTGCGTTCAGTTGTTCCGTTTTTTCTGTGCAGGTGCAATGCGTTTTGATGCGTTTTTCACGCGCGTGATAAAAAAAACTGAAGGTTTACAAACAACATCTCTTAGCAACCTTCAGTGAAAAACGCATTGCATCCGCACTTGCTTGACCTTCACCTCTATGGGGCCAGGGCTGCGTGAAAAACGCAGAATATAGAACATGCTGCGTTCTTCACGCAACGCAGAACCGATGCGTGAAAAAAACCGCTCATGTACACAGACCCATTTAAATGAATGGGTCAGGATTCAGTGCGGGTGCTATGCGTTCGCTTCATGCATCGCACCCGCGCGGAAAACTCGCTCGTGTGAAAGGGGCCTTACACTACTTTAAAAAGAAAAATGAAAACCTGGAAAAAGTAGAGAGACCCTATCACCCAATATAATATATATCTCATCAAATACAGTATAATATATAATGTAAGAATAGTTCCTAAAGTATTTATCTGTAATATTTAGATACTGGCTTCTACAATAGTCAATATCGCTGTTAACAAATGACATATTTATATATTTTTAATGTGCGCGGTGCCATCTTGTGGATGGCAAATCTACATCAAATATTTCCTGAGCAGCAAGTCACAGTGCTATGAAAAAGGCACAAAGCGGGCTTTGTACCAGGTGGGGACACTAAAAGGGTATAACTACTGTGAATGGGGTTACTGGGGGCATAACTACCATTTTAGGGCTGAAATGGACATAACTACTGTGAAGGAGACACTAGGGGACATTAATACTGTGCAGAGTGGACAACTGTGTGGGGGCAAAAAGGGATCATAACTTTGTGGGGGCACAAAGGAGCATACTGGCATACAGATGCTGGGTATTCTCTAGTGGTATGTCATTCCAAGCTCTTTCAACATGGACCCCTAGTTCAGCCATGGTGGTTGTTTTCTGTGCATGAGAGATCCATCACCCCATCCAGTCACAGAGGATACCCAGCATCTGACCATGACCATTACCAGTAGAAGTAGAAGCCGAAGCCTGTTTGGCAGTAAGCTGAGATGTTCCCCAGTATTAATGTGACCCTGCCTAAACATATACCTTGCTGCAGAACCCAAAATAAAGTGTGCACCACCTTGGTAGTGTGATCATTGACCAAAAACCTCTAATACTTTCTGAATCTCATCTCAATCCAATTAAGTTTTCCAATTAAGTTTTCCAGGAGTTATTTTTTCATTTTCCAGTAGCAGTAGTACAGTGGTCTCGCAAGTTACAATATTAATTAGTTCCAGGACGACCATTGTATGTTGAAACCATTATAAGTTGACTAATTGGTTTCAAAGCCCCATAATGTTATCCAGGATAAGAGAAAATTAAGATTTAACCCCTTCGCGCCCAGCGCCGTACATGTACGGCGCTGGGGCGATGCGGGCACATGGCGCCCGCTCGCGGGTGCGGCGGGCGTCATGGCCGGCAAGTCTCTGCTGTTTCTAACAGCAGAGACTTGCCGCTACTTACCGCCATCGGCGGCGTCTTCCTGGTTGATTAGATGCCGTGATCACACGTGATCACGGCATCTAGTTGCGTTTCAACCCGGAAGCATTCGCTTCCGGGTGGTGTACAGACACCCCGTGTGGCCAATCGGGGTGTCTGTATACCATATGAAAACTGTAATCCTCGCTGGTGAGGATTACAGTTTTCAAAGTGCAATTCTTATTCTGGCCACTAGATGGCAGGCCAGGATAAGAAATGAGCAATCCATGGATTTCTGAGTCTATAAAATCCATAATTGCTCATAAAGAAAAAAAAAAGCCACAATATATAAGCCCATATTTGAGCTTTCTAATAGTAAAAAAAAAAATTTAAAAAAAATGTTAAAAATATATAAAAAATAAAAAAGATGTAAAAGTTCAAATCACCCCCCTTTCCGTATAAGTAAAAAATAAATACCTAAATAACAATAAATATAGACATCATGGGTATCACCGTGACCGAAAACGCCCTTACTTTTAAAATATAAAAAAAAATTCCAATACGGCTAATTGTGTGGCGGAAAAAAGCGTCCAAATGGCGATTTGCCATTTTTTGTCGCTTTTTTTTTCTAAAAAAAATTAAATAAAAAGTGATCAAAAAGTCATACACACCCCAGAATGGTATCAATAAAAACTTCAGATCGTCCCGCAAAAAATGAGCCCCCATACAGCTCTGTACACATAAATACCAAAAAGTTATAGGGGTCAAGATTTGACAAGGAAAAAAAAAAAAAAAAAAAGGGCAACTTTCTAATTATTTTATCACTATGAAAACGCAGGAAAAACTATACATATTAGGTATTGCCGGATTCGTACTGACCAGTAGAATGAAAGTAGTGGATCAGTTTTAATGCACATCGAACGCTGTAAATAAGAAACCCGTAGAACTGTAGCGGAATAGCGTTTTCTTTGCAATTCCACCCGGTCTGGAATTTTTTTCCCGCTTCCCACTACACCGTATGCAATATTAAATGGTGGCGTTGGAAAGCACAACTTGTCCCGCAAAAAACAAGCCCTCATACAGCTATGTGAACAGAAAAATAAAAGAGTTATGGCTGTTTGAAGGCAGGGAGCGCAAAACGAAAATGCAGAACCGAAAAAAGCTCCAGGCGCGAAAGGGTTAAGAAAAATAAGCAGAAAACTAAGATAGATAAGACAAGTCCTAACAGTCAGGAATAGCTGATAACTAGCATCTAATACACCTCTTTTACCAGAGAAGTGGCCTTGGTTGGTTGGATCTGAGTCTGAGACATTGTATGTTGAGTCTAGTTTCAATTTACTGGGTTAGAAAAGATCATATGTTGAAAATATTGTATCCTGAGGCCATTGTATCTTGAGGGACCACTGTATTTATACATAGTGATTAGTTTGGAAGACTGATTTCATACGGGGTGACCTATCATCAGATTTTAAAGGCTTTATCTATCTTCAATTTTTATACTCTTTCTGGGTAATGTAGAATTCCATGCATCCCTGTGTTTGCTACCCTTTTGTGTACACTGCTGTACACAATGGGGAAGATTAACTAATCAACATGGGACAGAATTTTGCCTCTATTTGCACCAAAAAAAAAACTTGCATATATGCTTTGTGTCACATTCATTAGGCTACTTTCACATCTGCGCTTTTTATTTTCCAGTATTGAGATCCATTCATTCTCAATGAGGACAAAACTGAACAGAGTGCACCAGAATGCATTCTGTTCTGTTTCTTTGCATTCCCATGATGCACACAAAAGTGCTGCAAGCAACATTTTTGACTGCATCATGTGGTGCGGAGCAAGGCGGATTCAGCATGACACACAATATCAGTCAATGGGAACTGATCCATTTTCTCAGACACAAAAGACAACAGATTTGGCACCCATTGACTTACAATGGTTTTAGTGCCGGATCCGTCATGGCTATTTTAGCAATAATACAACCAGATCTGTTCATAACGGATGCAGTCGGTTGAATTAACCTAACGAAAGCATTTTGCTGATCCATGATGGACCCAGCAAAAATGCACATGTGAAAGTAGCCTTCAATTGTTTTAGACACTTCTCCATCCTTTCTTACGAATCTAAAAAGGGGTTCAGCTTAGTGAAAAGGGGAGTGACTTTATGGCAAATGGGAAGTGGATTAAATGCGCTGCCATATATAAAAAATACCACCACATAGGTGGTGTAACGTTAGATTAGACAGTCTTCAGCTGCCCCAGATTTATCATCTAGCACCAGCCACTGTGATGAATCTGGCGCAGTGCAAAACTGTCTGTCTAGGTTTACACTGTCTTAGGCTGGGGCTACACAGTAACGTGTTACATGGCAACAAATCTCAGAAAAGACACAAAACCAAAAACATTTCTGTAACTTGTCTGCAACTCACTGTCACGCAACTATACTAGATCTGTGATTTGGTTGTGAAGAGTCAAATCACAGAAAAGTCCCAGGCAAGTTGCAGTCATTCATGACTTGCATTGTGGCCTTGGATGCACATGCAACTTCTGACCAAAAATCCAACAACATTGAATCTTTTGCAATTGTCGCATGTTGTATTGGGACCCTATGAACAATCATTAGATGCAATGTCGCAGTGCAACATCATGATCTTCATGTCACACAAAAGATTCGCCATTTGGCCTCAGCATTATTTTTAGTATTTAAAATGTGGGCCAATGGAGATTTGTGAAAGTGCCTTAAAGGGAATCTGTCGCCAGTTTTATGCTGCTCCAGCACATCAATGAGTCCTTATATTCATGAGCTCCCGGCACTTCCTGCTGCTGATTGAGAGTTTTTTTCCAACTGAAATCAGCAATAGAGGGTGGGCAGAGCGGGGAGCTCATGAATATTCAGGACTCATTGGTGTTCGCTAGAGATGTTCAATACTAGATTTTTTTTTAAAGAAAGTGACTTTTTTTTGCTAAGGGGGTCACTAGTTTTTGCTGCCCTTAGTTAGGACACCATAAAATTGGTGACAGATTCCCGTTAAAGAAAATCTGTCTTTGTTGTCCATAGCAACCATTGACTGCTCAGCTTTTATTTCATACTCTGCCTTTGAAAAATTAAAGCTGCACTTTCTCTGGTTACCATGGGCAATAATGACAGTTTTTTCGTTCATACTGTTTCATAAATGTGTCCCAATATTCCATGTGGGGTCTAATTAGTGTTTCATATAGAAGGAAACTTTTGGAGCCTTGTTAAACAGTTTTGATAATTATCTAGAAAACAGGACAAGGTTAAATAATGGCATGTGCCAGTTTTTGGTGCAAAATACTGATCTAAAGTAAGCCAACCAGGAGGTGGTGTACAGAAGTGAAAGTATCTAGCATGCACCAAAATGCATCAAATCTATTAAATAAAGTTCCTGCCTCACTTGTCTACTTTAATGCAGACCACATTTTTTATGTCACTTTTTTTGCACATAGTAATAATATTAGTCTTAAAGGGATTGTCCCACAAAAAATATTGTACAGTTTTCAAACAGCACCTGAATCTGAATACTTTTGTAATTGCATGTGATTAAAAAATTTAGCATAGCGACTGAGTTATTCAATAAAATGTATCTGTATAGCGCCACCTGCTGTTTGCTCTTTTTCTTATTTCTTTATCCTGCTCACTGAGAAGGTCGCACATGCTCAGTTTCATCCTTCAACTGCCTCCTGAGCTGTGATAGGCAAGGCTGAGACACGCCTCCTTAGCTGCAGTAGAAAAGACATTCCCCTTGAGCTGCAGCTTGATATAAATCTAGAAGAGCAATGAATGGGGATATCTCTGGATCCATGTGAAGTACAGGGCTGGTTCTAGGTTTGTTAGGGCTCGTTCACATCACCGTTCAGCCCTTCCGTTCTCCTGCTCCGTTATAGCGGAACGGATTTACGGACCCCATAGACTATAATGGGGTCCGTTAGGTTTCCGCTCAGAAGATGATTTTTGGAGTGGAGACAAAAGTTGTGCACGCAGGACTTTGGTCTCCACTTCAAAAATCTTCCTCTGAGCGGAAACCTAACGGACCATATGGGGTCCGTAGGCTCAGTTCAGCTCAATTATGTCCCGAATCCGTCCTTTCCGCTCTCCTGCTCCTATAACGAAGCAGGAGTACGGAAGGGCTGAACGGTGATGTGAATGAGCCCTTAGAAAGAGATTGTCATGTACTGTATGATAGCTGATTTTCATTTTTTGGCAGATGTTAAGGGAGATAAGGGTAATGCAATTGGATGTCAACTACCCAATCATTTTATTGTTGGGGAGATAAGCCACTTCTAGAGGCATCTCCCCTCACTCTATTCAGGCATGCATGTGTACAGCCAACATCTAAGTAATGTAATTGGCCAGCCTTAAGGCCTTTACACAGGCCAGTTGTCAGACACTAATGTTTGTACGATGTCCGGTGCTCATTGGGTGAAAGCATCATTGTTGTAGACAATCATAATTTCTGGGCAGCCGATTGTCCTGTATAAATCTGCTGCCAGAAACAATGAATCTGTATGGGGACCGGTGAGCTCAGCAGCAATCAGTTGTTCCCACACATAGAAGGTGATTGCTGCATGAAAGTGCTGCTCTCACCATCAGGCAGTTACTGGGAACAAACAGCTTTTTTGGGACTAGCAAAATCCTCATATGTTTAGCAGTTTGCTTTCACTCTGAACATGTGTAGTAACTATCTTACTTCATAAGGTACCCCATAGACAGATGTACAGATACATCCAATGTCATTAGTGTGAAGTAAGAAAAAACACTTTAGTATCTAGATCATGATGTCATTGTATTGTTCCTAGCAATGGAAAGAAAACAATAAATTCACAGGTTGGGAATCTGTGTATAGTTCTGTGGAGTCCATGGGTTGAGCCAACTCTGCTCTATAAGCCGAGTCCAGTTCCCATTCTGTGAGCATTCACTACAGGCTGATTATGTAGATGTAATTATATGTAATATTATACAGAATATTATATTATACATATATATTATACATAAATAATAATAATATAAAACATGAGTAAGATTATAAGGTCCTGTTAATATACAAGAGCACAGTAGAGGGCAGCACCAGACCAGATTTATACAGTGTGCGTCTTCCTAGGCAAATAGCAACAAATGCATTTAAGAGAACTGTTCAGGAACAGACGCACCCTATATGCAACCTGTGTAGTAGGTAGGCAGCCCACAGTCGCCTTGAAAGCAGCTTCCTAGATTGCATGTGATTGACTGAGCCAGTAGTGGAATGTGAGCTGGATAGATAGACATGAGAAGTATACCCTAATCTGATTTATTTAAAGCAATCATAAAGACTATACTGGTGGGTGCAATGTTTAAAATAACAAATAAATACAAAGCAAAAACTGTTATTACACAAATAAATGCATCACCACTAGACCATACTGCGGCTTCTACCCCGCCCATGGTGACTGCAAATGATATAAGCCCCCCCCCCCCAATAAAAAAGACCATAGTAGAAAATGGGCACATTGTAAAAAAAAACTATTTTTGCATTTTCTTAGGTATAAAAAATAAAACCAGAAAATACTAAAATAAAAATAACATAAAATTAATTACTTATACCACAGAAAAGAAAAAAAAAACAAAAAAAAAATGATTTAAATAACCAAACAAAGCCATATGTACTAGCAAAAAAAAATTAAAATGTGTCTGATCATGAACTGGTTAAAATGCATGTTCACCTACTATGGTATGGTACATTTTGCATATTTCTACAATATATAAAGAACGTTAATCTCTATGCATATGGTTATTATAATGAGACTTTGGTCAATGTGCCTACCTGTGCTAAATTTGCTCTCCTTGGCTCACTACTGCCAGGCTATCTATAGCAGCTAACATTAGTGACATGCACATGCCAACTGTTCAGTTTCTCTATGCTATGGATATACAGTAATCTGGACATAAAATCATTGATGCCTCATTCCCAAAACCATAACACCAGATCTGTATACAAAAAAACAGGGGAGCAGAACAATTTCACACACTGGAGATTGTCCATCATAAACCTCATCATAGCCTTTCAGATGTCCTCAGAGCCCCTAGTCATTATGCAGCTATTTGGTAGAGGATACTCTGACCTGCAGTAGGGGGGTCATGTATCAAAACCCATACAAATGAAGATTCATCAACGAAATACTGAAATACTGGACCTAATTTATAACTTGGTGGTGTGTTGCTCAGGATTGTAATCAGGCCATCCACCTGCATCACCTGTGTGAGCATCCCCTCAATCAGGTCTCTGCAAGAGGGGGTCATTAAAGAATCCACCCCATACTATCTCTAACCCCTTCATGTTTGATATGCACGTGTGCAAAATATTATGACGGGTTAGATGAAAGTAGTATGGTGTTGCTATTATGCCCACAGGAACAGTTATCTTAGTGGAAAGATTCTGAGCCAAGAACTGACCTCATAAAACTAACCTCAGTCTTGACATCACAGGCAGGGAGATTGGTGTGCGCATCTGCAGACCTCCTTAAAGGGGTTGTCCCACGAAAAATATTCTACAGTTTTCAAACCAGCACCTGGATCTGAATACTTATGTAATTGCATGTCATTAAAAATGTAGCATAGCCACTGAGTAATTCGATAAAATATATCTGTATAACGCCACCTGCTGTTTGTTTCATTTCTTATTTCTTTGACCTGTTCACTTAGAAGGCCGCACATGCTCAATTTCACTCTTCAACTGCCTCCTGAGCTGTGATAGGTAGAGCTGAGACACGCCCCTTGAGCTGCAACAGAAAAGACACTCCCCTTGAGCTGCAGCTTGATATAAATCTAGCAGAGCAATGAATGAGGACATCTCTGGATCCATGTGAGGTACAGGGCTGGTTCTAGCTTTGTTAGAAAGAAGTTGTCATGTACTATATGATGTCTGATTTTAATTTTTTACAATACTCATGGGATAACCCCTTTAAGGTGTATGTGTCACTGTAGCAAGTTTTTATTTCTTTGGGGCATAACTCGTTTGATGAACTGGCTGACTTTCCTGCTACCCCAAGGCAACTGGAATTCTACTGTCGTATTAAAGGGAACCTGTCATCAACTTTATGCTGCACATACTAACGACAGAATAAAGTAGAGACAGGTGAGTTGATTTCAGCGGACTGTCATTTAAAAGTTAAAAGTAGTTGGTGAGAACCAAAATTACAATCATTACAGACTAGGCCTGGAAAAGAGTCATGGCCACCTGAGAAGAGTCCTGGTTATTCATGAATTCCTGCTCTCCCTGCCCACCTGCTGATGATGATTGACAGTCTTCTACCTAGTTTTCTCCCTTTTTCTCAAGCAGAGAACTGCCAATCATCAGCAGATGGGTGGGGAGAGCAGGAGATTATGAATAACCATGACTCTTCTCAGGTAGATTTGACTCTTTTCAAGGCCTGTACTTCAATGATTAAGATGCTGGTTCTCATCAACCACTTACTTTTAGCTGAAGTGTGACACACCACTGAAATCAGCATTTCTGTCACTGATTTATGCTGTCCTCAGTGAGGTCAGCATAAAGTTGATGACAGGTTCCCTTTAAGTTCCATTTCTTTTATCCCTTTTATTTTGAAACTGTTATTTTTGCATTGTATTTGTATGTTGTATTTTTACCTTTTTTGTATGCATTGTTCTTTAGATATTAAAACTTCATTTTAATAAGAGCCTTTTTGTGTTCTAAACAATTTCATGACCTCAAAAGAAGCATTATGTATATTGGTGTAGTAACCCTGTGAATCTTTACCTTAGAAACAAGAATTCCAAAGGGGCTTAATGTGAGACAGACCATTATTCTCCATTATTAAAAGAATATTTTCATGCTATATGTATATTTTAAGTAATATTTTACTATTAGAATTGTCACTTTTTTACTATTACTATTAAAATGTCACTTTGAGACATGATTGTTTTTAGCCTTTAAATACTGCACACTTTTGCTTGAATATGCTGACACCAATGATTTACAAGGATATTTACAAGGAAGAATAATATTGTTTTATAGGTGTAAGGCAAAATAAGACATGGCTTGCAGTCTTAATCAAAGGGAGAGGGGACTGTGCTGAGCACTGAGGACCGTAACTGTAGTGGTGCTCCAAGTGCCAGCCCCCTGGTGCTCAAACTACCTAATTTGCATAGATATAAAAGTCGAGATATCCGAAGCCATTCGAGCTACAAACAAAAGAAAGACATCATTTTAATCAGCATGATCAACCCTAACAGGTGATATGCCTGGTTTAATGCAATTGATGCTCTTTGCAAAAAAAAGCAGAGATATACATGTATAAATTATACATTTTCCTGAATCTTTTCTGACAAAACTATATCAATCTCCTCAGCTTCTCCTGTCTATAACATGCAGCCTGCAGAATGTATACTGAGTTGACAGATCCTCTTTAAATGCAGCAGCTCTCAATAAATTGGCTGCCAGCCTGGATGAAACAGCCTAACTTACACTGTGACATACTGACTCTTGTCCTTTCTCTAAAACCTGTCTGTCAAATAAGTATAAATTTAACTAGCTACTTTCTTCGCCTCATTGTAATATACCCTTGACACTAAACTTGCTCTAGTCTGTGTTTTAAGATCTCTTTCCTCTATCTAACAAACGTGCTACCACTTCAATGTAAAACGTGGCAGATCATGGCTGACATGTCCACTGATTGGCTGAGAGTGACTGCAAGGCATTAAGGAAAAGGCTGGCTGGGATGAGGTCATGTGAATCTTCTTCTTCATCTTCTCATTTTCCCTGTATTCTGATATAGAAAATGGCCGACGTCATTTTGATTGATTCATTCGGAACTAATCCCTAAAACTTCAGACTTATTGGAAACCAAAGATTTTAGGAAACTCGTAACAAGACATGAGCAAATCGATTTGAACAAATTGAATCTTTCAGCAAACAGACTTCTCGAGCGGCGAGGGGCTGGCCCCCTTGATCGATAGGGCCGAAAATTTAGCCTGGCCCTGTCTGTCTCGTACCTGCCCCATTTCTTCAGGTTGTGGCTCAAGCTCAGAGGCTCTAGTGCTGCTGCTGGAGAGCAGCAGATGTCGACTGTGCATTTGCTGCAACACTTTCGTGTATCTTTAGTAGAGATGAGCGAGCACTAAAATTCTCGGGTGCTCGTTATTCGAGTCGAACTTTTCCAGATGCTCGGGTGCTCGTTTCGAGTAACGAACCCCATTGAAGTCAATGGGAGACTCGAGCATTTTTTGCAGGGGACCAAGGCTCTGCCTAGGGAAGGCTGGGTGAAAACCTGGAAACCTCAGAAAATGATGGAAACACCACGGAAATGGACAGGAAAGAGCAGGGGCAGCATGCATGGATGCCTCTGAGGCTGCCTAATCCCACCATTACCCCAAATTCTCAGGCAACAGCCTGGTGGTTACCCTCATGGCAATTGTGCTCACCCAGACCAAGAAAGGCGAGGCAAATACCCATCACATGTTAGGGAAGCACCCAACTAGGTGCAACGAAGGTCCATCACCGCCTGCAGGTGACACCACTGCTCATGCTGGCACTGCAGCTGAAATCAAGTTTAGTATCTGTTCTTATCAGTTGCTGTGGCTGCTGGTGGTATAGTGGTGAGCATAGCTACTTCCCAAGCAGTTGATCCGGGTTTGATTCCTGTCTATCGCAGGAGGCAATTAAAAATCAGTACAATATCTAATACGTCCCCCTACCCGGGTAAATTGTTTGGAGAGAGGGCCTGTAGGTGGGGGGGAAGGAGGTTTCGCTGGAAGAGCCAGAGGATTGCCCCCTGGGCTAGCGTGTGTGGTGGTGACAACAGTCGGAATGCATTTGGAAAAACTCTAGCATCAGCCGGTGCGGTATCGATTCTTCTCAGTTTAATACCGTATACGTCCCCTATCTTGGGACCTTATATTTTATGGATTTTTCGACCACGGAAAACGGAAAAAGAGCTTGCTCTGGCCAGGGGAGTGTCTTTCCCACTGCAGCTAAGGGGACGTGTCCATGCTCTGCCTATCACAGGTCAGGAGGGAAATAAAAGAAGAACCAAACAAAAATCTGTACAATATCTAAGACGTCCCCTATCCGGGTAAATTGTTTGTAGAGAGGGCCTGTAGGTGTGGGGCAGGCTGGGGGGAAGGAGGTTTCGCTGGAAGAGCCAGAGGAGTGCCCCCTGGGCTAGCGTGTGTGGTGGTGACAACAGCCGGGAGTAGTTAGAATGACGACGCAGGACCCCAACTTAAAAATTTAGCATCAACTGGTACAGTTGTAAATTATGAGATTGATCAAGTGTGATATGTCTTCTATGAATACTACTCAGTTTAATACCGTAAATGGCAGCTATCCGTAAAAATAGTTTGTAGAGAGAGAGAGAAAGATAGGACAAAGAAGTAAATTGTTTGGAGAGAGGGCCTGTAGGTGTGGGGCAGGCTGGGGGGAAGGAGGTTTCGCTGGAAGAGCCAGAGGAGTGCCCCCTGGGCTAGCGTGTGTGGTGGTGACAACAGCCGGGTGTAGTTAGAATGACGATGCAGGACCCCAACTTAAAAATTTAGCATCAACCAGTACAATTGTCAATTATGAGCTCGATCAAGTGTGGCATGACTTTTAAATGGATATTGCATGTGGTCACGTACTCCCTGGAACCCCATAGTCACCCCTTCCCTGATGTGCTAGCCCAGAACATTCTCTGCCCCAATTCGCAAGACCTTTTGCTGTTTCCGTGTGCTGACAGTGGGGATTTACCAGTGTTGTCTAAGGAGGTGGTGGACAATGGCGAGACACAGGTGTCGGGGGGTGAGGTAGTTGTATGGGAAGCAAGTTACAGTGGGGACTCCTTGGGGGGACTTTCTCATGATGGGACAGATTCAACTTGGGTGGATCAGGCACAGGAACAGATCAATTTTTTTTTGTGTTTATTTAACTTTTATTTATCAAAAATAACCAGAGATATTTATTCGTTATCTTCTTTGCGCAGTCTGGCGTTGGGGTTCGTCACTTTGATGGCGAGCTGTGCCGCTCTCTCCACAATGGTCTTTAGGTTCTTAGATGGAGACGTTGTCGGTGATTTCAGCACAGAAGGACTTGTTGCTTATCAACAGAACCTGGACCTCCTTGACATTGTGGACCAGGAATTTGCGGGTGGACCAGGAATTTGCGGAACCCTGTTCGCAGCATGTGTTTGGTCTTCTACTTGCTACCGTATCCAATGTTGGGCAATATAGATACGCAGGTAATATTATTTTTCACACCTATCCAAAAAATAAAATTTACGCAGTTTGCGCAAATAAAACTGGAAACTGGAACTGGAGAGAGGGCCTGTAGGTGGACCTCCGGAAAAATTGTTTGGAGAGAGGGCCTGTAGGTGGACCTCCGGAAAAATTGTTTGGAGAGAGGGCCTGTAGGTGGACCTCCGGAAAAATTGTTTGGAGAGAGGGCCTGTAGGTGGACCTCCGGAAAAATTGTTTGGAGAGAGGGCCTGTAGGGGGCCCTCCTGAAAAATTGTGGTAAAAGAGTGCCAGTTGGACCTCTAAAAAATGGCATTTTTTGGGTCAGCGTTAGGCAAAGACGATATGGAGGAGGAGGAGGAGTAGGAGGAGTAGAGAAGAGGAATCGGATACATAAGTTATTTAAATCTTTAGCTGCTTTCCCCCGGAGGAGATTTGAATTCCGGTGTAATCCAGGCTTTGTTCATTTTAATAAGCGTCAGCCTGTCAGCGCTGTCAGTTGACAGGCGTGTACGCTTATCGGTGATGACGCCACCAGCTGCACTGAATACCCGCTCTGACAGCACGCTAGCGGCAGGGCTGGCCAGCACCTCCAAGGCGTACAGCGCCAGTTCAGGCCACGTGTCCAGCTTTGAAACCCAGTAGTTGTATGGAGCAGAGTGATCGCTACGGACGTTGGTATGGTCAGCTAGGTACTCCCTCACCATCTTCCTGTACAGCTCCCCCCTACTCTGCCTAGAGTGGGGACAGGTGACAGTGTCTTGCTGGGGTGACATAAAAGTGGCAAAGGCCTTGGAGAGCGTTCCCCTGCCAGTGCTGGACAAGCTGCCTGCTCGCCTCCTCTCCCCCGCTACTTGGCCCACAGAACCATGCCCTCTGCCGCTAGCGGCGTCAGATGGGAAGAATTGTTTTAGCTTGTGCACCAGGGCCTGTTGATATCTATTCACTCTCATACTCCTTTCATGAGAGTGGAAAGGTTCTGCTTGTACCGTGGGTCCAGGAGAGTGAACACCCAGTAATCGGTGTTTGAAAAAATTCTTCTAACGCGAGGGTCACGGGATAGGCAGCCTAACATGAAGTCTGCCATGTGCGCCAGAGTCCCAACACGCAAGAATTCCCTCTCCTCACTGGCCTGACTCTCCATTTCCTCCTCCTCCTCCTCCAAGTCCTCCTCTTCAGCCCATACACGCTCAAGAGTTAAGGACGGAGCACTGGTACCCTCTACTGTCTCGCCGACATTCTCCTCCTCTTCCTCCTCATCCTCATCCCCCTCCTCCGATACGCGCTGAGAAACAGAGCGGAGGGTGCTCTGGCTATCAAGCGACGTATCTTCCTCCACCGTCTCTTGTGACAAGCGCAAAGCATCCGACTTGATGCTGTGCAGTGAGTTTTTCAACAGGCAAAGCAGCGGGATGGTGTGGCTGATAATGGCGGCATCGCCGCTGACCATCTGTGTTGACTCCTCAAAGTTGCTCAACACCTGGCAGATATCAGACATCCACATCCACTCCTCATTGTAGACTTGAGGAATCTGACTGACCTGACTACCAGTTCTGGTGGAAGTTGACATCTGGCAGTCTACAATCGCTCTGCGCTGCAGGTAAACTCTGGATAACATGTTTAATGTCGAATTCTCGTGGGCACATCGCACAACAGTCGGTGAGCGGGCAGTTGTAGGCGCCGCTGCGCTGCCCTGAGAGTGGCAGCATCTGTGGTCGACTTGCGGAAATGCGCACAGATGCGGCGCACCTTGTTGAGCAAATCAGACAGATTGGGGTATGTCTTGAGGAACCGCTGAACTATTAGATTGAACACGTGGGCCAGGCATGGCACATGTGTCAGTCTGCCGAGTTGCAGAGCCGCCACCAGGTTACGCCCGTTGTCACACACAACCATGCCTGGCTTGAGGTTCAGCGGTGCCAGCCACACATCGGTCTGCGCCGTGATGCCCTGTAACAGCTCTTGGGCGGTGTGCCTTTTGTCACCTAAGCTCAGCAGTTTGAGCACAGCCTGCTGGCGCTTAACCACGGCACTGCTGCTGCGCCTAGAGCTACCGACTGAAGGCGCCGTGCCCACGGATGGTAATTCGGTGGAGGAGGAGGAGGGGTCGGAGGAGGAGGAGGCATAGTACGTCTGAGAGACCGTGACCGAGGTAGGCCCCGCAATCCTCGGTGTGGGCAGTACATGAGCGGCCCCAGGGTCATTCTCGGTCCCAGCCTCCACCAAGTTAACCCAATGTGCCGTCAGTGAGACATAGTGTCCCTGCCTGGCAGCACTTATCCACGTGTCCGTGGTTAGGTGGACCTTCTCAGAAACAGCATTGGTCAGAGCACGGATGATTTTCTCTGACACGTGCTGGTGTAGGGCTGGTACGGCACATCGGGAAAAATAGTGGCGGCTGGGGACCGAATACCAAGGGGCAGCCACCGCCAAGAGATTGCGAAAGGCCTCGGTCTCTACCAGCCTATAGGGCAGCATCTCCAGGCTAAGCAATTTGGAGATGTGGACGTTGAGGGCTTGGGCATGTGGGTGGGTGGAACTGTATTTCCTCTTGCGCTCCAGCGTCTGCTGTAACGACAGCTGAACGCTGCGCTGGGACACATTGGTGGACACTGTGGAGGATCGTGGAGGCGAAGGTGTGGTTTTCCGGCGGGAGGCGCTCGTGCCGGGGTCCTGGGCAGGGGGTTGACTAGCAGAGGCAGCGAGTGACGCAGGGGGTTGACTGGCAGAGGCAGCGAGTGACACAGGGGAAGGAGCAGTGGTGTGACCCGCAGGAGGTGGTGAACGGCCTTGGTTCCATTGAGTGGGGTGTTTAGCACTCATATGCCTGCGCATGCTGGTGGTGGTTAGGCTAGTAGTGGTGGCACCCCTGCTGATCCTGGTGTGGCACAGGTTGCACACCACAGTCCGTCGGTCATCCTCACTTTCTTTAAAGAACCTCCAGACTTGCGAACATCTAGGCCTCGCCACGGGAGCTTCACTACGTGAAACAGTTGCTGCTGATGCACCAGCTCTGGCCCTGCTTCTCCCTCTGGCCACACCACTGCCTCTTACAACCTGTTCTGGTGCAGCACTCGCCTCCGCCTCAGAAGCACTGTCTTCACTCGGCATATCAACCCAGCTCGGGTCAGTCACCTCGTCATCCTCCGATTCCTCAGTCTGCTCCCCCCTCGGAATTCCTCCCCTTACAACAACTTCACCACTGTCTGACAACCGTGTCTCCTCATCGTCCGACACCTCTTTACAAACTTCTTCCACTAACTCAACATTGTCATCATCATCATCACCCACAGACTGCGACAGTTGGAACACTTGGGCATCGGGAAAGAGGTCAGCAGCAACCTGAGAAGTGGTTTGTGACTCTGGGAAGGGTCCAGAAAACAGTTCCTCAGAGTATGCCGGATCGCATTCCAAATTTTCCTGGGAGGGGGCAGACTGGGGGAAGGAGGTTGAGGTGGAGGAGCCAGAGGAGTGCTCCCTTGGGTAACGTGGGTGGACTGCGTGGAAGACTGACTGGCGGACAAATTACTTGAAGCATTATCCGCAATCCACGAGATCAGCTGTTCGCACTGTTGTGGTTTCAACAGTCCTCTACCACGTGTCCCTGTAAGTTGAGACATGAAGCTAGGGAGTGTAGCTCTGCGGCGTTCCACAGCTCCCTCATCAGCAGGTAGTGTCTCACCCTGCCCAGGACCACGGCCTCTGCCCCCTGCAGTAATTGAATGCCCACGCCCACGCCCTCGTCCTCAACCCTTAGCCCTGGGGTTCAACATTTTCTGTATATAAGTGTATTCTATAAAAAAAATAAAATAAATGGGCCTGGTGTACTGAAACCCACAAACTTGTTCAGTCTGGTTTAATTTTGTGACGTACAGAAAGTGTCACCTGGACAGAATATACGGTTTGGAGTGAGTGTGCTGAACTGTGACACACAGAAAGGTTACACGCAGCTGTGTGAAATGGATTTGTATCACTCAGCTAAAACAACAAAAAAACTAATTTTTTTTCTATCTTTTGTTTTAATATTTTTTTTTTAGTTTTGTTTTTTTGGGAACGTGACGTGCAGAAACTATCGTACAGCTGACTGACACCCTGTTAACGGTGGCTATTTAGACTGCGACCCAGACAAATGTCGCACAGAGATTTTTAGGATCAAGCTTTACACGTGACAGGTAGCAAATGACTTGGTTGTATTCGGTGACGTACAGAAAGTGTCACCTGGACAGAAAATACGGATTGGAAAGAGTGTGCTGAACTGTGACACACAGAAAGATTACACGCAGCTGTGTGAAATGGATTTGTATCACTCAGCTAAAACAACAAAAAAAACTAATTTTTTTTCTATCTTTTGTTTTAATATTTTTTTTTTTAGTTTTGTTTGTTTGGGAACATGACGTGCAGGAACTATCGGAGACCTAACTCACACCCTGTTAACGGTGGCTATTTAGACTGCGACCCAGACAAATGTCGCACAGAGATTTTTAGGATCAAGCTTTACACGTGACAGGCAGCAAATGACTTGGTTGTATTCGGTGACATACAGAAAGTGTCACCTGGACAGAAAATAGTGAGTGTACTGAACTGTGACACACAGAATGGTTCCACACTGCTGTGTGCAATGGATTTGTATCACTGAGATATAACATAAAAAAATAAAAGGGGGTTATACATGGCGATAGCTGCACTACTAGTGCCAGCCAGCCAAGTGACAAAAAAAAAAAAATGTCTTCTAGCCCTTAGAAGGGCTGTTGGGTTCTTTGTGGGTGATCCCTGCCTAACAGAGAACTAAATGCAGGCCCTAACACTGTCCCTGAAACGCAGCAGCTCTATCCCTAACGACATCCAGACGGCATCTGAGCCGAGCACCGCGGCCAGTCGGTAGTATATTCCAGGGTCACCTGATCAGGCCAGCCAACCCCTGCTATCGACATGTAAGGGCCCCACGTGATGCTGGGTGTACCGCAGAGTCTCCTGGCTTGTGATTGGCTGTGTTTTTAGGCGCCTAAAAAGCACGATGCAGAAGTTGCCATTTCCTCGAGCATTGCGAGATACTCGTCCGAGCAGCGAGCACTTACGAGTACCCTAATACTCGAATGAGCACCAAGCTCGGACGAGCATGCTCGCTCATCTCTAATCTTTACTAATCTCTAATTAAGACAGATATACCAAACAGACAATGAAATCAAATAAACTGAATTTATTGCCTTTAATGAGTGAGCATTTCCAGTCATGTATAAGTTACTTATCAGAATTTAAGATTAAATTACAAACATCTGCACTGGGCCACTGCCCAGCTTCAAGACGTACAAACAAACTCATTACATTAAACCAGCATTTAACACGCGGATGGAAAGATGTTTTACTGGAAAATAAATTAATCATATATATAATTAAAGCAAACATTTAAGATATCAATACTGAGTATGAAAAGCTTTTTATTGTGTTTTGTTTCCCTTTTTTAAATTTAAAAGAATATAAGGCAACCTGTATTATACCACACCCAGTTCTTTTTTGTAGTACAAACAGAGTTGATTGTAGAGATATTTGAATCATTCATAAAAATATATTTTTCCTCTATATTTATTTTACAGTTCTGTACAATTATACAAGGGAAATCGTGAAAACCCACTACAAGTTGTCGTAACCATTAGCAATAATCTACTTTTCTAATACAGCTACTAGATATTGCCAACCATATGGCAATTCTTATCCATTTTTACAAAATACGCCTTAGCCTTGCCAAGCTTACTTTTAGTCAATATGACGCCTGACAACCAACTGATAAATCATTGATGGGAGAGCCCTTATAAAAATTTCCTCAACTGGACTCCCAGTGTCTTAGGAAGACGTACAATCCTTTCTTCAAAGGTGAAGCTTACCTTTATGAAGTTGATCCTGAGCTTTGCCTCAATAAAAAAAAAAATAATAAAAAATGTACATGAAAAAAACACATTCAACTTTCAAAGTGCTAACACTTTCACTGCTTTATAAGGACAATTATACAAGATTGTTCACAAAACTATTTCTGAAAATGACTGGGTTTCAAATATTTCAGTGTTCTTTTTGGATAAATTACGTTTGTGGGAAAAATCCTAACATACATATAAACAGCAACAATTGGTAATGTTATCTTGTAATTGGTATCTTTGTAATATAACTTATCTACGTATTATCTTATGCCTAGTGTAGATCTCCTCTAGGTCATCAGCATTTGGTAGGTTGGGGTCTGACACCCAGGACCCCTGCTGATCACCTGTTTGAGAACACACTGCTGATCCTGTGAGCACCACGGCCTGCTTCTTTCTCACCATACATTGTATAGCTCAGCACGGGTTTCTCAAACAGATGATCTGCGGGGCTCCCGGGTGTCGGACCCCCATCGACCAGACACTGATGAGCTATCCTTAAGATAGGTCATCAGTGTTAAAATCTCAGAAAACCCCTTTAAGTAGTCGGTAAAGATTTCATAAGTTGATCACTAGAGAAGAAGGTTAGAATTGACTGCTTTTCACACAATAGGGGGATTTATTTGCAGGAGTCTGTGTTGGTGTAATTTGCACAATTTATGAAATGTTACACAATGTTTGATAAATTTGGTGCATCTTTAATTCTAACACTTTTGTCTTGAGATGTTGCTCCACATGGTACACCACTAGCCTTTACTGGAGTAAAATTGTGCCATTCTTTGCAACCTTTTAAAAAGTCTCTGGAGTCAAACTTACATAAACACCACCATTTTCCCACCCATTGTTCACAACTGGAGTGAGTAGTGTAAAAATATTTTTGTGCAAATAAACCCAAAAAGTAGCAAAGCCCTATTTTAAGACTTTTTGAAGCCACAATTATGAACTACAGGGCTTGATAAATTTCCTCCAATGATTTTCAATAAGTAGCTCGTTAATCCCTGCATAAAGCCGCTTTCACACAGTCAGTGTTAGGTCAGTGTTTGATCAGTAATTTCCATCAGTGTTTGTGAGCCAAAACCAGGTATGCATCAAAAACAGCATAGGTGCAAATCTCTGTGAAGCCTCCACTCCTGGTTTTGGCTCAGAATCACTGATGATAAACACTGATCAAAAAATACCAACAACCAAGTCCTAGTGGTGGGTAGAATGCATGACTATAATGCACTGGACAACTAAGCAAGGCGACTAAAGCTTCTAATGGGGTTGTATTAATATATTTTTTTTTTTACATGGTATAGTTTTCGTTCAAAACGAAGTGCATGTGAGTTTTGTGTGCCACCTAAACATCATTAGGCATCAGTTTAAACTTTCAATATATGATTTAGGAGTCAAAGTATAAGTAATTCTGCAATTCTAAATAAGGTGATGACAGCACCAAAGAAAAGGTCCACTTTTTGACCAACCCTGGTCTCAGCACAAAATTGGAAGCGAGGATCTACAGCTGCTGTCTAGAAATAAAAGTTGACCATTACACTGAAAAGTGTCCAGGTGAGTGCATCAGCACAAGATACCTAGATGTCTTAAAGAAATCTTGCTCATGAAGCGCTTCATTCTGTATTTCTCTATATGGCACTAAAAAAGTCCGAAGACAGATTTACAGCATAAGGTCTCATGCACACAGCTATGTTATGGATATGTGTAGTGCAAATTCATAAAAAGGCACTTATAGTATAGTACCTCCGATTCCATATAGGAGCACTTAGTTTGTTTTTACAATATGAATCTATAAAAAAAATTATTGTGGTATGTTCTATCCTAAATAAGTATTCCTTATACCCCTTTGAGTATGCTCATACATTACACATTTCAGTGTTGAAAATACTGTACAAAAAGCAAAACAAAGTAGTGCACGGCAATAACTATTATGTTTATTTTTTATGGTTTGTTTTTATCTGTAAAATTGTGAAAGGGGTGGTTTAAATTTTTAATATTTTTAAGGTTTTTATTTTAAAAAAAAGCTTATTTTTTACTGTACTTTCTAGTAATCTTAGGGCAGTTGGACATGCGATCTTCTGATCGCTTGTCCCATAGACTGCAATAGAATACTACTGCAGTCTATAGGAATTTTACTGGTGCCTGTCAGCCTGTGCCACGAGCATAGCTTTTCAGGTAGCTTGCCCCAGGCTGTCATAGCAAGATGCCATGCATATTTTTGACTACATTTGAGGAGTTATTGCAGATCCCAGTCAGTGAGCCCACTTCATACAACCGCTTAATGGATATTATGTAGGGGTACAACATTGGGGGTTAAGGTGTTAAAAGGGGTTCAAAGTAGCAAGAACAATTCCAAACTACTGCAGGATTTCCATATTTTATCAGTATATATAAGTAGTAAAAAAACAAAATAGGCAGTAAATAGAAGACAGCATCTGAGTCATAAAAACTTGATGCATGCCTTGCAGAACTTGGTCCAAAGGTACCTTGTAGCAGAAAAATATGAAAACTAAGGCAGCACTTCAAATAAGAAACCCCTATTCATCCATGTAACATTTCAGCTCTACTGAGCCTTTCTTAAGCGTTAGGGCTCATGTACACGAACGTATTTTCTTTCCGTGTCCCTTCCGTTTTTTTTGCGGACCGTATGCGGAACCATTCATTTCAATGGGTCCGCAAAAAAAAACGGAAGGTACTCCGTGTGCATTCTGTTTCCGTATGTCCGTATTTCCGTTCCGCAAAACATGTCCAGAACATGTCCTATTATTGTCCGCATTATGGACAAGGATAGGACTGTTCTATTAGGGTCCAGCTGTTCCGTTCCGCAAAATACGGAATGCACACGGACGACATCCGTATTTTTTGCGGATCCGTATTTGCGGATCAGTTTTTTCATACGGTCGTGTGCATGAGCCACTTAATGGTAGTCTGCAAATGAGACATGGCCTATAAGCTTACCTAGAAACAGTTAACAGCCTGCCGAGAGGCTAAGAGAGAACCCCATTGAATTTCTTATGCTGCTGCAAGCAAGAGCCATTACATTAATTACAATATAATAGGGAACTGCTGCTTATTCACCTTCAGTTCACAGTGTACAATTTTTTTTTAATGGATTAGAAGAAACTCGACGCACAAATAATTGTACCACCAAACACATTCTTGTCTTTGTAAGAAACATTTTGGGGGAATTTACTAAGCCCTGCTTCAAAAAGAGGGCTTTTGTGACTTTTGGGTTTACACTCACATTTATCTCTCACTCAGTTTTGCAAAGTTGACAACATTATTGAGGTCTAAACTGGATTTATGAATTTAAAAAGCCATGCAAATGTTGCAGTTTCACTCTGGTGTGGGGAGGGCTAGACATATTTAAAGATGCACCAAACTTGTAAAATAATGACAATGCAGACTCAAACAAAATTGACTTCAAAAATTTCCTTCATGATAAATTACCCACTTTGCTTCTTCTTAACTATACTACTCAGTCACAAGTACAGTATGTGGACACCACTTCTAATTTGTGGGTTTTGTCGTTTCAGAAACATACAGTATTTGCTAATAGGTGGAGCATATAGCCATACAAGCTCCAAAAAATTAGGAAGTAAGGTTGTCATACCATAGGGTTAAATAATTCAAACTGCATAAGGTGTCACCTACTTGTAGTTTTGTCTGATAGTACTAATATTGCTAAGTAGAAAAATCTATGAGCAGACTCAGAATAGCTTAGGTAAAATTGAGAGAATGGAGCTAAGAGCAGAAGTGTTTCAAGTCCTGTGCATGTCACATTTTTTTTTCTATCCTTTTGAAAACTTTTATTGCAAAAAAAAACGAATACCCTAAAATACGCTATTGTTCTCTATGGGCTCTTCTTAAATCAAGTTGCAAGAGTGTTAGACCTAGGTAGCCAACCAGTTAATCGGGCTTTGGTGGATCTCTGGAAGGTTCTGAGTAGCTCACAATGCTTTAAGCTGGCCATACACTAGCGATAGTAATTTTTCTAAAGAACTTGTCTTTCATGGTTGGTCTGTAAAGGTTGTCATTCTGGATGAAGTCATATTTAAAACAACAAATTTACAGCCAAACAGACAAAACGGACTCAACTTGTATGCAAAACCATCAGTTTTGTACTGTACAGACCCTGATATATTCTGTGATGGTCAAGTGAAAGAGGCCTGTGGTAAAAATCAGTCATTAGATTAAAAATCACAAGTGTATGGTCAGCCTTAGTTCAGCCATTGGGGGGGGGGGGTGTCTCTTACTGTCACTAGTAGGTCTCTATTTTTGCTTTTCTTATGAAAATGACACATGCTTCTCTCTCCGCTCCAAAGAATACATTTTGTGCGATAAGACATTAATATGATCCTTTTTAGAATATGTGTGCAAAAAGTATACAAAAATATTTTTTGGCAAAGCCAGAATACTTTTGAAATGGTGACCAACTCATATAAGTGCAGTTTGTGAACTAACATGGTAGTTTTTCACCACGGTAGAGCTTTAGTAACTTTTGTACTACTACAGTAGCTCTCTACCTTACCAAGGTTGCCTACTCCTAGTGTAAAGATGACATATACATAGAAGTCTGAGATGAGAATACTCCTTTAATTGCCGAAAACATACCTGAACTACAAACTAGAACGTATTGTCACTAGGAAAACAATTTTCACATTATCAAATTCAGTCATCAGAAAATATGCATTGTGTTGTTTGTAGAATATACACAATATTATTTCTCGTTTTTTGGATCCTGTAGTTCTAATTTATTAAGACTAGGAGCAGGGAATTTAAAGTTGCCATGGAAAAAACCTACAAGGACCCCAAGTTGTAGACAAGTCCACATTGACAGGTGAGGCAACACAAGTCGGCCCCTGCTAGTACAGGCCCTATCAAGACAGGCATAGCACAGGCTAGCCAATGAAATGCCTTCTCCAGGAGTCCGTGCACCAGACTGAACTCGGAACTGCTCCATGTTTCAGTCATTATTTATGCCAGTTTCTGGCGTAGGTAATTATAAATATGCTGACTACAGTAATATCATTTTGAAATATTTGCACAATGATGTCTAAACCACCCTAATATGATGGGCTCATAATTCTTGTGTTATATTTCATAATACTACCTTACAGGCTTCATCACGTAGTTCTAAACATCTTTCATAAATTATATGGAAATGTTGATGGACATTTTGGGAGGGCAATACATTGCTCCACCAAATTGTTATCTAGATTGTGTATGCAATCTGCATTTGTTTAGTAGTAAAATGCACCTTGTAAAAGTTCAATGATTGCCTTTACAATTCCAGTGCTTTTTCTTAATCCTATGAGTTGGGAACATACACAAACATTTCCCATAGTGCTAAGCTTTAAACTTTCCTATCTGTCTCTAGCATCAGTCAGGAATTCTCAGTTCTGCACATAAGAACCCTTTGAGAAATCTGTGCCAGTGGGATAGATAAGTAATAACAGCCTCATAATTACAGGATTCACTTCTCCTTGGAGTTCACGTATTGTCAGAGAACAAAGACTATATTCTCTGCAATATCAGGCTATAATGTTTGTTTTTTTAGCTTTCCACAGAACTGCTTTCAGAATTTAGAAGTGGTCTAACTGCTCTAACAGAATCAGCACGTCAGCCATAAATACTATCTGCTTTTTAAAGAATATGTTTTACATTCCACGTGAGAGAAAATATCACTTAAGGACCTCATGATTTACAATATACAGTCATTTGTGCTTTTGTCATGTAATTATTCATCACTCATATTTCAATATAAATCAAGACAATGTAAAAATCTACCAACTGTTCACTAACGCCACAATGGGATTCTGGCCATTGTTGAATCAAAGCATATTCAGGCATATTCTACAATTCAGCCTTTTGAGACACACTCCAGAGACACTCATTTCATATGGCTTCTAATATTTGGCTTTAGATGCTGCAGCAATATGGTCACATTAAAAAAACAAAAGTCTCTGAAATCTAGGTTTCAGAAATACTGTACAATCAAACACACTATAGTTTCCTTCTGTTTCCAATAGAGGAGTCTGCTTAGTAAACAGATTTATCTTGCTTCCTATAGTTAAATTAAAATTTTGCAATTACTCTTTGTATTCGTGGCTCCATGTCCTAGCTGTGACACAAATGGTCCAGTGGACGTAAACGTCAAATTATTTCTTGATTTGTATCTTGCAACTTCCCAAAATTATTTATATAAACTCATCTTCAGGGCCAGCCCTGTCCCATTTGGTTTCTCCAGTCAACCATCATCTTAAAAACTTGCTGCATTCTTAAGGAGCACTGAAAAAAGGAAGCATTCACATCTTCTGCCTTGCTTCTGTATTCACTGACTACTTGACATTTTGCATGTTCCTCTTTAGCTGTGGAGGCTTGAGATGACCCATAGTGTGTCTTGTCTCATGATTTCTTTACAACGGACTTTTGCTTTTGTTTACGAAGGTGTGCCTCAATTTCATGTCTGAAGACAAGCATGCCTAGCTGTCCATGAGAGGCCTCATTCATGGCCTTTGACTGCATGCACATCTTGTACTGCTCTGGAGTCAGCTCATCCACACAACGCTTTTCATGCCACAAGTGAAAGAGGCCTCTAACAGGTGTTCTGATCACGATAAGGTTGCTATGAAGGTATTTACGGTACAGATGAACATCTTCTCCACCCCAACCTTTGATATCCAGATCAAAACCACCTGAGGTAAAAAATGAGAAAAATATCAAGTTAATTATAGGATTATAGCATTTTTATTATCTAAAAATAATGATAAATGTAGTCATTGTCTTTCCTATTCTTTTCCAAGTAACTTAGCATATAGCCAACATTAAATTTACTTCTTATTAACCCAGGTGCAGGTTTCCATTTAAAGACCAATATTTAATTGTAGTTATATTGTGCTGACTGCCAGTTACCAATGGCACTTCATAGATCCTTCCAGTACAGCCTGTTTTAATGAGCTCTATCTGAAAGCTTTGAAGACAATAGGCAGTGACAGAAACACACTACTATATGCAGCACTTGGGAGCTGTTTTCCTGCAGAATAAAAGTGCTTTTCCTGGACATGGAATACAGACACACAGCGCACACAGGTATGTGGGGTGTGTCTGCAATCTTCTGTGGGGCACTGCTGTTAGTTATATTGGTGAAAATGAGGTGAAAGATTCCCTTTAACATACCAAGTAAATACATTTTACTACCTTTTTCATTACAATTACAATTATATAGACACTCCATGTCCCGCCATATGATACTACTGTGAAACACTATGCCTTATGCCTTAGAAACAACAACTGTAGAGGACAATACGTCTATGAAATTGT
Organism: Rhinella marina; assembly: GCA_900303285.1. Lineage (NCBI taxonomy): Eukaryota > Metazoa > Chordata > Amphibia > Anura > Bufonidae > Rhinella > Rhinella marina. Next base: position 284,792 of record ONZH01022178.1, on the reverse strand, counting down.
ATAACTCTATGAAAAAAAATCAGAGTTGCTCCATATGAAACTAGAGGCAATAGAAGTTACAGCAATGGCAGATAGCAGGAAATGGATAAAGCATTACATATCCAAAATATGGTAATTGTGTATGAAGTGGCCAGAATTCAGACGTTCACCCATGTTATTTTCTGATATCAGTCTGCCTTTATAAACATTTCTGAAAGTGTGGCTTGTTCTAAAGAGCTCACTAAATTCCAGGATGGTAGTGTAATAGGATGTCACTGTTGCAGTAGTGACAGGGGCATGGTATATAAAAGTCACCAAAGCTCTGCTGACTCAATAGCTGCAGAATTCCAAACTTTCCCGGGAACTAACATGAATTTGGCACAAAAGCTGTGCACCGGGAGCTTCATGGCATGTGTTTCCTTGGACAAGCACCTGCATGCAAGCCTTACATCACCTAGCACAATGCCAAGAGTCAGGTGGACTAATGTAAAGCATGCCGCCACTGGAGCAATGGAAGCATTTTCTGTGGAATGACGAATCACACTTCTCTATATGACAGTCTGATGGATGAGTCTGGGTTTGGTGAATGCCAGGAGAAAGTTTTCTGACTGTATTTTACCAACTGTAAAGTTTGGTGAAGGAGGGATAATGCTATAGGGTTGTTTTTCAAGAGTTGCCAAACCTTAGTGCTTTGGCATACCTAGAAAGTTTGAGGAAGGCCTTTTTCTGTTCCAACATGACTATACCCCACTGCACCAAGCAAAGTCCATAAAGGCATGATTGGGGTGAGTTTGATGTGGAAGAACTTGACTGACCCACAGAGAGCATTCATCTAAACCCCATCATAAGCCTTTGAGATTAACTAGAATGGAGATTGTGGGGCAAGACCTCTGAACCAACATCAGTGTCTGACCTCACTAATGCTCTAGATCAGGGGTACTCAAGTACTTTTGGTAAAGGTCCACCTACCTGAGTCTGCTGTAGGATGAAGGCCCGAGCTGCAAAACAAAAAAATATATAAGGAGGGACAACACCAGTGGCATGTAGCCTTAATAGTAGTAATGCCCTCAGTGCACTGTGCCCCCTTCATAGGAATAATGCCCTCTGTGCCCCCTTCACATTATCAATGCCCATTGTGCCCCCTCCAGAGTAGAAATTCCCATAGTGTCCCATTCACATTATCAATACCCATTGTGCCCCTTTCACTTTGCAATGCCCACTGTGCCCCCTCCAGAGTAGAAATTCCCATTGTGCCCCCTCCAGAATAAAAATGCCCACTGTGCCCCCTCCAGAGTAGAAATTCCCATTGTGCCCCCTCCAGAGAAGAAATTCCCATCGTGCCCCCTCCAGAATAAAAATGCCCACTGTGCCCCTCCAGAATAAAATGCCCATTGTGCCCCCTCCAGAGTAGAAATTCCCATTGTGCCCCCTCCAGAGTAGAAATTCCCATTGTGCCCCATCCAGAGTAAAAATGTCCATTGTGCCTCCTTCACATTAGTAATGCTCTCTATGCCCCCTCCTTAGTAGTATTGCCCTCTGTGCCTCCCTCCAGAGTAAAAATGACCATTGTGCCCCCTCCATAGTAGTAATGCTCTCTGTGCCCCCTCCATAGTAATAAAGTCCTCTGTGCCCCCTGTACAGTAATAAAGTCCTTTGTGCCCCCTCCATAGTAATAAAGTCCTCTGTGCCCCCTGTACAGTTATAACGTCCTCTGTGCCCCCTCCATAGTCATAAAGTCCTCTGTGCCCCTCCATAGTTATAAAGTCCTCTGTGCCCCCTCCATAGTTATGAAGCCCCCTATGCCCCCTTCATAGTTATAAAGTCCTCTGTGCCCCCTCTGTATTAAAAAAAAAACAAAAAAAAAACACAGCACTACTCACCTTGTCCCGTTCCTGAAGCTCACAAATCTGTCTTCACTACAGGCACAGATCGCGCTGCAGCACTATGTGGGCAGAGCTTATGCAGATTTCCAGTCTGCAGGCTCCGCCCACATCGGCCGGCAGCGTGATCTGTGCAGACTGAATGGTGAAGCAGGAGAAGTCTTCCTGCTTTACCATTCACAGCGCAGCCGGCCTGAAGGAGGGGAGGAGCTTGGGGAGCTGAGCTGTGAGTGACATCAGCTCCCTGAGCTCCAGCAATGAGCACTTCCATCTGTATTGATGGAAGCGCTCATTGCTTCTGGACTTCTGGTGCAAGCAGGGGTCCGGACAGCTGTCAGCCAGTCCGGTCCGCCAGTTGAGTACCCCTGCTCTAGATGAATAGGCAAAAATTCCCACACACACTCTCCAAAACCTTGCAGAAAGCCTTCCCAGAAGAGTGGAAGCTGCTTAAGCTACAAAGGGGGGCCCAGCTCCATATTAAGGTCTATGGATTTATAATGTGATGTGAAAAAAGCTCCTCTAGATGTAAGGTGTAGGTGGCCCAATACTTTTGTCGACAGTGTATATAACTTATAGAATATGACCAGAAATATAATCTTCTGAGGGAGATTTACTAAGCGAAATGCCAAATAATTGTATATGATGAAATAAAAATAAAAAGACATAATTGCCCAGCCATGCACCAAATGTATCATCCAGTCTGAGCCACTGTGATAAACTTGGTACCTCCTTAGACTGTCTAACCCAATTTTCCTGAACTATGACTCTCCAGCTGATGCAAAACTGCGGCTATCAGGGCATATTTGTAGTTTTGCAAAGGTTGGAGAGTCAGAGATTGGAGATCAATGGATTAGTCTAAATTCATGATGGAGATTTATTATTTATCTATCCACAACTGACGAGACTTGGCTTTAAATGGTAAGTGAACCAGGAACTCTAACCTTCTACTCTCGTAAACTGAACACATCATATACTCTCCACAGACGAGTACTAACTTGACATGCATTACAAATAGATGTTAAAAGAACTGGAATAATTACTACTGTGGATAGTAATGTCATAAGTTACAACTCAGATGCAGCCAAAATCCCACAACTATAATGATATACATTATCTTAACAGCCAACGTACTTCTCAGCAGCATTAAAGCATAAATGTCAAAGTATGCTAAACTGTCCAGTAGATGGCAATATTGAGTAGTATATAAAACTTACCTATGTTAATAAAGTCTGAACGGTACTGGCAAGTCATACCAAACCCAAAATCTCTCCAAAATCCAGTATCTTTCTTAAGAACCTAAAAATAAAATATGAATTTACTTTTAATATCTTCTTAAAATATAAATATGTGAACACAGATATATAGATACTCGTTTAAAAAAGCACTTGTTTAGTTAAGTTTGTGTTTGCATAGAAAAGGAGTCCCAGGATGCTCCTGGTAGACAAATAGTTAAAAAATGACAGTGTGTTTATCAGTGCTGGAACAACGCCTGCCAGGACACGCCTGAGAATTGCTGGCAATGTCAACCGGGTGGTACTAGCTTCTAATCCAATTACATCAGAGCCGCCTGAAGACCGAAAGAGGCATTCTCATGCAGGAAAAATAATCTAATAATTGCAAAATCATCAGTCAGGTCACAAAATGTAATTAAAAGAGAAGGCATAATGTGCATCATACTTCCGATAACTGAAATGATGAAGTGCTACTAAATTTAACAAACTGTACCAACATTTATTCAGCATTCTGATCTGAATATTCTTTTACATTTTAGACCTATGCAGCTATTATAAGAGGGTGGGTGCTATGACACTAAATGTTTTTGACTTTGTAGTATGGATGAATCATTACCCTATGTCTTGTTTAGTTTCTTATATGGTTTGTTTAATGAAATCACTACTTTACCCAGACTAATTACAGCATAGATAACTTGGTGTTCGAGGTGACTAGCCAAAGCATTTAAGGTGAAAAATACTAAAGCAGTATTCAGATGGCTCAGTTTTCCTTTTCTATAAAATGTATATATGTCTCTTTTCTTCTAGATGAGACTATTAAAGGGTTTCTGTCATCAGAATTTAGCATTGCAAACAGAGTGTCATTTGCAATGCACAAATGACACCTGATGACAGATCTTTTAATGTTATAGTTTTCTGTAGCGTAGTTTTTGAGAAAATAGCGTTTTTAAAATATGTAAATGAGCTTCCCTAGGTGCAGGGGGCGTTAACCCTGCACCTAGTAGCGGCGTAATTCCTCCTCTTACCCCTCCTCCATTCTGGTGATTGACAGGGCCAGGCAGCTAGCTCTTTCGGCTGACGGCCCTTTCCGAGCCCGAAATCCCGCGCCTTGCGATCACCAATGCGGGCGCATTGATGAAGCCGGGATCCGGGCGGCCGGCGGCTCTCAACGCACGTGCGCGGATTGTGGATCGCAATGCGCAGGCGCGGATTTCGCACCTAGGGAAGCTCATTTACATATTTTAAAAACGCTATTTTCTCAAAAACTACGCTACAGAAAACTATAACATTAACAGATCTGTCATCAGGTGTCATTTGCGCATTGCAAATGACACTCGGTTTGCAATGCTAAAATCTGATGACAGAAACCCTTTAAAATTTTTAATGATATGTGTTCGGAGTCTCCTCCTAATTCTTAAAGGAGTTGTCCAGGATTTTTTATATTGATGGCCTATCCTCAGGATTGGCCATAATATCTAATCAGTGGGAGTCCAAACCCCAACACCCTCAATCAAATATAAAAGATCCAGCACTGGATTCACTTTAAGGTATTGCAGTCCATGATATAAGTGATCGAAAAATAACATTTTCAAGTCCCCTAGGAGGACTAAAATTAAACTGAAAAAGATTTACAATCAAATTGCCCCACTTTGCGAGTTTTACATATAAAAACAAAAAACAAATATAACTGTAATGACCAGATCTAAAATATAAAAGTATTTATCCTGCACACAATAATGGAAGAAAATTCAAAATGAATGAATTGCCAATTTTTGGTCACTTTGCCCCTGAAAAAAAAATTGTTTAAAGAGCGATCAAAAGGTTGGAGGAACCACCACAAAAGTACTAGTAGTAAAGCGTTAGAAAAACTATATAAATTTGGTGTCACTGTAATCAAACTGACCCGCACAATAAAGATAACATCATTTTTAGTGAACACTGTAAAATAAAAATAAAAAAAAAAACAATGGCAGAATTGCATTTTTTTCCAATTTCATCCCACAAGGATTTTTTTTCCCATTTTCAGTACATCATGTGGTAAATTAAATGGTGGCATTAAAAAAATACAACTTATCCTACAGAGAAACAAGAACACCTACAAAAAAAATTGCCAGACCGCTGAATAGTATAAAAAATATATAATCAAATTTTATTCATTTCATATATGTGACACAGTACAAATATGTGCAAGAAAGAGAGGCGGCATCAACGGAGGTGACTACAGCAGGGCGAATTCATATAAGTCCCATACAATATATATCACAAGTAAAGTGCAAGTGCATACCAGAAATAAATAAAGGACAATACATGAGGACAAACAAATTACCCATGATGTGTCACCTCTGAGATGGTGCAAAATCGGAGGTGACACATCATGGGTAATTTGTGATATATATGGTTTATTGCCATTGAGATATTTTAAATAATTTGCTGGTCTTCATTTTTGGTGTATACAGAGAAACAAGGTTTCATACAGCTATGTGAACAGAAAACTAAAAGTTATGGCTCTTGGAAGAAAGGAAGGAAAAAAACTGTTTCCATTTAGAGCCCAATGACATAGATTTTTTTGCAACTCCTCACATAGATCTGGTTGTATACTGTTCCTAGCTCTGCTCTCTTTTGCCCTTCTCTCAGTGTTGGAAATTGCAGCATGGAGGGAGTGGAAGTTGTACAGGGCAGATCAGAGTGTGAGGGGGAAGAAAGTATCCAAGCCTTCGAGGAGGGCAGATCACACAAGCTGTACTGCATCACAGCATAGATAGGCAAGAAAGCACATACAAAGCAGTCTGGAACAGGCTTTGTATCAGTATACAGAATAAGGAGAGAACACAGCAGGCTGTGGGGGTCACACATTCCCAATTACTGTCTACAATAGTACTAGAGAATTGAATTTGGGTGCCTTGGTATATTAACATTAAATGATGGCAAGCAAAAATAGTGTCAAAAATGAACACCAGTCTCCAGCTTACAATTACTATTCATTTACTGAACAGACTACCACAGTATTGTTTGCAGCCCTTGTATCAGTGTTTTGGGGGTCCATTTAATGTAAATGATCAGCCCCTTTTATATTGAAACTTTGGAAACATCTACAAGTTAGTCCTACTTTGAGTAAATTCACAAATTAGTTTAAAGGGGTTGTCCAGAATTTTTAAATTGAATGCTCATCCTCAAAATAGGCCATCAATATCAGATTGGAATGGTTCTGACTAATCATCTGTTACCTTGTAGCTCTCATTCATTTCAATAGGAGCAGTACATCAGTTACCAGCTCGGTCCACTACACTATGGATGGAACTGTGTAGTTCTGGTGCTGGAGCTGCAATTAAGCAGCTTATCGACGATTCAAACCCCATGTCAAATATTGATGACCTATCCTGAGGATAGGCCATCAATATCAAAATCCAGGACAATGCCTGTAAGATGCTGGTTCCTTTATTGTAATCAAGCAAGTCTACGTTTAAAAGAAAAAAGAGAGCCCTTCTTGTTCCATCACTCTGAGGTACAATTAGACTCTGTGAACACGGCTAAACTATGACTCAATCTGTACATTTGGTACCAAGGACTAAATCAGATTTTGTCCTTTGAGATCAAGAAAGCCAAACCAAACATTCTGTAGCAATAACTGTAGATTCTATTCAAACAAACCACAGACACCCATGAATGCTGCACTATACTGACATATCACATTTCCCCACTGATCATAATCTCCACTGAGATTTAGGCTACATTAATATGTTTTTTATTAAATATGTTGTTGCCAAGAAGCAGATCGCTTTTTCTAGTAGTCAATTTTCTTGGATAAGAGCCACCACCTGTAGATGAAGTTGCCAGCTCATTAATATTCATGAAATGTGGAACCTGCATTCCCTGAATTTAATGGAGGCCAGTATGGCACCAAAAGAGGTTGTATTTAAGGTAGGTTGCTGTCCTAAAGAGATCGAATGAAAATCATCGTAAGTCAATGGACGTCGGATCCAGCTTTTTTGTTAACAAAAAAAATGGACACAAACCAGACACAAAACTGCAGCTTGCAGCGGTTTTGAGTCCGGCACCAAAACGGAACAGATGCATACTTATGCATCCTGATTAGTTTTGTCCCCATTGACAATGAATGAGACAAAAATGAAGCGTTTAATTCCGGTTTTGAGATCCTCTGCTGGATCTCTAAACAGGAATTTAAAACGCAGATGTGGAAGTATCCTATCTCTACTGTACCAACAATATATGAAAATATGATGGTTATTGAACATAAAAAGAACCAGATGATGAGTGAATGTGGATAAAGACTATAATACAAACACCGCAGACTATGATGCCAGAACCTTGAGAGAGAATATAATGAGTATCAGGTCACCTACAAGTTAAGCTACTACAGTTCCCTTTTAGAAACAAGTAGAGTTCAGCTGCCGCCTTCCATTTTTGCCCTAACCTCTGCATTCCCTCTTAATAGCTACATTTATCACTCTCCGTGGAAGTAAATTTGTTGAAAGGATTTACTGTGCAATTATTGTAATTGTTATTAGTGCTGCAATAGAAAGCTAATGGAGGAGCCAGAGAACAATAATGGCACTTATACATCCATCAAATGCAAGGTCAAAAACAGACCTCACAGCAAATGGGGTGATGAAAAGATTTTCCTACCAACTGTATTTTCTCATTTTTGTGATTTTTGGTCCCACTTCTAGATACTTAGCAGTATTAAAACTATGACAGCAATGTTCGCTCTGCACACAATGAGGGCAAGCAAACACAATGATGTTACTAATGGCAACAAATGACATAGTGGCACTGCCACATAAGTGATCCATTTTTATTTATTCTTGTAATGTTTTTATGGAAGTATGATAATAAAATTTGTATCTGTTTGAAATAGTTGGTTGTGGTGTGACACAGGAGTACAACACAGGAGTGGAGTTGTAGTATAATGGTCACACACAGGTATCTTATTCATGGAAAAGTGATGTATATTGGTGTACTCTTTGCCAGTGAAGTAAGAAAAAAAAAAAAAAGAAAGAAATGTACAAATTATTACGGTAAATTAATGTTAGGTATAGTGATATTTGACCTATGTATATAGCTTTTATCCATTGTATAGTTTCTCTTTGAAGAACTAGCTTTCATAAGAACATTGTCTGATATGTTTGAAGTAGGAAATGTTTACAGCAAGTCTACATAAGTAAGTGTAGAGATGCTGCCACCCATAACACATTTTCAGCTATTGACATGCATATATCCGTATACATAATGTAGGAGGTCATGCTCTGTCCCTCATAAATGGATCTTAAAGGGAATGTGTCATCAGAAAATGACCTATTGTTTAAATCATGTTTGCATGTTTTGTTTTGTTTTTTAATTCATTTTATTGAACAATTGCAATAAACAAAGCAATACAAAAAGTCAGTCAGGACCTAGGTCCTGTGGACATAGGTGTACACTATATCCATACATGTTGTATCATATATAACATCAGTCACATGCAAGAACCATAGGAAAAGTCACTTGTTGAGAAACCTATCTACAGTGCCTTGCAAAAGTATTCGGCCCCCTGAAACATTTCAACCTTTTGCCACATTTCAGGCTTTAAACAAAAAGATAACATTTAAAATTTTTGGTGAAGAATCAACAACAAGTGGGTCACAATTGTGAAGTGGAACTAAATTTATTGGATCATTTAAACTTTTTTTGTAATAATGAAACTGAAAAGTGGGGCGTGCAAAATTATTCGGCCCCCTTGCATTAATACTTTGTTGCGCCACCTTTTGCTGCAATTACAGCTGCAAGTTGCTTGGGGTATGTCTCTATCAGTTTTGCACACCTACAGACTGAAATTCTTGCCCATTCTTCCTTGCAAAACAGCTCGAGCTCTTTGAGGTTGGACGGAGAGCGTTTGTGAACAGCAGTTTTCAGTTCTTTCCACATATTCTCAATTGGATTCAGGTCTGGACTTTGACTTGGCCATTCTAAGACCTGGATACGTTTATTTTTGAACCATTGTAGATTTTGCTTTATGTTTGGGATCATTGTCTTGTTGGAAGATAAATCTCCGTCCTAGTCTCAGGTCTTTTGCAGACTCCAACAGGTTTTCATCCAGAATGGTCCTGTATTTGGCTCCATCCATCCTCCCATCAATTCTTCCCTGTCCCTGCTGATGAAAAGCAGGCCCAAACCATGATGCTGCCACCACCATGTTTGACAGTGGGGATGGTGTGTTCAGGGTGATGAGCTGTGTTGCTTTTACGCCAAACATATCGTTTTGCATTGTTTCCAAAAGGTTTGATTTTGGTTTCATCTGACCAGAGCACCTTCTTCCACATGTTTGGTGTGTCTCCCAGATGGCTTGTGGCAAACTGTAAACAAGACTTTTTATGGATATCTTTGAGAAATGGCTTTCTTCTTGCCACTCTTCCATAAAGGCCAGATTTGTGAAGTGTACGACTGATTGTTGTCCTATGGACAGACTCTCCCACCTCAGCTGTAGATCTCTGCAGTTCATCCAGAGTGATCATGGGCCTCTTGGCTGCATCTCTGATCAGTCTGCTCCTTGTTTGAGATGAAAGTTTAGAGGGACGGCCGGGTCTTGGTAGATTTGCAGTGGTCTGATACTCCTTCCATTTCAATATGATCGCTTGCACAGTGCTCCTTGGGATGTTTAAAGCTTGGGAAATCTTTTGGTATCCAAATCCGGCTTTAAACTCCTCCACAACAGTATCACGGACCTGCCTGGTGTGTTCCATGGTCTTCATGATGCAGAAACCTGAGACCATCACAGAGCAGGTGCATTTATACGGAGACTTGATTACACACAGGTGGATTCTATTTATCTTCATCAGTCATTTAGGACAACATTGGATCATTCAGAGATCCTCAATGAACTTCTGGAGTAAGTTTGCTGAACTGAAAGTAAATGGGCCGAATAATTTTGCACGCCCAACTTTTCAGTTGTATTATTACAAAAAAAGTTTAAATGATCCAATAAATTTCGTTTATGGGCACCACTTCTTGGGTTTGTACAAATCACTACTACAATTGCCTGCTTATAATTGCAGACAGGATTACAATGGCAGATATAACCAATATATACAGATACCACCAGATTCATAATAGGTGATTGATAAAGCGTATCTACTTCCTTCTGACCTCTGCACAGGTCACAGATCATGCCTAGAAAACTCTCCCATAGATGTCAATGTGGTCCCCTACTGTCCATTTTGTCTATGGCCCACGGTGCTTGCTATAAAGCATATCTTTAAATACTGTTAAGAAAAGCTCAGGCAAGATGGTAGCCTCCATAATCATGCTGTCACTATCTGGTTTTAACTGGCAGAAAAAGTCATCCCTATCTCAGTTGTCTTACAAGACCACTACTGCTCCTTACAATGGACCATGAGCCCTGGTTCACACGAGAGGGTTATCAAACAATATGATCATCAGTTTAAATTTTGAAGCAGTTTTTATTAATTTAATATTTTACCCTGTTATTGGAGCCAGGTATGAATATATCTTCTGGCACTCAATGTATAATCCATAATGCTTTAGTCCATAAAGTTATACTCTAATGGTCTACTGAGGGCTACAGAAAAAAGGCATGTAAATGCCACAGAAAGTGTAGATGTTAAGTTAAATTGGACCCTGAACAACAAGTATGGTAGGACCACACCTCTCAGCATTTTAAAAAAAGCATTAGTTCAGTAAATTCGAAATATATGTCGAATATATGTATTATATGCAAAAGAAAAAAAAATTGTTGTAAGCAGATACTTTACCTTTGAACCTTTATCCAAATACCTGCACCACAATACTGCCTCTTAATGCTATACTAATACTTCTATACAGTGCCCACACACTACTGGCATTCTTTGCACAAATGCCATATATACAGTAGTCTACATATTGAATGGGTTAATATAAAGTCCCTAGTGCATTTAAAGGATTTGTCTCACTTCAGCAAATGGCATTTATCATGTAGACAAAGTTAAAACAAGCCGCTTACTAATGTATTGTTATTATCCATATTGTATCCTTTGCAGGCTTAATTAATTTTTCCATCAGATTATACACTGCTCATTTCCATGGTTACGCCCACTGTGCAGTCCAGCAGTGTTGGTCGTGCTTGAAAACTATAGGAAAAAGTGCCAGCCTCTCTGGTGGCCGGGACTGTGGGAGCATGCATAGGCTGGTACTTTTTCCTACAGTGTGCAAGCACGGCCACTGCTGCTGGATTGCAGGGTGGGTGTAACCATGGAAACCCAGTGTATAAGTGATGGAATAATGAATCCAGCCAGTAAAGGAGGCAATATCTATAATAACAATACATTAGTAAGTGCCTTGTATTAACTCTCTCTACATGATAAATGCCTTTTGCTGCAATGAGACAACTCCTTTAAGGTGTAAATTATAAAACCCCTATTTTGCATAGTACCAAAAGCTTACATGTTCCTCTCACAGGTTGCATCTGGGAAACCTGTATTTCGGACCCCAATAAATAGCAGTTATGGAAATTTTTCAAGTTTTCCACCCCTAAAACCAGCCCTGGCCACAGGTATCCATCCAATTTATTCACACCCTAAAGCCTCATGCAGAGGGTCATCTCCAATTTGCAGTCTGCAAAAACAGATCCTTGAAAAAGGGATATTTCCATGTGCACTCAATTTTCCCACTCCCATTAATAGAAAGGGATAGTCTCAACTGCAGAAATAGAGTTGGACCTACAGTGAGTTTTTTGGATGGGATCTGTGAAAAAAATGGATGTGTGAAAAGCCCCGTTGACCTGTGTGGAGTCCTTTTTCAAAAATGGATAGCAATTGAAGAAAAAAACGGTTGTTTGCATGAGCCCTTAAACTCCTACAGTGCTTTGACAGTAATGCTGTTTTCTTCATCCTGCTAAATTATTCATACAAAATGCTAAATATCTGAAAAATGAAAAAGTAAATGTATTATTAGCTTTCTTTATAAAGAAGTTTTCCCATGTGTAGATTTGTCCTTACATTGCCTCCCGTGTAAATACTATTCTAGTTCCCTCATTGTTTGAGCTCACATTGAGATGATTTTAAGCCCTCTATACTGTCTCACTCCTCCACATAATGATGTCATCGCTGTGCCCATTTCTGCTTCCCAATAATCATTAAACACCTACACAGAACACTGTACTCTATGGTGACCATTTCAGCAGAAATCTTTCCCTGGTGAGGCATTAGAGCTAAGCTGCTTTAATGAAATGCATTCTTCATGTAGTACTTGGACACAACTATCATACATTTTGGAACCAACAGACTAGAAGCTATAATAATTATGTGAGTGGCAGTCTATATGAATTACTGCATTAACCGAGAAGACAAGGGTGTCCATACAAACTTCATGTCTGACTAATAATTGTGTTTTAGCACTGTAAAGACAGATATGATCTGTCAACATCCTAACATGTATAAATTCAGCCTGAATGTAAGATGTCAACATGCCCAAACTTTATTCTTTGGCAGATAAGCAGTAGTACCACCAGTGGCTTCTACCCTCTGTCTCTATACTGTAACATTAGGGATGGATGCCCAGGCTTAACAAACATACATGTATTTGAGTGAAGGGAATACAGTCTACTTGCTGTTTCAAAAATTTTCTCAGGGCATCAAACCAAAATGGGTCCCATTACCACTAAAAACTGTATCAAATATACATATTTTTCTCTCTTAAAGTTAATGCCCACGATTCTGTTACGAGGACCAAAATCCTGTGCTGATTTTTTTCATAATACGTAGGAGACAGGATTGTTCTCCAGAATTAGAGCCACCAATCGTCTCTTTCTTCTCACACAGTCAAGGTTTGCAGAGCTTGGAAGAAAATTGGCTAAAAATGGCATAAAATAACAAAATCCTAACGTTATAAACCCACTACCACTCCTGCCTATTTATTTACCTTACTGTAGTGACGACTTACCTGTCTACCCATGTGACCACTGAGAAAATCACTGGTCTCATTAGACTTGAGCCAGATACCACTGAGGCAATTGATTGGCTATAGCAGTCACATGGGTACATAGATACATCATCTCTGCAGCAAGGTGAATAAAGACCGATGAGGAGAGCTGGAGTGGCAGCAGATTTATCAGATGTACAGTTTTTTTTTCCTTTTTATGCAATTTAGCCCATTAGTCAATTTTCTTAGGAAACCCTTTAAAGGCTATATACACCTTCAGGAGCAATGCTTTTTATGATTACATTTTTGGGCTAAAAATCATTTTTTCAATTTGTCTGTATTAAAAATATTCAGCCGTTCTGTGACAAACAGCAAGGGCTCTTTCACACCACCGTTAGGGATTCCGTTCTAGCTTTCGACAGGACTTTGTTTTCTGTCCAGCATAATGGAAACCAGACAGATCCGTTATGCTTTCCCATAGGCTTCTATTATGACAGATCAAAACGGAATGCCTCTTAAAGGTGTCCGTTTTGATTTCCGTCCTATGGATTCTGTTATTTTCCGTTATAACGATGTTATAACGGAAAGCTAAAACGGAATCCCTAACGGTGGTGTGAAAGAGCCCTTAACTGTTTGTCTAGCTGTGTGGATAGCATTTTCACTTTGTGCTGGTCATTTAACCCCTTCAAGCAACAGCCAGTTTGGACCAAATGCCGGAGCCCCATTTTTCAAATCTGATATGTGTCACTTTATGTGGTAATAACTTTGGAACGCTTTTACTTATCCAGGCCATTCTGAGATTGTTTTCTCGTCACATATTGTACTTCATGACAGTGGTAAATTTGAGTCAAAATATTTCATTCTTATTTATAAAAAAAAATACCAAATTTACCAAAAATTTTGAAAAATTAGCAAATTTCCAAATGTCAATTTCTCTACTAATACATAGTAATACCTCCAAAAATAGTTATTACTTTACATTCCCTGTGTGTCTACTTCAGGTTTTGATCATTTTGAAAATTACATTTTATTTTTTTGGGACGTTAGAAGGCGTAGAAATTTAGAAGCAAATCTTGAAATTTTTCACAAAATTTCCAAAACCCACTTTTTAAGGACCAGTTCAGGTCTGAAGTCACTTTGTGAGGCTTCCATCATAGAAACCACCCAAAAATGACCCCATTTTAGAAATTACACCCCTCAAGGTATTCAAAACTGATTTTACAAACGTTATTTACCCTTTAGGTGTTCCACAAAAATTAAAGGAAATATAGCTAAAATTTCCGAATTTCACTTTTTTGGCAGATTTTCCATATAAATAATTTTATTCCGAGAATAAAGCAAGGGTTAACTGCCAAACATAACTCAATAATTATTACCCTGATTCTGTAGTTTACAGAAATGCCCCATTTGTGATCATAAACTGCTGTACAGGCACATGGCAGGGCGCAGAAGGAAAGGAACGCCAGGGCAGATTTCACCGGAAAAATTTTAAGTTGCCATGTCACATTTGATGCACCCCTAGAGTAGGAAACTCCAAAACACTGAGCCCATTTTGGAATCTACGGGATAAGTTGGCAGTTTTTTACTATTTTTGGGTACATACGATTTTTGGTAGCTTTATATTACACTTTTTGTGAGGCAAGGTAACAAAAACTAGCAGTTTTGGCATTGTTTTTATTTTTTGTTATTTACAACATTCATCTGACAGGTTAGATCGTGTGATATTTTTATAGAGCAGGTCGTTACGGACGCGGCAATATCTAATATGTATACTTTTTTTATTTATTTAAGTTTTACACAATATTTTTGAAGCCCAAAAAAAAATCATGTTTTAGTGTCTCCATAGTCAGAGAGCTGTACTTTTTTTTATTTTTTAGACGATTGTCTCAGGTAGGGGCTAATTTTTTTCGGTATGAGATGACGGTTAGATTGGTACTATTTTTGGGGGCATATGCTTTTTTGATCGCTTGGTATTACATTTTTTGTGATGAAATGTGACAAAAAAATGGCTTTTTTAAGACAGTTTTTATTTTTTATTTTTTACGGTGTTCACCTGAGGGGAGAGATCATGTGATATTTTTGTAGAACAGGTTGTTACGGACGTGGCGATACCTAACATGTATACCTATTTTTATTTATTTAAGTTTTACACAATAATATCATTTTTGAAACAAAAAAATCATGTTTTAGTGTCTCCATAGTCAGAGAGCTGTAGTTTTTTTATTTTTTGGGCAATTGTCTCAGGTAGGGGCTAATTTTTTGCGGGACGAGATGACGATTAGATTGGTACTATTTTTGGGGGCATACGCTTTTTTGATCACTTGGTATTAAATTTTTTGTGATGAAATGTGACAAAAAATGGCTTTTTTTTAGACAGTTTTTATTTTTTATTTTTTACGGTGTTCACCTGAGGGGAGAGATCATGCAATATTTTTGTAGAGCAGGTTGTTATGGACGTGGCGATACCTAACATGTATATTTATTTTTATTTATTTAAGTTTTACACAATAATATCATTTTTGAAACAAAAAAATCATGTTTTAGTGTCTCCATAGTCAGAGAGCTGTAGTTTTTTTTATTTTTTGGGCGATTGTCTCAGGTAAAGGCTCATTTTTTGCGGGACGAGATGATGGTTTGATTGGTACCATTTTGGGGTAAATACGCCTTTTTGATCGCCTGCTATTACACTTTTTGTGTGGCAAGGTGACAAAAAATGGCTGTTTTGGTATAGCTTTTTTTAAAAAAAAAAATTTTGCGTACACCTGGCGGGGTGGACCATGTGATGCTTTTATAGATACCTAATATGTGTACTTTTTCTTTTTTACTTCATTTGGGGAAAAAGGGTGCTTTTTTAACTTTTTTTAAACTTTATTTTTTAACTTTTTTACACTTTTTTAACTTTCATTTTACACTTTTTTTTTTTTACTTTTTTTTTACATTTTTTTTTTAATTTATCAAGACCCATTTGGATCTTGAAGATCCAGTGGGCTTGATGGCTATACAGTGTATTGCAATAGTCATCTATTGCAATGCACTGTATCAGTGCTACACTAAGGCTGATCAGACCCTGAGGGTCTAATCAGCCTTAGGTACATGGCAGCCAGGACGCTTTTGTAAAGCGTCCGGTTGCCATGGTAACCATCGGCCCGCTGCTACTGCAGCGGCGGCCCGATGGAAGAGAGAGGGAGCTCCCTCCCTCTTAACCCATGGATGCAGCGGGCAGCTACTGACCGCAGCATCTATGGGGTTAAACAGCTGAAATCGGTGCCAGCACCGATTTCAGCTGTAGCAGCAGAGTGTGAGCTGTAATTACATTCCGATCCTGAGCCGCTGCCATCACATAATACAGCACAGGAGGGGGCAGAATCGGGGGGCACTACAAAGAGGGGGGGGGGCACTACAAGGGGGGGGGAGTGTAGGGGCACTGGAGACACCTCCTTACCTGGTTTCAGGCTGCGATCTCCAGTGGACATTTTAACAATGAAGCACTGGATTGGTTAGTCTCAGAGTGGTCCCTTGCCGGCTTCCCCCAGGTCTCTGCTCTCTGGGAGAGCGGAGACTCCGGGGCTGTGACACTTCATAAAACCTTTTTAAGCCACATTCACATTCATTATCAGTAAGGTAAGAATTGAGCTATAATGAGTGTTTAGGAGATCAGAAATAAGGAGCCATCAGCTGAGCTGCCTGACGGAACACAGTAAAAACACAGCTCATTCTACTAGAGAATCTCTAGGCTGTACAGAGAAAGGGGCTCAGCATTTTAATAAATACCAATAGAAAAAATATGAGTACAATGCAACAGTAACAAAAACTGCCCCACAGGTGTACATAGCCTTTAAAGGGGTTGTGTCACTTCAGCAAATGGCATTTGTCATGTAGAGAATGTTAAGACAAGGCAATAACATATTGTTATTAGCCATATTGCCTCCTTTTCTGATGTATTCTTTTTTCTATTACATTATACACTGATCATTTCCATCAGCGCTGGCTGCAATCCATCAGTGGTGGTTGTGCTTGCACACTATAGGAAAAAGTGCTGGCCTCTCTGGTGGCCAGGACCTCACATAGGCTGGTGTTTTTTTTTCTATAATGTGCAAGCACGACCACCACTGCTGAATTGCAAGGTGGACATAACCATGGAAACGAGAAATGTATAATGTGATGGAAAATGAATCCAGCCAGCAAAGGAAGCAATATGGACAATCACAATACATTAGTAAGTGCCATGTATTAACTTTCTCTACATGATAAATGTCACTTGCAAAAGTGACACAACCCCTTTAAATAATAAGATAATGGTTGTTTGAAGCCATAAATTGCAGGAGCTAACTACACATCAAAGAAGCAATAGAATGGACCTGTTTGATGCAATAAATAGAGGGTGAAATGTTGAATTTGTGATCAAAGTAATTCTGATCTCATATGCATGTATGAGTGGGTATGTCTATATACATAATTGCATGCATGTTATAGTTATTCATTATTCTTCTTCACCTCTTGCAGTTACGGTATTTGTAAAATAATCTATCATCATCCAAGAAAAAAGTATTTCATGTCAAAATAATTATGTGTAGTGATGGTATTTAAAAGTTCTATGTGCACCATATTACCATCACCACCGCAATAAAAGCTAATGGATAAAAAAGCAAAGATATGGCTGAGCGATCCTGACAGCAGAAACTGAGGGATAGAAGGCCGGCTCTGTCATGCATTAATCTGAATGACCTGGAAGGCTGCCCATGAGGCAATCTGAATCTGAGTACAACGCTGTGTGCATGAATGATAAGAGTGCATGTCCATTAGCTACTGGAGATGCATTTCTTCTTCCAAAATTTAGGCTTTCAATATATATTAATATAATGCCTCATTTAGCATATTACAGATGAGTTCATTGCAGTATTGTGACACCCAGAGGAAAGCTTGTGCTGCATGACACAGACATGTACACACATATATTATACATTCAGACATACACTGATTAGCCCCAACTAAAAAATTGTGGATGCAAATGAATATAATGAAAGCAAATGTCAGGTTTAAGTATGACTGGACAGACCTGACACCTGAAATATCGTTTCTGGACAGCAGGTTCTCCTGTGTAAACAGGGATTTGCTGCCCAGGGAAAATAAATCTGCATGCGAAACAGAGATCAGATCTCCCAATACAGAGGAAGTCATTCCTACATGTAAATGTGGCTCTCACCATCTCTGACAAGCCGGCAATTATCAGGAACAGATTGTTCATTCCCGATAATTGCCTGCTCAGTTAGGTTGTGTAAACAAACTTCAGTATTAGAAAATTCCCCCTTTAGCCCTGGTTATATTCTTATAATAACCTGAAACATAGAGGCAATATCATATTTCCTGCTGTTTCCCTGCCCACCCATGACCAACCTGTTATTAATGACAGCTTGTATGTTCCTTATGATGCACTTTACAGATTGTCATAAAATAAACTACTGTATATGTGCTGATGCGTTAATAGGCCTACTGTAAGTAATCAGCATTTCCAAAAGACCTTCAGGTTACAAGAAACAGTGATTCCAATAATTAACAGGATCATCTCATAATGATTACCTATTTTTATAATGAAGCCTGTCTGACAATCAGCTGATCTCTGTGGGTCCAGCTTCAGAAACCATGATAAGGAAAGGTCTGGCGGCCTCTGTAGGGGAAGAGTAGTATTCCCCTGAAGGTCCCTGTCTGCCATGCCAAGTACTTGGCACTGTTATGTTTTCGAGGTGCCGATTGCAGAATAGAGAGCTCCCTCCCTCTGACTCATTGCTCAGACACTGCAGTCTCTATTGAGAGGTTAAACTGCCAGGATTGAGGCTATATCTGATCCCTGCATAAGGACCAGGTGCCTAATGCATAATATAGCCAGCACCTATAAGTGATGGCCTGGGCTCAGCTCCTGAGTCCACGTCATTACCATGACTTACTATTATGACACAGAGTATTAAGTACTGGTGCTCTGTGAAATAGTAGTACATCACAGAACTTTAAAGGGTTAAACATTATACGTGCACCTTGCACCGCTGTTGCCATAAGTATGGACATTATATTACCAACACTCCTCTACGCACCAGAGAGTTTACTATGAGGGAAGATTCAGTTATACAGTATATAAAGCAGTCTTTGTTTTTGCATGCAGGTTATTAAGTGAAGGCCACATAGGAGTGTATTTTTCTTCTTTGGTTGGTGTAATTAAATACCCTGGTCATCCATAGCCAAATCTGTAAAGACAGTGAGCATTCAGTGCAGATGTATGTCATATAACTGTGCTGCTGGATTTAAGACTAAACTAAGGTCACAGCAGACTACATGCTGGAAAATATGTTAAGACTTTCCTAAATATCAATGCCCAGTGCATAATTTGCAAATCCCTTGTTGTTTGACTTGGCTAGAGCTAGAGTATAATGAAAGCCACGTGCCTAAAGCAAATCTGTCACCATGATCTTGGACTAATATCTGCAGTAATACATCCCTCCACTGTTAGGATTGTCAGGACTGCTGTTCATGCGCACAAGAGTCCCCTCCGTTATGTTGACATGGGACAGCAGTCCGGAATATGGAAGCATAGTAAAATAAATAATGGCAATTTGCACTACTCTTTTATTGCTATAGATAATAGTCCAGACTCATGATGACAAATTCTCTTTAACCTCGGAGGTGAGGGAACAGGAGACACAGTCATTGATTACATGACCTAATGTTGCCTTACAAGTCACTTACCAGTTGTTGGTCAATGGGAGGAATTGCATCATGATGTCCATAAATTATAGCCGGGTTATACTGGCTGAAAAGAACAGGATAGAAAACTCTTTTTCCTAAAGAGGAGATAAAATACAACATCATTATATGACTTTAAAAGCCTTCGGTATAACAACCATGTTTGTACTTTTATTTATTTATTCATTTTTTTGCTTGACGTGACCGAAACACTGCACTTGCACTTTTTAAGATGAGATCAATAAACATTGATATTTTTATTGAAACTTCTGCAATGCCTTGGAATTTGGATGTATAGCCAATTTGTTCGAAAACCATGCTAGGGAAGCATGGGTGGAGCATGGGATCCACATACAAACTTCTGCGTAGCAAAGTATATGTTGAAAATTAAAGGGGATGTCCACCTCTTGTCGCTCCAATATGTTAAAAAAATTGAACAATTCTAATAAAGACTTGGTTGATGCCGCTTGTGCTTAAAGATAAAGATCACAAATAAACTCTGCGCATAGTCTGATCCTACATTACTCCCCTACTTCCTGCTGTCCTTCTTCTGAGAACTGTAGAAGCATCTGCAGTGCCTTGCGAAAGTATTCGGCCCCCTGGAACTTTTGCCACATTTCAGGCTTCAAACAAAAATATATAACATTTTACATTGTTTGGTGAAGAATCAACAACAAGTGGGTCACAATTGTGAAGTGGAACGAAATTTATTGGATCATTTAAACTTTTTTTGTAATAATAAAACTGAAAAGTGGGGCGTGCAAAATTATTCGGCCCCCCTTGCATTAATACTTTGTTGCACCACCTTTTGCTGCAATTACAGCTGCAATTCGCTTGGGGTATGTCTCTATCAGTTTTGCACATCTAGAGACTAAAATTCTTGCCCATTCTTCCTTGCAAAACAGCTCGAGCTCTTTAAGGTTGGATGGAGAGCGTTTGTGAACAGCAGTTTTCAGCTCTTTCCACATATACTCAATTGGATTCAGGTCTGGACTTTGACTTGGCCATTCTAAGACCTGGATACGTTTATTTTTGAACCATTCCATTGTAGATTTTGCTTTATGTTTGGGATCATTGTCTTGTTGGAAGATAAATCTCCGTCCTAGTCTCAGGTCTTTTGCAGACTCCAACAGGTTTTCATCCAGAATGGTCCTATATTTGGCTCCATCCATCTTCCCATCAATTTTAACTATCTTCCCTGTCCCTGCTGATGAAAAGCAGGCCCAAACCATGATGCTGCCACCACCATGTTTGACAGTGGGGATGGGGTGTTCAGGGTGATGAGCTGTGTTGCTTTTACGCCAAACATATCGTTTTGCATTGTTTTCAAAAAGTTGGATTTTGGTTTCATCTGACCAGAGCACCTTCTTCCACATGTTTGGTGTGTCTCCCAGGCGGCTTGTGGCAAACTGTAAACGAGAATTTTTATGGATATCTTTGAGAAATGGCTTTCTTCTTGCCACTCTTCCATAAAGGCCAGATTTGTGAAGTGTTTGACTGATTGTTGTCCTATGGACAGACTCTCCCACCTCAGCTGTAGATCTCTGCAGTTCATCCAGAGTAATCATGGGCCTCTTGGCTGCATCTCTGATCAGTCTTCTCCTTGTTTGAGATGAAAGTTTAGAGGGACGGCTGGGTCTTGGTAGATTTGCAGTGGTCTGATACTCCTTTTATTTCAATATGATTGCTTGCACAGTGCTCCTTGGGATGCATAAAGCTTGGGAAATCTTTTGGTATCCAAATCCAGCTTTAAACTTCTCCACAACAGTATCACGGACCTGCCTGGTGTGTTCCTTGGTCTTCATGATGCAGAACCCTGAGACTATCACAGAGCAGGTGCATTTATACAGAGACTTGATTACACATAGGTGGATTCTATTTATCTTCATCAGTCATTTAGGACAACATTGGATCATTCAGAGATCCTCAATTAACTTCTGGAGTGAGTTTTCTGAATTGAAAGTAAATGGGCCGAATAATTTTGCACGCCCCACTTTTCAGTTTTCTTATTACAAAAAAAATTTAAATGATCCAATAAATTTCTTTCCACTGCACAATTGTGACCCACTTGTTGTTGATTATTCACCAAAAATTTAAAATGTTATATCTTTTTGTTTGAAGCCTGAAATGTGGCAAAAGGTTGAAAAGTTCCAGGGGGCCGAATACTTTCGCAAGGCACTGTATGTCCAGAGAGGGTTCCACTTACTCACAGCATATTATATATTCCCAAGGAGATTTCTAAACTACTGTTTCTAAGAGAAATCACAGCTTGCACAACCATGTCTTTAAGGGGAGAAGACACAGAATGCTTTGCAGGCAACACCCACAGAACTCAAAGCTTACAGCATTATATCAGTGGGAGTCAGAGTGTTCAGTTCTTGGATGGAGGTGTGCACAGAATCTGAGCCGCTCATGCAGTGGTGTACATAGAGACGTAAGGGCCCCATAGCAAGGATCAAACCAGGCCCCCACACAGGACAGAAGGGTTTCTGTCTAAACCCTTTTCAATGACCCTTGGGCCATTTTTTCCACTGCCTCATTTGCTAAAAGTAGTTCCTTTAGAGAGTAGAGTCCTGACCAAGTTTTCACCTCCATTAGAAGAGGGGATGATCCCAACTGGGCCCCCTCTTGCCCTGGGGCCCATAGTAGTCACATGGTCTGCGACTATGGTAGTTACGCCCCTGCGCTAATGGTGAGCACTACTGTATTAACTGTGTTGATTTGAATGAGACTACAGTATATTAGGGGATTGCTATGTACCGTATGCAATGCCTTAATATAAAAGTGTAGTTATAATGTGAAAACACTGTATCAAGTTTTCAGGAACTATTCTGGGAACATTTGGATATATTAGGCATGATCCATATCATAAGATCAGCATGTTTTGTAATTCAAAAAAGTAATATACCATAATTACTTAAAAATGAAGAGTAATAATGATTGGACATGCTAGAAGAATTAAAAAAGAAAATAAAGAGAAATGGGATTTCATGACAACCATTGCTTTCCTCCTTTATAGCAGTGTTTAGACTAATAATTCATGAGCTTTTAAGATAAAAAAGAAAATGCGATACACATCAGATAGGAGTGTGCAGCTAGACAGTTCATACCTGGCTGTGTGTTGATCCTGCATGTGTTCAGAAACTCTGCATTAAAGTAGATATCCACATCGCAAAAAAACAGAAGAACATTGTTTCCTTTCCAGGCACGAGCACCAACATCTAATCCTTTTCCACGGGAGAATTCCTCGTTCAGCTGGATGAATGTGAAGTTCTTGAAATTCGCTTCTCTAAAAAGAAAGAAAATAGAAAGTTTTTTTTCTTTTTACTGAGATGTTTTTGTACAGCACAAACAACCCTTTACTAATCTCTATAAGAGTTATTTTTAGAGATTACCAAATTGATTCTATTATTAGAGATTACCAAATTGATTGACTCTAATCAAAATTTTACTTGCAAATGAATCCAAAGTATTAGTAATTTGTTACGAATGAACCGCACAAAACTTTGCACTCCATTTTACAATTCAGTGCAGGCAGGGGCCCAGCTGACGATCTTGACCATTAATGCCTTGCAGTCAGCCTAACAGCCAATCAGGATGGAGGATATTGGCTGGTCTATACGGGACTATGTTAGCTCTGTAGCAGAGATGCCATTGTGAGCTCAGTCACTGATGTGATAGGACTTGTCTTCGATGTCTCTAACAGACACAGCAATTAGACACAGGCCAGCCATTTTAGGGTCTTGCAAGGACAATGTAGAGATTGTGAAGAAGCTATATTTAGTTAGGTATATTGAATTACTAGGTAGAAAGTCAGGTTTTATCATTAGGGACAGGATATTGTGAGTTACAGTTGCTATGTCTGTTACAGACAGGGCTGGAGCTGTTCACAAATCACATGTATACAGGCCAGGGGCGGACTGGGAACTTAAAGGGAACCTGTCAGCTCCGAAACACCCCCTGAACTAGAGTAAGCGGTGTATAGTGTAAGTGGTGCTGAATCCGATTATGTAAGTTTTATCTTCATATTCACTTCTATTCCGACGCTGTACTCCCACAAACCGGCAGTAAAATACATTGAGCGGACTCTTCTTTGAGTCCTCTCCATTATATGAGTGAGCACTGGAGTCCACTGAGTGCATTTTACTGCAGGTTTGTCAGAGCACAGAGTCAGAATGCAAGTGAGTATGAAGATAAAAATTACATAACCGGACTTGACGTCACTTACACTATACACAGCTTCACTCTAGTTTGGAGGGTGTTTCAGAGCTGACAGGTTCCCTTTAAAGTGGCCCTGTAAAAAATACTAAAAGTGGCCCCGTTTTGTAGTCAGGTCTAAATTGAGGCACATTACACCATCCCAACAGAGCCAAATACCATAGTCCATCAAAAATACTGCCCCAGCAGCACAAAATACATCCCCAAAAACTTCCACTGGTTGGCCATGAGGAGGGCCCAGGCGCCCCCCCTTGGACATTTCCCTGTAAGGTCTATTTGCAATCCACCCCTGATACAGGCTGCTGCAAAGAGATCCCTAAAAGAGACAGTCTACTATTTGTTTTAATGTGCAGGACACAATATTTTTCCCCAAAAAACGGTTGCAAAGCTTCTATAGTTCATAATTGTGCAATAAGCATATTTCCCAACATTACCAGCAGCATATATTTTGCAGCAGACGACGAGCAATTGCGTTTTTTTGTCCCAAAAATCAGTTGCAAAGCTTAACAGTTTATAAGTATGCAGCAGTGTATTTTGGCCAGGGGACATCCAATTGTTGAAATTTATAAGTGAGCAATAAGCATACTTTAGTGAGTCAACAGTAGTGTATAATTTGGGCTCACACAGGGGACATTCAATTGCAATTGATTTTTTTCAAAAAACCTATTGCAATTTTTCAACAGTTTATAAGTATGCAATATTTTAGTGTCTCAAGAGCAGTGTGTATTTTGGTTGCAGCCAGAGGATGTCCAATTGTGTTTTTTTCTTAAAAACCTATTGCAATATTTCTACAGTTTAGAAGTGGCCAATAAGCATATTTTAGTGTGCCAACAGCAGTGAATATTTTGTACCCAGGAAATGTCCAATTGCAGCTTCTTTTTCCTCCAAAATAATAATTAGTGTACTAAACCCTCTAGCTTGTCATTGTTTAAACAGGCTTCAAAATAAAATATCTGGTAAACGACAGAGAGACAACGGGTGGGGTAATGGAAAACAAAACACTCATCCACATCATCTGCAAGTGAGATTGTGGGTGCTGCTCCCTAAACAAAGATGAATTTTTGGACTGGACCTCTTGTTCAGAGCAAGCCATTACTTTTTCTGATACTATCGTGTGCATATAAACATGGGCAGGCATCTCCCAATTTAATTTTGGACCACTTGTTTAGAACAAAATGTTGCTTCTTCTGATACTACTGTGTGTATAAACACTGGCAGGCACCTGCCCCCAATAAGAGACAGTTTTTGGAAATGTTTTTAATTTTAAAAAGCATAAAAACCTGACTGCACAGTATGCTTTTAAAAAGGATGTTTGTCAACAGCGTCAACCATGCGTTTACTCATGGCTATACTTGTTAGTGTCACTCTGACATTATTTGCTATTGATCTCTTTGTGCTCAACAGCTTGAAAGGGAGAGACAGAGAGAGAGATAAAAAAAAAAACTTTGGAAAAAAATAAAAAAAAGAAATACGAGTCGTAAAAGACCTCAGAGTGTCACAAACCAATTTTCATGCCAGTTGCAGCACTTTCAATTCTGGTAGAATTTATTTGTACCCAAATTGAATTTTCTGACCAATTTGTTAGAATTAGGCCCAAAATGAATTTCAATAAATTCACTCATCTCTAGCTATTATGCAGTAGCCTAGTAGATGCATATGTGCAATACAGAAAATTGTGCATTTGCAACTAGAACAGGGGTCAGCAACCTGTTATGAAAGTACAACTCCCAACATGCACACTTGCTTGGCTGTCCTTGGAGCTTGCTGGGAATTTTAGTTTCACAACAGCTGGAGTGTGGAGGTTGATGACCTCTGAACTAGGATCATGAGATTATTATTCTTCATTTTAGGGATGAACAAAGTGAGCTGATGGACAATGGGCAAGAACAGTATATGGACCTCTTGCTCTCCAACAACATCACAGAATCCCCCCTTTGTTTTTCTAACAATCCACCAGTAATGGTGAGCTATGAAATTCATTAGCTCAGTCCTGTCTTTGCAATCTACTAGATGGTAGTGTGGACAGTGATGTTCAACTAACACTTCTATGTTTCTGTTTGTGCCCACTACTACATATGTTCCCAGTTATTGTGTGTGTGCAATGCTGCAGAGTGTCTCTTAATTCTATACGAGACACTTTTGTCTAAAGTTACACCACTTATTTGGTTGGTTTACTTAGCATGAAATTCGGCACAATTTTGGTGCTTGTTGGAACATCTTATCTCACATTCCCTTTTTTGCTAAGTCAAGCTCCTTGTCTAGCAAGGCTTAAAAAGCATCAAACACACATAATAAACTTGGTGCAAAGCATGTACACCCATTTTGGGCAACATTATGCAAGCATTCTAGTGCATTAAGCTTTGTAAATCTCCTCAATGTGCTCATGCTACTTTATGGACACCACTATATAGGCATCATGGTCGGTGGTTTGGTTTACTTTGCATGAAATTTGGCACAATTTTGACGCACGTTGGCACATCTTAAGTCACGCTGCCTTTCTTGCTAAGCCAAGCTCCTTGTCTAACATGGCTCAAAAATCATCTAACACACATAATAAACGTGGTGCAATTCGGGCACATTAAGCTTTGTAAATCCCCCCAATGTGCTCCTACTACATTATGGACACCACTATATGGGCATCATGTAACACAATTTATAAGCAGTGGGAACAACTTGCTATGTGAGGATGCTTACATGGAAGTGGAAAAATTTGGGTGTAGTTAGACATATTTATTTGTAATGTCTATATGACATTGTTTTGTGTCCGCAGTTATTCATTGAAGAACATTACTTGCAAAGACATATTACAGCACGCTATACCGCCTACATGATGGTGTGTGAGGTTTTGTAGCCATGTATTGGTACTGTATCATGCATGTTACATGTTCGAGAATAATCGATGTGCATGGTTTTGGGTATCTGTAGTATTTTTTTTAGTGTAATTTTACACAATTTGCTGCGAAAAAAACACTATAAAACTAGCATGTGTAAATACATCCTTACATTTTAAAATGTTACAGATATAATAAGGAAAATAAAATGCATTTTATTGTAAAGGATTTTGTTACTAATGGATATGCAACGGAGGTAACTGCTGTAATTAATTACATTAGGACTGTAATTATGGAATTAAACTCAACACATTAGGAGTTAATTGAGTCCTGACAGCTCTACCTTAAAGGGGTTGTCCGAGTTATTTTTTTGTTCTTTATATGTTTCTAACTTGTCAGGTATAACAACTTTCCCATATACTTTGTGTTTCCAAAGTTGCTGGTTTCTCAGAGTTGACTCAGGATCACATGACCTGTGATGTCACCTTATCTCTCTGCTCTGTGATGTTTCGTTCACAAGCCTTAGAGTTCAGATAAGAGTCTGTACACGAGACATCACTGGCCACGCCCCCTTCCTTTGCCAGGCTGCTATCTGCTCTCCCTGGTTTCCTTCAGATAAAACATTAACCCCTTCAGCCAGAACACACTGAGGGCTCGAGGCTTTAGAACAAACAGTAGCTGCAGCAGTGAGAGGAGACAAATGCTGGGCAAGGAGCTATAGAGGAATTGTATTGTACAAGAACAGGTAGGGAGAATTTCCTGTGTGTATCAGCAGTGTCATTGTACAGCTGGGACTTGTAGTCCTACACATACAACATGCTGCTGAGTATTCCAGCAGGCAGACATGTCACTCAGCACTTGTATTCATTCCATTTGCAGAGAGGGGGGGAAAGGGGGAGGGGCTGAGATTGTTGTTGTTGCATGTAAACAAAGACCAGAAAAGAACCAGGGAAATGAGGAAATATGGATTTTTTTGCCTAAAACTTGCTGAACTTAGTTATATATTGCTGCCCATCAGATTTACAGTGCTTTATTTTTTTTTCATAACTTGGACAACCCCTTTAATATACAACTATTATCATACGACAATATTTTACTATTAGATTACTGAGAAGGTATCAACTCCAACTAAGATACTCAGGGTCATAATACACGCAATTGTAGCTCCAATGACTGCCCATTTATTTTCAGGAAAAAAAATAATCACTGTGTATCCACTTATGTACCACTTCAATATAAATCTTGAGACTGCCATGCCACTTGCCTCAAGGACCTTTCTTTTATCGGAAGGCCTATATAATCTTCCAGTTAAATGTTCCTATCAAGGCTAAGACAATCACTAAGATATGAATCTGTCAGAATTTTAAGCATGAAAGCAGTATAGAGAAAAAAACCTGAAAAACTGCGATATGTGTAAGAAAAACAAAAAGTTACAAAATTGGACAATTTTAAGAATCATTAGTACCAACACAAGAAATCCAAAATATCAGTAAGGGTCCCTTTAGGTGAAGCGTATTAATAAAGTAGTACTTGTACGGAAAAAAACCATTGTTATACCTTGAAACTGCTCCTCAACTAGATTATATTTCATGTGACGAAGTGGCGTTCAGTGATATACAGCACTTGGCAATATCCATGGATGCTCAAATAGTGTTTTATGATATTATAACAAGTTATACATTTTTTATTTGATTTTTTTACTATTGAACATGATGGGAGCTCTAAATGTTTTTTCCTTTATTTCACTTTTATCTGTATTATTTATCTTTCTTTTCTGGTTTCTTGGTAATTGAAACATAAATCACTTTAAAATGAAAATACATATATCAAAGCGACATGGGACTGCCAGAAGAAAAATTAATTCCCAGACTCTTTAGACAGAGAAATTCAATGGTACACACAGATCTGGTATGACAGAGGTACATTAACTGAACATGTACATATGTATAAATACAATCTATGCACAAATGGTTAATAGTTCAATAAAATGGCATATAATTTTTAAAAATTATTATAATTTTTTTTAATGTCTAGATTTTTTTTTTCTTGGCATGTGTCAATGTATATTTAGAAAGGATCTAAACACTGGAGAAATTATATGTTCTGTTTTGTGCAGCTTACTTGTCAGCTCTGTTGTGTAGATTAGGCCATGATCAGCAGAGGGTGTAAGATTAAGCTACAGCTTTATTGTACTGCTGGAGACCTAGATAAGGATCGATACACACAGTTATGCCGTTCACTATTATAGACATTTCGCTGTCCACTATTTTCCATTTAGTGCACTTGCGATAAAACACACACTCACTACTGCACTGTATATACAGGAAGGAAGTGTGTGGCCCAAATATAAAACATAAGAAAGTTAATGACATTTTTTTTAAATTAATATTTATATAGTTAAAAAAATTAAAACCACAAAACATAATTCCCCACCTACAGATTATTATTTAAATGGGTTGTGCCACTAATATAAATCTATCCCACCAAACAGATATTTCTCCAAATATCACCATTTATCAAAACTGCATTATTCTAAAGTTATTAGCCCACCATTGCACCCCGTGACAAATCCGTTTAGATTTCAGTGGCTGTTGGTTATGTCCTGTAGTGGAGTTTTGTAATACAGGACGCACATGCTCACAGCTCTTCTTTTCCTTCCCTATGTGCAGTGTCAGTTATATGTCAGTTACAGTGTCAGATATAGAGAGATAGACAGACAGACAGACAGATAAAAGACAGGCAGATAGATGAACATAAGGATGAATTTTGCTCTAAGAAATGATGGACATTAGCACAAGTTGTGTCTGTTATAAATAAAGTTACACAGAGCATTTTGAGAAAAAAAATTTGGGAGCATTTGGGAAAAAAAACAAAACAAATCTAAGTAGGAATGATCGTTATAGTACTTGATGAAAATAAACTTTAGAGTGAAAAGTAGTTTATGGCAAAACCCCTTTAAAAGGAATCTGTCATCCGATTTTGGACTATTATCTATAGTAATTCATATGTAGTACTGCACATAAAGAGTATAAATCACTACTTTTTATTTTCCTACGGCCCCCAGTTCCTCCTCTGTCAGGTCAGAAGTTGCACAGAAATACACAGTCTGGACTGCAAACATAATGGAGAGGACTCACGTGTGCATGCACAGCAGTCCTGACAATGTATTTCATAATGCGTAATAGCATAATGTCTGCAGCTCTAAGGACTTACAGCGGGTGAAAGGGGGGCTAGTAGAAATATAAAAAATAGTGATCAGGACTCCATATCTGCAGTACTACTCACGTATTAATGTAGATAAAGGTTCAAAATCAGGGTGACAGATTCCCTTTAAACTAAAATAAAATAAATGAAACTTTCCCTTTAAATCTAAACAGAATTCTACTGTAAAGTTAGTGAACCCTTCAAGGTGTAATCTGAAATGTATTGTAAAATGTTACTGGAACTGGAAAACATGGTGGAAAATTAGGAAAGGTTTGAAGTGCATTGCTCGATAATACATCACCCTGTAAACCCCAGCCTGGAGCACAAAGATTGTTATGGTATAAGCCAAGACTAAATTAATGGCATTAGTCTTTTTTTCACCCAACACCTGTAGGGACTAAAATGTGCCACTGCTCAGATGTTATATACTTCAAAGTCAAGGAACCAAAACATCAAAGAGGAAGTGTCAAACCAGCATTACGAACAGATTATCCCGTGTTCAGAATAAAAAGGCCTGGAAATCATATCTCAATACAACCATATGTACTTTGCCGGTATGAAGGTAGTTGGGAGCAACAGTTATCTTCTTTAGTGCAATGTCTGTGTATACAGCAAACACAAATCCTAATAACATGATATTGAGCATTTCTCATAGTGAAAAAATACTTAAAAGTGTACCTATCATTTCAGTTTATTTTTAATGTTGTGTCGGGACAGGGAATTATTCTGTCACCAACTGTTTGATTCACCTGATGAAAACACAAGTTATGATACAAATCTTACATTAAAGATGTAAAATGCTAAATAATGTCTTGCTATTATTCTCTATCTTCCTGTTCACAGAATGTGGTATAATAGTATCATCTTATGAGCGTTGTGGACAGCTGCCCAGGCTCTAAAATGCCTATATTATAATCTATCACTGTTCACTGCAACATCTGCCTCTTTATCTCCGGCATACAGAAAGTGTCTTGGTATTGTAGTCTCAATGGCACTGGTTCACAACCAGACAGGATCTGGCTAATGGTTAAAGGACCAGTAACTTCCCAACACTCCTCATGGTGTGGCATCAGAGGGAGCATGTCTGGCTCAGTTATTATCCAGAGCGTAGCTGTGGATAGTAGAGCTATGGGTCTTCAGTGATCGAGGCAGTCTTGGAATCACGGAAGGTGTGGAGGTAGCAGCTCATTTACCAGTACTGTGCATGTCTGGCCGCCATGATAAATAGAGCTAGAATGCTAACTCAACTTAAATGTGGTGGGGCCTTGGTGTTCCTGCTGTTGGAGGTGTGCAGGTACGGTGTGATACTGGGAGCTGGATGCTACGGGATGAGAGAAGAGAGGCAAAGTGCAGGAATCAATATGGCACTTTGAAGGACTGAAGTTGTTGAGTTCATCCCTCCTAATTCATGTAGCCCCAAACTGTCCAGTGATATTGGTATATTTTTGTGCCATCTGCCTTCATCCTGGCCCTGTTCTACTCCACTGAAGTAAAATAGCTGGCTAGAGTAGCTTTTGTTTTTAAAAAATAAATAACGCAGAAAGCATTTGGAAAGCACATTTACTATTAATGTCAAATGACATGGCAGTTCCCATATAACCATAAGATACAGATACATTTAACTTCTTTATTTGGTTTATATTAATTAACTTGAGCCCTCAAGAAAGCTGCATGGCGAAGACAGTCGGGTGAAGTACATAGATTATTTTTATACAAGACTTTTATACAAGTTTTAATTCGAGATGAGTGAAGTTATCAAAAGTTTGATTCGGCTGCTTCACTGAAGTTCGCAAAAAAGTCAATTTGTTACGAATCAGATTCCACTGTAAGTAGTGGGTGTAATGACGGGGAACAGCGATTGCACCGTCCCCATCATTGAACCCCTCAGATGCCGCATTCAATGCTGATAGGAGCATCTCACAGTAACATTGAGGTCTTTCGGAGGTTAATCAGTGGTTAAAAAGAAAAAAAAAACATATTCAGCTCATACATCTGCCCGTGGAGAGGCCGTTCCGGCCATCTTGATTGAATAAACATGCCAAATCTCACATGCACTGACATCACCACATCATCATGCTGGCCGGGTGCGGTGACGTCACCGTTCCCGACCAGCGTGATGACGTGGTGACATTACACGTCAGTGTTCAGGAGGTTTGGCACATTCTCTTCAACCAAGATGGCCGCGGCAGCCTGTCCACAAGCACATGAATGAGGTGAGCACTTATTTTTTTGTTTACCGCCATTTTAGGAAAAATTGATTCGTTACATGAAGGGCGAGGAAATTCGGTGAACTGACGAATCAAATTTGTCTTTAGATTTAGATATCTGGATCCAAGTCCACTTCGTTAACTTTGATTTGCTCAACACTAGTTTTTATCTTGTGAGTGTAACAATAAATGGAGACTTAAAAGTGTACGTGTATCCCACCCAGGGTGTTCCTTTGCCTCCTGATTGCTCGTTCAGGTATTTCCTGGAACGCTACAGGTGTGAACATGGGTCTGAAGAGGACAAAGCTACATGGAAAGGAGAAGGAAAATCTGGTGATAATACAGCCGACATCAGAGTGGTGGTTTAGGCTCATCAGAAAGAGGACTGCAAGCACGCTGAGCAGGTTTGATAAATGCATATAATACATTTGAAAACATTTTACTTTGAGTCCCATCGATTTTATTTTTGTTCAGAAGGTTCTCAATCACATGAGACTATTGGGACTTGTTTTGAGTGCCATTTTTTAAATTCTATGTCAATTTTACGGTTTCTAAAAGAATTTATTTACATGTGTACACCGGGCTAAAGAGCACATTTGCACTGGACCCATTGACAGCAGCACCACATTTAACTTTACAGTGCCTTGCGAAAGTATTTTGCCCCCTGGAACTTTTCAACCTTTTGCCACATTTCAGGCTTCAAACAAAAAGATATAACATTTTAAATTTTTGGTGAAGAATCAACAACAAGTGGGTCACAATTGTGAAGTGGAACGAAATTTATTGGATCATTTAAACTTTTTTTTTAATAATAAAACTGAAAAGTGGGGCGTGCAAAATTATTCGGCCCCCTTGCATTAATACTTTGTTGCGCCACCTTTTGCTGCAATTACAGCTGCAAGTCGCTTGGGGGATGTCTCTATCAGTTTTGCACATCTAGAGACTGAAATTCTTGCCCATTCTTCCTTGCAAAACAGCTGGAGCTCTTTGAGGTTGGATGGAGAGCGTTTGTGAACAGCAGTTTTCAGCTCTTTCCACATATTCTCAATTGGATTCAGGTCTGGACTTTGACTTGGACATTCTAAGACCTGGATACGTTTATTTTTGAACCATTCCATTGTAGATTTTGCTTTATGTTTGGGATCATTGTCTTGTTGGAAGATAAATCTCTGTCCTAGTCTCAGGTCTTTTGCAGACTCCAACAGGTTTTCATCCAGAATGGTCCTGTATTTGGCTCCATCCATCTTCCCATCAATTTTAACCATCTTCCCTGTCCCTGCTGATGAAAAGCAGGCCCAAACCATGATGCTGCCACCACCATGTTTAACAGTGGGGATGGTGTGTTCAGGGTGATGAGCTGCGTTGCTTTTACGCCAAACATATCATTTTGCATTGTTTCCAAAAAGTTGGATTTTGGTTTCATCTGACCAGAGCACCTTCTTCCACATGTTTGGTGTGTCTCCCAGGTGGCTTGTGGCAAACTGTAAACCAGACTTTTTATGGATATCTTTGAGAAATGGCTTTCTTTTTGCCACTCTTCCATAAAGGCCAGATTTGTGAAGTGTTCGACTGATTGTTGTCCTATGGACAGACTCTCCCACCTCTGCTGTACATCTGTGCAGTTCATCCAGAGTGATCATGGGCCTCTTGGCTGCATCTCTGATCAGTCTGCTCCTTGTTTGAGATGAAAGTTTAGAGGGACGGCCGGGTCTTGGTAGATTTGCAGTGGTCTGATACTCCTTCCATTTCAATATGATCGCTTGCACAGTGCTCCTTGGGATGTTTAAAGCTTGGGAAATCTTTTGGTATCCAAATTCGGCTTTGAACTTCTCCACAACAGTATCACGGACCTGCCTGGTGTGTTCCTTGGTCTTCATGATGCAGAACCCTGACACTATCACAGAGCAGGTGCATTTATACGGAGACTTGATTACACACAGGTGGATTCTATTTATCTTCATCAGTCATTTAGGACAACATTGGATCATTCAGAGATCCTCAATGAACTTCTGGAGTGAGTTTTCTGAACTGAAAGTAAATGGGCCAAATAATTTTGCACGCCCCACTTTTCAGTTTTTTTATTACAAAAAAAGTTTAATTGATCAGGTCTGGACTTTCGTTTATTTTTGAACCATTCCATTGTAGATTTTGCTTTATGTTTGGGATCATTGTCTTGTTGGAAGATAAATCTCTGTCCTAGTCTCAGGTCTTTTGAAGACTCCAACAGGAGTCAACAATTGTGACCCACTTGTTGTTGATTCGTCACCAAAAATTTAAAATGTTATATCTTTTTGTTTGAAGCCTGAAATGTGGCAAAAGGTTGAAAAGTTCCAGGGGACCGAATACTTTCACAAGGCACTGTATCTGCATCTTTAGGATGGCGAAAACTGTCTAATGTTTTTTCAGCTGCTTAGTGTTGTCTTAAAGGGAGTCTTTTGCCTGTTTATCTTCTGATATACTGGATATAATGCGGTTTGGTGTCATTTGAAAGCTTGGAATGTCAGCTTTCAAAGAAAGTCAGAACCATTTTTCTATTTGCAACCAATCCCATGATATGAGCAGCTAAAGCAGCCCTCCCCTCTTCAGTTTGGTTTGCTTTGAGCACTTGCAGCAGCAGAACTGGGCACTTGGGAGCTGTTTTCCTGCAGAATAAAAGTGCTTTTCCTGGACATGTAATACAGACACAAAGTGCACACAGGTATGTCTGGGATGTGTCTGCAATCTTTTGTGGGGCAGTGCTCTTAGTTATATTGGTGAAAAACAGGTTTAAGACTCCCTTTAAGGCTGGTAGTTCAGTGCAGTCACTGATGCACCCATTATTTATAGAGCGGCATCTATGTCACAGGAATAGGCTGCTCTAACCAGCTATTTTACTTCAGTGGAGTAGACCTGGGCCAGGATTAAGGCAGGTGGCACAAAACTATACCAATATCGCTGGTGCATTGTGCCACCACCGATGCCACTAATTGTTTTAGTGCTCACACTAAAAGATATCTTCCAGTCACCATGCCTGCTACAATCTAGATTTTTAGCATCTATCATGGGTTGTGGTGCTCCAGAGTTCAGTCAAAGAGGCAGGCTGGTCTGCTGAGCTGAACACCCTGTTAAGTGGTCATACACATTGATGTTCATCTGGTGAACAATGGTTTTCCAGACCCAGTCACACACATTTACTTTATATTGGCCATTATAGTTGTTGGAGTGGCTCACCTGAGCACTAGAGGATCCTCAGGTGGGTCCAGACTCTAATACCATAATGGGGCCCCAAAGTTCCAGGACAAAAAATCCATTTGGCCAGCTTTGGAGCCAATCATTTGCCACTAGGTACTATTTCTTTGATTCAAAACCTATTAGATTTTATTGATGTGTAGGCCCCGAGAATAATTTCCTCTGGTGGGCTCACAGAACCCCAGTACAACACTGCTCAAACTGGCCATGCATTTTCAATGAAACCCAGTAAGGGATAAGTATCTTTCTACGAATGTTTTTTCAATGAATCTACAAACAATCTTGGGTAACTTTAGGCTAAAATATTCACAGCTGTTCTCACCAGTCATACAGTACCTGTCCCTCTTTTCTGGTTCTCAAATGTTGAGAGTTATGATAGCAATATTCTTTTCATGCTGACTTTATACAAAATAAAAACTAAAACAGGCACAGTTAGTTTCCTGATATGTAAATAATCTAATAGTCTTAAACTGTAGGAATGTAAATGTATCTAAGATCAATCCTTAGAACTGTTACAGCTTTAATGTAATATGTCTAAGGCAGTGCCACCAGGGCATGAAGAACAGAACAATTGATGAAAAAGATAAAATTGCAATATAAGAAATATAAATATTTTATTAACCCTGTACTATTACTTCTTGCCCCAAAGACTTAATCATAAAGAAAGGAGAAGAAGCAAACGCTTGTATTATTTAGCAGTTACTGAATGTGAACTTTGCCTAATAGGAAAAATATCAGCATCATAAGACGATTAATGCAGCCAGACTTCTTTGTGTATTTGAAATCTCTGTAACGTAAGATTCAAACATTTACTCCCTGTAGAGCTGGGCGATATGGCCAAAAAAAAATAATCTCTTTTTTTAAAATTTTGGACGATTCATGATTTAAATCTCGATTTTCTTATGTTATTAAAAATATTAAAAAAATAAATTAAAAAAGCCTAATGTGCCCCCATCAGACCTCACATCAGCCCACTGTGCCCCCACCAGACCTCACATCAGCCCACTATACCCCCATCAGACCTCAGATCAGCCCACTGTGCCCTCATCAGACCTCAGATCAGCCCACAGTGCCCCCATCAGACCTCAGATCAGCCCATTATGCCCCATCAGACCCCACATCAGCCCATTGTGCCCCATCAGACCCCACATCAGCCCAGTGTGCCCCCATCAGACCCCACATCAGCCCACAGTGCCCCCATCAGACCTCAGATCAGGCCACAGTGCCCCCATCAGACCTCAGATCAGCCCACAGTGCCCCCATCAGACCTCAGATCAGCCCACAGTAGTGCCCCCTTCAGACCTCAGATCAGCCCACATTAGTGCCCCCTTCAGACCTCAGATCAGCCCACAGTAGTGCCCCCTTGAGACCTCAGATTAGCCCACAGTAGTGCCCCCTTGAGACCTCAGATTAGCCCACAGTAGTGCCCCCTTGAGACCTCAGATTAGCCCACAGTAGTGCCCCCTTGAAACCTCAGACTGCCCACAGTAGTGCCCCCTTCAGCCCTCAGAACAGCCCACTAGGCCACCATAAGAATAAAATAAAAAAATCCCTTACCTGTCCTGTGCCGCGGCTCCACTCCAGGTCCGGCACTCCTCAGTCTTCTTCTCCCGGCGCTGCACTGTCACCTGACTGCGTGCAGCGTCAGGTCAAAGTGCGCGCACTACGTCCTGATGCTGTACGCGGTCAGGACAGTGCAGCGCGGCCCCGGAGAAGAAGAGGAGCGCCGGACACCGGAGCGGAGCCGCGGCGCAGGACAGGTGAGAGATTATTTTTATTTTATCTGGCGAGAGCCATTTTAGGAAAATCGAGTTCATGATTTTCCTAAAAAATTAAATCGTGAGGCTTTCAATTGGCGAATTAATCAAATTAATTTGATTAATCGCCCAGCCCTAACTCCCTGTATGATCTCCATAAAAGTAATATAACAAGTTTAAACTTACAAGCAAGATTGCATTCAAAAATAGGGTGATGATCCTCTACAAAGATGGCAAGATCCATAGACTACAAAGTATATAATATACCCGAAATCTGTTGTGGAAAATCTGCTTTAACTTTTTAGAAAGTTTTCACTGTATGTGTTTTTTTGTTTTTTTAAACAAAGCAAGATACATGTAGAATACATATCATTCCAAACCCACCTGGGGACGACAAAGGCTTGTCTCTCCCCTATTATACAGAATACTAAGTGTGGTAGTTTTTCTAATAAATATGTGGAACACTATATAAAAGGAAAAATGAAATAAATCAGTATAACAATCATATTAAAAAATGCAGACAAAAAATGCATTATATTCTAAAACTAACATACACCTAATTTATCCAACTGTCAAACTGTCCCAGAAATGTATTATGTATGAAAAATGTCACCAGTTGCCTGGTCACAGATAATCCATTAAAATATTCTAATTTGTATTACAGAGTTTCTAAATTTCCGTTCAGCCTAGAGATGACTCCAGAAAACTGGTTTGCTTAGCACAACAAATGGAAAATACATGTGTCTCTAGGTAGGACTTAAAGAGTGTGTTTTATGTAAGACGCTGGCTTGTGGAAATTTATCCCCTGCAGTGCCAAGTGCCTGTCACCGAATCTGCTCCTGCTTTTATAAAACGATATGACCAGGTCTTCACACTCCTTAAATTTGCACAACCTAAAAATGAACTAAAGTACCAACTGTAATACCCCTGTTACCTCTGCTGCATATATGAACTTCATGTTTTTACAAAAATATACAGTGGTCCCTTAAGCTACAATATTGATTTGTTCCAGGACAACCATCATATGTTGAAACCATTATAACTTCAGTGGATAACTCTATGGAAAACTAAGTAATTGGTTTCAAAGCCCCAAAATGTCATCCTAAGATAATGGAAAATAAAGATTTAAAGAGGCTATCCTGGAAAAGGTAATGATAACTTATCCTCAGGATAGGTCATAATTATCACATTAGCAGGGGTCAAAGTCCTGGCATCTTTCAGGGAACCGCTGAAGAGCTCTGTTGGGCAATTCAGGCTCAAGGCAGCTTTCCAAAGATAGAACCTTACATCGTATAGTTGCAGTGCTTGTATTACAGTTTCAAGTCTTGGGGCTGAGCCATTCAAGTCATTGGGGCTGAGCTGCAACAAGGCCATGTGGCCGATGTACAGTGAAGTCACTGGCCTAGGAAGAGGCTGCTGGGCTCATGGCCTCTTCTAACAGATGATCTGATGGGCTCCTGGGTGTCACACCGCCACAGATCTGATACTGATGACCTATCAGTCACAAATATCTTTTCCTGGATGACCACTTTAAGAAAAATAAGCAAATATGAAGGCAGATTAAAAAAAAGTCAAGAGTAGATGCTGGAAGCTGTAAATCACCTGATGAGGACAGGAGCTTCTTCAGGATCCAGAATAACACAAAGTGTACCACAAAAATAACTGTAGTCACCCTCACCTGACATCCAAAAGAGCGGCTCATCCTGGCACAGAGAGAGGGCAGTACAGAAGATATAGTACTGCACTGTACTGTAAAGAGGAGGCACTCAACACCAAATACAGGTGTTTTACCAGACAACAGAGCAGATCAATTGGTTGGATCTGACTCTGAGACATTGTATGTTAAGTCTTGTTTCAACTTATGACTGCCCAGGACCATTCTATGTTGAAAATATTGTATCCTGAGGCCATTGTATCTTGAGGGACCACTGTACTTGTATGTGTTCTTATTTCTTGCCTGAACCATGCAAGGATTGCCATGTGACTGCCCTTTTCAGGGCCCAAATATGGTTAGTTTCAATTCAGGAGCCTCCAAAAAGCATAAACTAATGAGCCATAGCAAAACTATTAGACGTATGCTCCAACCAAACCCCACACTGAATTAACTTGGCCATTTCTATAAAGAAAACCATAGATATACCCTCATAACACACCTGTGTTCTCAGACCATGTTCTCAGAGATGCACCCAAACTGAACTCCTAAAAGTACTGCTCACAGGAAGCTATATAGCCCCTATGCAATGATGCAATTTGGCAGGTTTGTAGTTAGGCAGTGGGGATCTAAATATAAACTATTGTGAAGGGTGAATCCTGTGTTATCTATACATATATATTTATAGTTGATATCAGTCATTCTATTCCAGCCTAAAAATGATAATTGTGTGACTGCTGAAAAGTTATCTGCACAGATGAAGACGTGGCAACTACTAGAGGCCAGTGTGAAAACTAAGGGATTTTATGAATCGTAAGTTAAAAAATGACATGAAAAATAATAAATAAAAATTACCAAAAGTATTTTATAATATGTTTAACGTAAAACTTGATTTGCTGTCATTTTCTGGTGCAAATGGAAACTGGCTTAGTTGCCCATAGCAAACAATCAGATTCCACCTTTCATTTTTCAAACATCCTTTAGAAAATTAAAGATGGACCCTTATTGGTTGCTATGGCCAACTGATCCAGTGATAAAGTTGAATATAACATATTTATTACATAGTATCAACAAGCATCTAACTTACAAAACTCACAGAAAATATAATAAAAATAAACACAGTTTCTACATAAAACCTATGAGATGAGGTCCCAATCCAAACTATGGGTTTTACTCCAATCTGCTGATCTGACGGCCATTAAAAAATTTAAAGGAAACAAAGGTTAAGGTATCAATTTTTTAAGTTAATGAAAGCAAACAAAACAATGTCTCAATTCACTGTAGGGGTCATAGTCACCTCATGGTTGCTTACCGCAACTCAGACCACTAATTAGACGATTTAATCTGCCAGACAGGCAGCAATGTAGTTAGAGAGGTTGCAGAAGTAGCAGTTGTACCTTGGCCCTGGGAGTGACCCTCTACCACACAAGACACCATTATTATAAATGACAACTGATAAATAAAGACCTTGGCTCAGATTTTACATTGGGACTCAAAATGAAAGCTGCCAGAGCTTCTGAGCCAGAGCTTCACAACAAATTGTCTATAGGATGAAGAGAATATAGTTAGGTGTAATGGATGTAGCAATATGAATTTAGATATGGACACGAGGCTCTATTCCCATTGATGTCGAAAACATTACTCCATAATTAAAGAGGTTTTCTGAGATTCGGATATTGATGGCCAAACCTGTGGTGTGATATTCATCAGTCATGTGGCTTAGGCACCACTCAGTCCTATTTAAGTGAAAAGGGCTGAGCTGTAATATCAAGCACAGTTGCTATCCAATGGACGGTGCTGTGCTTGGCGAGCTGCAAGAAGGCCTTGGCGCTCACTGCAGTGTCCACTACTGATCTGATATAGATAGCCTATCATAAACTCAGAAAACTCCTTTCAAAGCAAAGGTGTCTCAACTTCTCTTAAAATCTTCTTAAGTTTTACAGAATCTATGCTTTGCAAATAGGTGCGTGTTCTGCAATGTATATTGTTTAAGAAGCACTGTATGATTCCATCGGCCAAAGACTTGGAAAGGGCTAAGTGAATAAAAACTTTAATGATTCTCCTAAACAAAGGAGCCTGGTCAGACAGAGCCAAGTTATTTGGTCAGTTATTGCCATCAGTTATTGTGAGCCAAAACCAGTAGTGAAGCCTACTCAGATGGAAAGATCTGCATCTGTTCTGTGCTTTTGACCCACACCTGATTTTGGCTGCCAATAACTGATGGAAATAATTGATCAAATAGCTGAAGTGTGAACTCAGCCTTAAAGGGTTATTCCCATCTTGGACAATGGGGGCATATCACTAGGATATGCCCCCATTGTCATATAGGTGCGGGTCCCATGCGCGGTGCACCCTCCTTCACTTTCAGGGCCTCGTTCTCGATATAAGTGCGGGTCCCACCGCACTAGCGATATGCCCTCATTGTCCAAGATGGGAATAACCCTTTAAGGAAACAGGCAATTACCTTTCCATGAGTGGTATAACCTCATATAGTGTGGAAATCTTCATGTGGTTGTAGTTTAATAAATGCATTAGAGTTACAATACACAATTATAATTATGTCTGAAGCCCATTTAAACTGGCATGGGGTCATCAGCACCTATTTATATGAAAGGGTATGTGGGTTATTCATCTTTACATAGGATTTCATGCATTGTGAGTGAGTAGAAAGGAAATAGTCTTTTAAACATATATACATGAACTGTGATGATTTTTGAAACTACTGTGAAGTAAGAATTAATTTAGTGTCCTTCAAAAAACAACTTGATTATAGGATGAATCAAGGTCACTGAAAGAAATTTGCCTTCTAAGAAAGACATACTACAATATATGTTGAATTCCACAAGTGTATACTGCATGACTATAAAATAAAGTTATAATATATGAATTCTATCAAAAATTCTGTTACATATGAATAGGTTCCAGGACAACCATTGTAACTTGAGACCTTAATTCCATAACTCTATAGAACACTAGTAAATGGTTCTGAAGCACCCAAAATGTACCTTGAAGACTTTATCTGACATGCCATGCCTCGTACTCGATAAGCTGTTAGTATGAAAAATAATTGTAACAGAACAGTTTAAATGCAGATAATGATTCATATCCAGTGGATTTATTATCCACTGAATTATTCAAATTCAGGACCAAGTGTGATTTTTGTTTCATACTTACTTAGATGTGTTCTCCAGTATAGCTTTGACCTCTTGTGCCTGCTGTTTACCAAAGTATACAACTGTGAGATGAACTCTTTTATCCTGGTTTATGCATACTTCCCTATAAACGAATAAAAAAATAAGAATGTTTTGTACAGTATGTCTGTACATACCATAAATTCAACAGATACATGTAAAAGGATAGCAGCAGCTGTAAAGATAGTATAAGGCTCCATTCACATGTCCTGTTTTTCTTTCCTGATTCGATCCTGATCCTGATGCGGATCCATTCATTTCAATAGGTCCTAAACAGGGTGGCTGCAAAGAGTGCATCATGATATGCAATTGAAATATACAGAAGAAAGCCCAAGAGCAAAGACGGACTTCATAACTCACACCCCTATCCATGCCATCCATTCTGCCTCAAAATTCAATCAACAGTGTTCTGAGAACAGTGCCATCATTTATCAGCCACAGTGCCTCCATCATACAAGCAGAAAGTTACCAGTTCCATCCTCGTGCACAGCCGCCTCCAATAGATAGGAAGTCACAAATGACACGTGAGAAACTAACCTACAGTTACAAACATGTAGATCTTTTAAAAATAGATATGTCATTATTCAGTTCCAATGGCACACCACGTTAACGCAACTCCTCTCCTGTCACCTCTCCACATTGGCTACTCTTCTCTGGAGTGAGGCAGAGGGGTCTGCCAAAATTTGGAGTCTTCATGAGGACCTTTCACCACTTCTGACATGCCTGTTTTAATAGCTTCATGCATTCCCCATGTAATACCAATTCTGGAGCATCTATTCTTATGGCTCTATGCTGTGCAATTCCTTTATTATTTCTACTAGAAGTTATGAATTAATTGCTAGGAGTCTGCAGTAAGGGTACAGAAGAGAGGTAACCAGTTGGGGGGGGGGGGTGTACCTGCACAGTCTGAAAATGGCAGCACTGATTGATAGAGTCAGACTGTGCAGGTACACACCCCCAACTGGTTACCAACAATCTGTGGCTGAGTCTGTGATTGGCAATGATGCCGATCACAGACTTTTAACCCCTCAAATTCCAAGGTCAATTGTGACCAGGGTATCTGAGCAGTCAGTCACCTAAAGTGTTGCGCTCCCAGTGCCCTAATGGCAACCCCCTGGCAAGATCACTTGCTACGGCAGCTTATGGCCTTCTAAATGCTTTGAGGCTTGTCATAGCCAAGTTCCTATCATGCCCATAAAGCTTTCAACTGCATTGTATGTAATATTAAATGGTGCTATTAGAAAGTACAACTTGTACCTCAAAAAAGAAGTTTCCATATGGCTATATGAACAGAAAATAAAAAAGTTATTAATTTTGATATAGGGGGTGCATGGGTAGTGGAAGCTGTGGTGTGGCGTGTGGTGATGCTTTTTACATTTTTTGTGTGGTCATTTTCTATTTTACAATTTATGTCCCCATAAGGTCATACAGGGTCACACCTTTGGGGGCATTTAAACATTACAATTTAAAATCTCTTCTGTAACTGGGACATATTAGATCCAGTTGCAGGGGGACCAACATGGGGACAGTTACAGTCCCCAGAGCTTGCAATTAGGCTGGTCAGCCTTTCTGCAGAGCTGATCTGGGTCTATTAAGCCCCAGCAGCTCATGCAGATACCTGGCCCTGGCAATCATATCATCACCAGAACCAGGGCAGGAACTACTGGCACTTCCAGACTGGTATACACAGCGTTCACTGAGTATAGCCTGCCTTCTCTATGGGGAGCCTGGTAGTCAATGACAGCATACTCCCCACTCTATTAGCATGTAGCAGCTAAGACCATATTCACACAGTCTGTATTTGGTCAGTGTTTTGCATCAGTGATTGTTAGACTACAGGGTGGGCCATTTATATGGATACACCTAAATAAAATGGGAATGGTTGGTGATATTAACTTCCTGTTTGTGGCACATTAGTATATGGGAGGGGGAAAACTTTTCAAGATGGGTGATGACCATGGCGGCCATTTTGAAGTTGGCCATTTTGGAGCCAACTTTAGTTTTTTCAATGGGAAGAGGGTCATGTGAGACATCAAACTTATTGAGAATTTCACAAGAAAAACAATGGTGTACTTGGTTTTTAACGTTACTTTATTCTTTCATGAGTTATTTACAAGTTTCTGACCACTTATAAAATGTGTTCAAAGTGCTGCCCATTGTGTTGGATTGTCAATGCAACCCTCTTCTCCCACTCTTCACACATTGATAGCAACACCGCAGAAGAAATGCTAGCACAGGCTTCCAGTATCCGTAGTTTCAGGTGCTGCACCTCTCATATCTTCACAGCAAAGACAATTGACTTCAGATGACTCCAAAGATAAACTTTTATGTGAATGGTGAAGTTAACAAACAAAACCACTGATATTGGTCTGACACTAACCCACATTGGATAGATCCCTCCAAGACTGTTGGAACACAAAAATTGATGGTATGGTGTGGTATATGGGGTACAAAGATAGTGGGGCCATTCTTCATCAATCACCTCAAGGCCACTGAATATGTGAAATTGCTACATGATGATGTGTTTCCCTCTTTATGCACTGAAGCTGGCACGTTCCCTGAGTTTTTCCAGCAAGATGGTGCATCACCACATTATGGGTGTCAGGTCCGAGCATTCCTAGATGAACAGT
Source organism: Rhinella marina (assembly GCA_900303285.1). Taxonomy (NCBI): domain Eukaryota; kingdom Metazoa; phylum Chordata; class Amphibia; order Anura; family Bufonidae; genus Rhinella; species Rhinella marina. The sequence goes on along the minus strand of ONZH01022178.1, from coordinate 240,143 downwards.
TTCCTGGAAAGTGGATTGGTCGTCGTGGGCCAGTTGAATGGCCCCCAAGGTCTCCCGATCTGACCCCCTTAGACTTTTATCTTTGGGGTCATCTGAAGGCAATTGTCTATGCTGTAAAGATACGAGATGTGCAGCACCTGAAACTATGCATATTGGAAGCCTGTGCTAGCATTTCTTCTGCGTTGTTGCTATCAGTGTGTGAAGAGTGGGAGAAGAGGGTTGCATTGACAATCCAACACAATGGGCAGCACTTTGAACACATTTTACAAGTGGTCAGAAACTTGTAAATAACTCATGAAAGAATAAAGTTACATTAAAACCAAATTCTCAATGTGAAATTCTCAATAAGTTTGATGTGTCACATGACCCTCTTCCCATTGAAAAAACTAAAGTTGGATCCAAAATGGCCGACTTCAAAATGGCCACCATGGTCACAACCCATCTTGAAAAGTTTTCCCCCTCCCATATACTAATGTGCCACAAACAGGAAGTTAATATCACCAACCATTCCCATTTTATTTAGGTGTATCCATATAAATGGCCCACCCTGTAGTTTCACACTAGCAGTAAAGACGTCCAGCATGATGTCCTGGCCCTGGCATTAACTATAATGGGGACCGGCGGAGATGTGGTAATAACCCGGCATATATGCCAATCCTGGCTGCACAAATACTGTTGCGCGCAACAGTTTTTGTCTGGCTGATTCTCAGCATATTTGCCAGGATGTGACCAGGTCTCCACCGGTCCGCATTATAGTTATTCAGGCAGCGTCTGGCAATGCCAGATCCAGAGTGTGCTGGCAGGCTGTTCTCTGCCAGAACAGCCTGCTGAATCTCTTTACCGCTAGTGTGAAACTAGCTTTAACCAAAACCAGAAGTGGAACCTAAATGGCATAAGGTATAATACAAAATATGATTATAATAAAATGAAACTTAAATAATACATTATTTTCTGATGAGATATTCAATTTAATATGCTTCTGAAGTTCATTTTATTTGACTAACCCACTATTAGCTATAACGTGAATGCTTTAATGTTGCCGTATTACAGGCACCGGAAACTAACTTTGCTCAAATTTACCATCTGTTTCTAACATCAAATCTATTTTGGTTATATATTCAGAAATATGTGTTATTACATTATAAGTATTGGATGGTAGGACCACGGAATATATTGCAATACATCCAGTTTAAGGTTCTGTTTTTCCTTTTTATTTATTTAGGAGGTCTTCATTCATATGTAACAGAACATTCACATTATTTATATTCAGACATGAAAGTCAGAAATATGTAATGCCATTACAAATTACCAATGTGTTCCTGGCTTTTGATTATAAATTGGTTTGCAGCTATAGCCAAGCGTCTAACATTTTAATTAAGGCAAAATAATATATCTGTGTTCAGCCAGTGTCCCTCGCATACAAGTGAATGCAATTTCAGCAGATGCTATGCATCTTCCTTGCCTTACCTTGCTGATAAATGGTGTTTATCTTCCAATTTCTATTTCTAGCAAATTAAACATGTAAGATCACTTATGAAGTGCTTTTTCACACTGAAGACTGTATTTTATTTAGTCGAGAAACCCCTAACAGATCACACACTTTTTTTTTTACTTTAAAAAACAGGAGCATCTACTTCTGAAAAAAACTAAACTTCAATTGACTATTACTGAATATTTAAAAATCTTGGGGGTCATATATTAAACTGGTATAAAGCAGAACTGGATTAGTTGCCCACAGAAACCAATCTGATTCCACCTTTCATTTTGGACAGCTCCTTTGGAAAATGAAAGGTGGAATCTGATTGGTTGCTATGGGCAAGTAAGCCACTTCTAATTTAGACCAGTTTGATAAATGACCCCCCCCCCCCTTATACCTAGAATTTAGAGACCTACTCTAAGATGTGCTTACATTAAAGGGATTTTGTCACCAGAAAAATTACTGTTAAAGGGAATGTGTTATCAGAAAATAATCTTATGTTTAAACCAATTTTTTTTTTTAATTCCATATTATCATCTAAATTAAAATTGTACATAATCCCTACAATTTTACACTGGCCACTAGGCCAGAAATATGGCCATAAAATATGTTGACTTCCTGTCTTCTGACAGCTACAAGGGCCATTGAAACAATGGACAGAGCTCAGGGGGAAGTAGGTAACCTATGATATCAACTATTGTGGGTGGTGTATCCTGTCTTATCTACAAAGAGGTGTTACTTGTCATTTTAAAGGCGATATCCAACTCCTATTATGCCCAGGCACTTCATACAGGTTATACTTACCTCACTCCCCGGCACCCACATTGTTCCTGATGCTGGCACAGCATCCACTGCATCTCCCCATCGTGCAGATCAAAACATCAAGCGACGGTAGGAAGCCAATAGCAGGCTGCAATGGGAACGAGCCTCCCTAGCATCGTGGGTGATGCTAGGGAGGCTCGTCCCGTCATGGCCAACTATTGGCCTAAACACCCTGTGTGTTTTGATCCGTGTGACAGGGAGATGCAGCGGCAGCATTGTGGGCATCAGGAACAACGTGGGTGCCGGGAAGCTTGGTAAGTATAACCAGTAGGTGGTGCCCAGGCATTTTGGGGGCATTATATTTCTGAAACTGGAAGTTCAGGAAAAGGGGTGGGACTTAGCTCTCACTGACTAATACCCAACCCCTATTATGCCTGGGCACTGCATACAGGTTATACTTACCTCACTGGAGATCAATTAGGTGTACCAGCATTATATTCCTGAAACCAGAAGTTCAGGAAAAGGGGTGGGACTTAGCTCTCATTGACTATTATGGTGCTGTTCAGCTGTTTTGGAAAGTTTGGTGACTTTTCCTAAAAAACTGCAATGGATGCCCCAAAAGGCTGTGTATATAGAACTTTCATCCTGATTTTATATATGTGTGTGTATAGTGGTATATGTATATTGTTGATGTCCTTGTATGTCTAACAGTATGATTGCTCAGGCCACAAACCTGTCTTGCACTGTGCCAGATGGTACCACTGTATATGCTACTCCTGGTCCCGTTACTGTAATTACTGCATATTACGGAGATTAAGCAGATTCCTTCTAAAAAATATGGCCAACCTACCTGAGTAAAGAAAAAGTATTTAACCTTCACCCAGCTCCTTCTTCCCACACATCTGGATCATGTGCACTAACATCAGATGAGGGAGCGAGAAGAGGGAAAAAACTGCAGCTGCAGCCCGAGAAAACAATGCACTGTTTTACTAGTTTATTCTTTAAGTTGAAGTTTAGCAGTTGTGATATAGGACAGAAGGGAACAAGAAAACTGAGATATTATGATTTGTATTTTTATTGTTATTTTTTCTTCTGGATTCTAGGTTTAGTAGTCCATTAAAGGGAGTCTTTCACCTGTTTTTCACCAATATAACTAACAGCAGTGCCCCACAGAAGATTGCAGACACATTCCAGACATACCTGTGTGCACTTTGTGTCTGTATTACATGTCCAGGAAAAGCACTTTTATTCTGCAGGAAAACAACTCCCAAGTGCCCAGCTCTGCTGCTGCAAGTGCCCAAAGCAAACCAGACTGAAGAGGGGAGGGCTGCTTTAGCTGCTCATATCTCGGGATTGGTAGCAGATAAAAAAATGTTCTGACCTTCTTTGAAAGCTGGCATTCCAAGCTTTCAAATGATACCAAAATCACAGCATTATATCCAGTATATCAGAAGATATAGCTGTTAGAAATCGAGTCGGGAGAGAAAAGGGCTTTTTCTGAACATGGAATACAGACACAAAGTGCACACAGGTATGTCTGGGATGTGTCTGCAATCTTCTGTGGTGCACTGCTGTTAGTTATATAGGTGAAAAACAGGTGAAAGACTCCCTTTAACTGCTCATTTTTATATATCCCATAATATACTGCAAAACTGAAAACATAACACAGAAAGTCCAGTCTGCATACTGGGGTGGTCTTCTGAAATAGGAGGGCTTTTGAAGAGTTTTGATGTACATTAGGGTGCATTCAAACAACTATAAGTATTTTGCGGTCCACAAAACACAGATGTGCAAAAAGTATGGATGGCATCCCTGCTGCATCCATTCTTTTTTGGACCCATTGAAACAATGCCTATTCTGGTACGTAAAATAGACACGAATAGGACATTTCTATTTTTTTATTTTTGAAAAAAAATGTTCAGATTCGGACCAAAAATATAGTCGTGTGAATGGAGCCTTAGATAGAATGTCCACAACATGCCCCAAAGAAGTTAATAGGTTAATAGGTTTCTGACAAATGTGAAATACAGAAACATTAGTTTTCTGCTTATGCAGATGATACATAAGGTATTGGCTGATACTTCACTGGGAATTGTATTATTTTGGCTTTCAAAATGAAAAATGTAAAAAAAATGTTAACAAAATGTGTAAAATCTGCAGAAAGTATAGATATTTAATTGGAATGTTGAGCTGGTAGCTTTTACTTACAATGTATTATACTCAGTGGACAGCCCAGTACATTTTCAATTACCCTTCATAAGTTGTCCTTCAGCCACTCACTTTCAAATATGACAAACCATGCAGCAATTATACTCTGGCCTTTATTTTCCAATGCACTCATGAGAAGCTCAGCAGGCCCATTTATTACACTGGGCTGACTTGAAATGTCTAGTGCTTGATGACCGTCAATAGAAGGCATGCTACATTTCTGCGCTGCAGCTTACATCAGAGCATGGGCACTCTGTGGTTCAGACAAGCAAGCAGAAAGGTCGAAAGCAGATAATTAACCTATTTCTTGTGGTTTGATGAAAATTGATTTTCTAAAAATAACCCAGAATTCTCTTGGAAAAATACATCTAGCAATAAACTTTTCATATATATATACACACACATATATATATATATATATATATATATATATATATATATATATATACTATTCGGGTTGAACCCCCTCCCCCAATAATTCTGCCACTGATTTATATATTGAAATGCAGTCCTTTTTTTTTTATTATTTCTCGTAAAGTTCAAAGCTTCTCTGTCAGGAATTTCCTGCATTAATTGCTCATTGGTATGTGTGTGAAAGAAGCTGGAGATCACCGCACAGGTAACTGCAATAAGGCAGTATTAACTGAACCCATATCACTGTGCAGACAGAAGGATGTACTGCTCCCCCTAGCAGGCTGAAAAATAAATTACACCCAAACCTATGGTCAGAGGTTACCTTTTGTCACAAAGGCCTCCAGAAATATTAATGTTATGCAAAAAGGCAGCAGAATACAAGTTAATTGGGTAATGATGGGCAAAATTCTAGACAAATTAGCATGGCTGGCCCTGGATTCCTGCATCACAATCAGCCCCTGAGATGGTTCCCATTTGGAACGTCTTGTCTATGATGAGACCGAGAAATACTTTTGATGAGCATACCAGTAACCAAAAGATCCACTGTGGGCTGGCAGTCTGTCCTTTGACTACTCTGACCCTACACCACTTTCAGACTTAAAAAGTAAATGTACACCTCTTAACACCAAATTGTTTTTAGATCCAACATTCTGTGCTGTTGCACTTGTCAAAATATGTTCATAGCAGTCAAAGCTCTAAATTCCCTGTGCTTCCCTCCCTACCACTAGGGGGAGCTGAGGAACATATTCTCTTTTTATCCATACAGTAAGCATCTAAGCTGCCTTAATTGGATATAAAATCTATTAAAAAATACCACAGGAATACCAAGTACAGTATAAAAGTTATATTAATTGATTTTTTTCAGGACTCATATTTTATTGTTTCCTCAGGGTACATCATCACTATCTGATTAGCGGGGGTTTAACAAACAGAGCATCTGTCAATCAGCTGATTGAAGAGGCTACAGTACTCTGCTGAGTGCCGTTTCCTCCACACACAGTACCATACATTGTATAGTGGCTGTGCTTGGTATTGCAGCCCAGGCCCATTCACTTGAATGGGACTAATCTGCACATATGCCATGTGACCAATGAATGTGACATCATTGGGCTAGGAAGAGGCAGCAGCACTCACTGTACCACAACCTCTTCAAAAAGCTGATCAAGGGTGGGTGGGGGGAGGGGGGTTGCAGGGAATTGGTCATTAATATATCAATCCCGGAAAACCCCTTTAAAGGATAGGATACATCATTAATATGACATTGGAGGGACCCAAGCTGTACGAAGAGCACATGGTGCTTAACTTCTGCTGTATTTGTCATCTGTACATATAATGAAGTTGAAACCTTCAATTAATAAACAAATCTAAGAAAGAAAAAGCTATCAATTGAAATGAACAGTATCACCTGAAATTGTGCATGAACTGCTGAAACTTATCAGCTCTTCTAGCTAAAGGGACAATGATGTTCACAAGAACATTGGCCATGTTCAGCTTTTCATTCTTGACTTTCACAACAGGTCCAAATGGTCGAAAGAGAACAAGACGCTTAAATTCTTGATTTTTGTCTCCTTTAAAAGTCAGTTCATACAATGTTCCTTTATCACGTTCCGTTCTGTAAATACCTAGAGGTGGACAAAACAGGCTATTAGAATGGTTTGTCAATGTAAATATAGTAGAATTGAGCAAATGAATTCTACCAATTTGGAATTCATCCTGAATTTCCTAAAAAAACTGGATTTGTTTCAGGCGAATCACAGAGACATACCCACACGTAATACTCCACTAGAAAAAAAGACATGCAAGTCAGTTCTCCTTCCAAAAAAGATGTATACTGAATCTCCCCATATTACGCTTCTCTGAATGAGACATAAACGTCAGTTCTCCTTACAAAAGGACAAGAAAACTGAGTGTCTCAAGAGAAAATTGCCCTGGGCAGTTGAGCGGCCTTTGTTAGGATTTTGGGAGTGCTCTTTCTCATTAGGAAGACAACCAGGCAACGCTGCTCTGTGTTTCTGGGAAAAATATATGCAAATTAGCATATCTTTCTTCCAATGGCTTCAGCTTAAGCCTCATTCTTACATCACTGTTTTGACTGTTTTGTTATTATGAAAGAGCACTGATTAAACAGTTCAAGGCTACCAGCAGGTTTTCCCTGGTGGTAGCTTCAAACTGTTCAATCAGTGATTTTTCAAAAAGGAAAGTTAATTTGCTTGCCATCTCTAATAATAACATAACTATATAGGACCACATTTACCAATATGATTGCACCTAGAATGTGCTGTAAAATGCGCCAATATGTCATATCAAGTTTTAGACATATTAATGAAAACACCTAAATAATTGTGTTAGATAGCCAACCTAACCCACCAATCACAATAGATACACTAACACGGATGCCCATAAAAACATATATTTTATTGATAACTTAAAATACACAATGTTAAAAGTATGTAGTCAACACATAATCCATAGCAGTGGTAAGAAAGCACAAAAGAACGGACAGTACTGTGGTGAAATCCTATAAAATCATGATTGGTGATGCCTGAATCATACAAAGATTAGTCAAGGCCAAATGTAATGGATGTAAAGCGGTGTCACAGAAGTAAAGTGCCTAGTATAGCCTCCATTAAATTAGGCGATACAAATCATGAACTCACATAAGTACAATGGCAAATCCCACCAAAGATCCAATGATAAAGTGACCACATCAAATAATGATTAAAGTAAAGTAAAGGACTACCAACCCGTCTGTCCGTCACCCCAACGTACGTTTCTCCCCAATGGCTTCCTCAGGGGATGTCGATTATGACGATTATGTGTTGACATATTAATGAAGTAAATGCTTACAAAAAAAGGGTGTTGTCTAGATGCGCCAATTTGTACCAAACTTTTGGCAAAAAATTCTGTTTCAAGTTAAAAATGTCTCGCCATGGCACCAAATATATTATCCATCATGAGTTGCTGTGATAAATCCTTAAGGTCCTTTTACACGGGCCGATTATCGGCCGAAAAATCGTTCCTAGGAACGCTAGTGCCGATAATCGGCCCATGTAAAAGTGGCCCTAATCAGCCGACGAACGAGCAAAACGCTTGTTCGTCGGCTGATTGGATCTTTTGGTTTCTACAAAAGATCCAATCTGTCGGGCGCACATCGGCCTGTGTAAACAGGCGATGTGAGCCTGACAGTATGGAGCTTCCGGGCCGCACGAGCGATACAGCGATCACTCGTGCGGCCCGGCGCTCGATTCATCGGGCCGTGTAAAGGCTCCCTGCCCGAGCGCCGATATCGCTGATCGGCGCTCGGGCAGAGAGACACATCGGCCCGTGTAAAAGGGCCTTTAGACTCTTTAGTCTATCTATACACTATTTACATTTTAGACAGGATTAGTAAATCTGCCCCATAGTTAACCCCTTAAGGACAGGACAATTTTTGTTTTTGCATTTTCCTTTTTACCTTCCAAAAGCCACAACTTTTTACATTTTTTATTCACATAGCAGGACAAGTTATATTTTTATTGGCAACATTTTATTTACCATATTTTGTTTTGGATAATGGGAACCACATTATTTTCGGGGTGCCAAGGTTTTTTGTGTTTTGATAATACTGCATTCACTGTGTACTAAAATTTGTATAGTTGTTAATATGTTTTACTTGTTTTAAAAAAAAATAAAAACCTTGGTGCCATTTTCTGACACCATATTTTTTATATCCTTGTCTACAGAATAATGTGAGGGGATGTTTCTCCAGCTTCTTCTGTCAGCTCCTCCCTCTCCATGACTGACAGGGCTAGGTTCCATCAGTCATCTCGTGTGGCCCTGTCAATCAAGGAAGGAGAGTGAGGGAGCCCTACAAGGTATTGTGCCTGGTTTAACGGTGAATTTTTTGGTGACACATTCCCTTTAATGTTCTGAGTGCATGCTCTGGGTTCATTAAGATTCTAATAACATCACTGGTATATAATTGGTTTTAGGTGTTTGCTTTTATGCTATGACAAAAAAGCTGATTGCATTTCCAGTAAAAAAAAAAAAAAAAGACAGCTGTCATATTTTTGCTTGCGGACATCCTGCTCTGTAATTCTACTAAACCTTGTAAGTTAAGGAAGCTCTTGCAGATGTTTCAGCTATAGAAAGTTTGTGAATCAGCAAGTCCATATCCTGTTTTCTGCTAGTTACAATATCCCTATTATTTTCAGGCACACCTGTTCTCTTTATGGGGAAGTATACTGGAATCAGTTCACCCTGTTGTATACTGCCCTTCTGCACTCCATCCTCTGCAGCACTACATTGTAACACTTTTGTAGTGGTGATTTTTATGGTCCCTAGAACGTTTCGGATTGCGTACTGTCTTTAACCCCTTCCCGACATCCGTCATACATGTGCAGCAGATCTCGGGTCTTTTAAGCAGAGAATGGCTAATATCTGCAATCAGCCGCAATGCTGATTGCTGACATTTAATCCCCTCAGATGCGATGGTCACATGACCACGGCATCTGAGAGGTCTAAAACCAGGAAGTCTGCGCTTCCTGGGCAGATACACCTCCCCTGGGCAAAGATTGGGAAAGGCACTCCTTTTAAGTAATGAGCCAGAGCCTGTACTAAGCTTCTAGGCTCATTACTTGTATATTACAATTCAGGCCAGCAGGTGGCAGCACTAAATTGTAATATAGCAATTTCTGTATAGGATAAGGGAGAAAATTCCATTACTCAATACAAATTACAATCTGATGATTGCATGTTGGGGTCCACTTGGTGACCTAAGAAACGTAAAAAAGTTTAAAAAATTAAAAAAAAAAAAATATAAAAATTCACATTTAAAAAAGCATCCCATATGGTGAATGGCGTAATGGAGAAAAATAAAAATAGCCAATTTGCCGTTTTTCCATTACTTTACCTTCCAAAATAATAGAATAAAAAGTTATACACACCTCAAAATGGTATTAATTAAAATTAAAATGAAAGAAAAAGTATACATATCTGGTATCACCGTAATCGTACTGACCTGGAGAATGAAGTGCACAAGTCGGTTTTACTGCATAGTGAACGGTGTCAGAATTGCAGTTTTTTCCAATTCCACCCCATTGGGATTTTTTCTCCAAGCTTCCCACTACATCCTATAAATATTAAAGCACCAAAGACTCTAGCCATTTTATTTATTATACGGACTTTACAGACATTAACATCACACTCTCCTCAATGGGGCTCACCATCTAAGTTCCCTATCAGTATGTCTTTGGAGTGTGGGAGGAAACCGGTGTACCTGGAGGAAACCCACACAAACACAGGGAGAACATACAAACTCCTTGCTAACCACTGAGCCACCGTGCCACTTAAGCTCCAATATGCCTCATCAGTATATATAGTTAATTTCCAAGTAGTTAAAGTCTGACTGTAGACACTGTATTTTTAAAGCTAACATTATTTTTACCTAGTCATTTTCATTCTACTTTGGCATCACTTTGGTGTGCTTTAAACATTGCAGTGTTCTGCTATATCCTGATTATATCATGGAAAGTTGTCTGTGATGTACAGAAAAACTACTGGTGACCACAACTAATATGCCTACTTCCTGTAAAAACAGTGTAGTCACTGATACAGGAAAGTCAATGACTGCTGATAGGTATTATATTGTTGCTAGATGTCAAAAACTGTTTTGCAAAAAGTGCATTTTTTGTGAGCACTTACAGCATTCTGTGGCTAAAATAAATTTCTGTCCAAGAAATTTTCCATATGAAACAAGTGAATATAATATTTTCTTAATTCAGACATTATTCTCATTGTAAGTCTTGCACAATAACCTGACCACTACATTTCTTCTCTAAAGTAGCAATTATCAGAGTAACTCCTAGATTCACTGCAGCAAATTATAATTTTTTTAATATAATATTAGGAAATATTCAAGATAATTGCAGGAAATTTCATAACTATGCAATTATCTAAGAAGTATTGTACTTCTTACTAGTATATGCCACCAATATCACCTTTGGGACCCAAACCTATCTCCAGAATTTGACCCCTGAAATGAGCAGAGACCAGCCATGCATGTGAGGCTATCCTCCGTTTAATTCTATGTCTGCGTGTCAGCGTTGTACCAGATACTTTACTCGTTTCTGGCAGCTTGATTGTTGCTTTGCCAATGGGGGAAGCGTGTAGTGCCTTCAATCTGGCGATGTGGTGTAACTGCTAGCGCGCGCTCCTGGGCGTTTGTACAGCGTCCCACGTGGCCTCCCACGTGGGTACCTTTTTCTCCTGCGAGCGCTTGTGGACGTATGTCTTGTATCACTGAGTAAATCCGAAGGTTCGTATTGCACTCGTTGTATGGAGAGTCAATGTGCAAAATCCAATAGCGCTGATCTTTGATTAGGTTCAGATGCTTTGGAGAGAATTATTCTCTGTATTGTAAGAGCGGACTGAATACCAAACGTTGGTGTCACGCGAGGTCGGCGTCGCGCTCCCTCTGCACGACGTCGCCGGACCTCTCCGCCCCCCTAGAGACGAGCAATAGGGAATTGAAGTGCTGGTCTTGTCAGCCAGCACTTCATGAGTTAATTCTCTGTTTGGGTTTAGCCATGTGGTGCTGATCACACCACATGGCTACTTTACATATTGTTTGGACAGCTTGCTCCGCCTCAGGTCATGTGATGCTGGCCACATCACATGATCCTGGGCGGGCTATTTAAAGATGGCAACTGCCTCACTCAGATGCCTGTGATTAGTCTTCTGAGATCAGTGCTGTGTGTTGGACCTTGCTTTTGGATTATTGGTATATTGGATTTTGGCTTTGGACTTAGACTACACTTTTGTGATTCCCCTCGGTATTTGACGTGACCTCCTGTTCTTGACTTGGCTTGCTGACGATTCTGCTATTGTGTTTGTTTCTGTCTGTGTTCATCTTTCCCTGTGTTCCCTTCCCTACCCTGTGCACGTACTCAGCATAGGGACCGTCTCCAAGTTACGGTTTTGTCGCCTAGGGCATCTACTGTAAGTAGGCAGGGAAAGAGGTGGGGTTCAGACAGGGCACACTATCCCTTGTTTCCCTGTCTTGACAGAATCACAGGCCATACCTAATGGAGCCGTTGCGAGTACTCACGGACCAGATGAGTAACATGGCTCAGATGATCCAGGATTTGGCCGGGAGACTCCAACATCAGGAGCAGCTGCGGACAGCACCCGCAGTCGTTCCCTCCATGCCAAACCCCAATATTGAACCCCATGTAAAATTGCCCGATCGGTTTTCTGGGGACCGAAGGACTTTCCGTTCCTTTAAGGAAAGTTGTAAATTATATTTCCGTTTACGCTCACACTCCTCGGGTTCTGAGCTGCAGCGGGTAGGAATAATTATTTCCTTGCTGCAAGGTGATCCGCAGGAGTGGGCTTTCTCATTGCCACCTGACTCCCCTTGTCTATTGTCTGTGGAGGCTTTTTTCCGGGCCCTAGGTCTTTTATATGAAGAACCTGACTTGGCCGCTGTAGCTGAAACTCAGCTCAGAGACATTCAGCAGGGTAACCGTCCAGTTGAGGATTACTGTGCTGAGTTCAGAAAATGGTGTGTGTCCTCTAAATGGAATGACCCTGCTTTGAGAAGCCAGTTTAGGGTGGGACTGTCTGACCATCTGAAGGATTTACTAGTTAGTTATCCTACTCCTGACACCTTAGAGGCGACTATGACCTTAGTTATCAAACTTGACCGACGGTTTAGGGAGAGACAAAAGGAACGTTCTGTTGCCCCTCAAGTTGCCGTGTTGTCCGAAGTTCCTCTTCAGAGCCCGTCTCCTATCAAGGTCCAGGAGGAGCCTATGCAGTTGGGAGTTACTATGAGGGATCAGAGACGCCTGAGAGGGGCCTGTTTTTACTGCGGTGAGATGAACCACTGGCTCCAGCAGTGTCCGAGACTTCTGCTCTCAAAAAGGTCTGTTCCTGGAAGTAAGGTACCCCCTGCGGTGGTAAGAAAGAAAATCTTGTTACCTATTTCCATTTCTTATAACCAACTCAAGAGATCCGGTGAAGCATTTGTGGATTCAGGTTCTGCTGCTAATTTTATTGATTATGATTTTGTGCAATCTGTGGGTGTGCCTATAATTTCTTTAAGGGAGGTAATTCAAATTATCGCACTGGATTCCACTCCATTGAATAATGGGAGAGTGGAGTTTTGTACTCCTGAGGTTGTATTAACTGTAGGAATTACCCATACTGAGACTTGCTCCTTCCTTGTATTAAAGGATTTACCTGCCGACCTTGTTTTAGGTCTGCCTTGGTTACAGGACCACAACCCTGTGATCAACTGGTCGGTAGGTGAATTGGAAAAATGGGGAATGAATTGTGACAAATGTTGTAGATCAGTATTGCAGTTGGGAGGTACCACTGAGTCTCTTTCCTTGCCCAAGTATATTGGCGATTTTTCGGACGTGTTTTCCATGTCCGAGACTGAGTTCCTCCCTCCTCACCGGCAATATGATTGCGCCATCGACCTTATTGAGGGATCCAAATATCCCAAAGGTCGCATTTATAATCTTTCTACTCCTGAACGTCAGTCCACGAGGGATTATCTCAAAGAGAGTCTGGCCAAGGGTCACATCCGGCCTTCAGTTTCTCCCATGGGGGCAGGTTTTTTCTTTGTTGGTAAAAAGGATGGAGGATTGAGGCCCTGTATCGATTACAGGGAGCTCAATAAAATCACTGTTAAAAACAGATACCCGTTGCCCCTTATTCCTGACTTGCTGAATCAGGTCCAGGGGGCCTGTTGGTTCACCAAGCTGGATTTGAAGGGGGCATACAACCTAATCAGGATTCGTGAGGGGGACGAATGGAAAACTGCGTTTAATACCCCGGAGGGTCATTATGAGTACTTGGTAATGCCTTTTGGGTTAAGTAACGTTCCGGCAATTTTCCAAAACTTTGTCAATCACATTTTTAGACCATTTATTGGGAAATTTGTAATTGTCTATATTGATGACATCCTGATTTTTTCTGCAGACTGGGAGAGTCACGTATCTCACACCAGGCAAGTGCTGGAGGTGTTGCGTGAAAACAAGTTGTTTGTTAAAGGGGAAAAGTGTACCTTTGGTGTTCAGGAAGTGGCCTTTTTGGGATACATTCTCACCCCTTTTTCTTTCAAAATGTACCCAGTTAAAGTACAGGCCATTGTGGATTGGGTGCGACCTTCCTCTTTGAAGGCGCTCCAGCGATTTCTGGGGTTTGCTAATTTTTATAGTAAATTTGTCAAAAATTTTTCAGTGGTAGCCAAACCCATTACGGATTTGACTCGCAAGGGGGCTGATCTGGTCAATTGGCCCCCTGCAGCTATTGAGGCCTTTGAAAGGTTAAAGCAGTGTTTTATTAATGCTCCTGTGTTGGTCCAGCCTGATCAAAGTAAGCCTTTTGTAGTTGAGGTGGATGCGTCTGAGGATGGTGTGGGGGCTGTACTGTCCCAGGGGTCTTCCATCTTAACTAATCTTATGCCATGCGCCTTCTTCTCCCGCAAGTTCTCTCCTGCCGAGAGGAATTATGATATTGGGAATAGGGAGTTACTTGCAATCAAGTGGGCATTTGAGGAATGGCGTCATTTTTTAGAAGGGGCATTTCACCGCATTACGGTCCTCACGGATCATAAGAATTTAATGTTTCTAGAATCGGCTAAGCGATTGAATCCTAGACAGGCGAGGTGGGCTTTGTTCTTTACTCGTTTTGATTTTTGTGTTACCTTCAGACCCGGGAGCAAGAACGTTAAGGCCGATGCCTTATCCCGAAGTTTCCAGGCGTATCAGCCTCCTGACGTCCCTCCTGAGCCCATCCTGCCAGCTGATATCATCGTGGCCGCTACCTCATCTGACCTCGCTTCTGAAATCTCGGCAGGACAACATCTTGCTCCCATTGGTACGCCCAATGACAAATTGTTTGTGCCGGCTCATTTGCGGTTGCGACTGCTGGGTGAGTGCCATAATTCTGTTTTGTGTGGACATCCTGGCATCAATGCCACCAAGGAGTTGGTCTCTAGGCAGTATTGGTGGCCGTCAATCTCCAGAGATGTTCAGGCTTTTGTAACTGCGTGTAACACTTGTGCCAGGTCCAAGAATTCCAAGACACGACCTATGGGTGAGTTACATCCTTTACCCATACCTAGTAGACCTTGGTCACATCTGTCCATGGACTTTATCACGGACTTGCCGTGCTCTGAGGGTAAAACCGTGATATTTGTGGTGGTTGACAGATTCAGCAAAATGTGTCATTTTATTCCTTTGTGTAAATTACCCTCTGCGAAGGTCTTGGCGTCCGTGTTCATTGATAATATTGTCAAACTACATGGTGTTCCTGAGAATATCGTTTATGATAGGGGAGTACAGTTTGTGTCTAGGTTCTGGAGGGCGTTCTGTAATAAGATTGGTATCTCTTTGTCCTTTTCATCAGCCTTTCATCCGGAGACCAATGGTCAGACTGAACGTCTTAACCAATCCGTTGAGCAATATCTCAGATGTTATGTTTCTGATAACCAACATGTGTGGGCCAGATTCCTGTGTCTGGCTGAATTTGCAATTAATAATCGTGTTAATTCATCCTCTGGGATGTCGCCGTTTTTCTGCAATATGGGTTTTCATCCACGCTTTAGCTCCTTTTCCCCATCTGCGTCGGTTGTCCCAGAGGTCAATGATTTTTCTCAAGAACTGTGCACAGTTTGGGCACAGGTTCAGTCGAACCTGGAAAAGGCCCAAGGAGTTCAAAAAGCTAAGGCTGATAGAAAACGTTCTAAGGGTGTGAATTTTAAGGTTGGGGATAAGGTATGGTTATCGACTAAAAATCTCAACATGAGGGTACCATCCTATAAGTTTGCACCTCGCTTCATTGGTCCTTACAGGATCACCAAGGTGATCAATCCGGTTTCTTTTAGGTTATGTTTACCCAACTCCCTTCGTGTTCATAATGTTTTTCATGTGTCTTTGCTCAAACGTTATGTTGCTCCCGTTGGTCCTGAGGAACAGTCTCCGCCTCCGGTTGAGGTAGCAGGACAAATGAAGCATGAGATTGCCAGAATTGTGGATGTGAGAAGGGTCCGGAATTCCTTCCAGTACCTCGTACATTGGAAGGGGTTCGGTCCTGAGGACAGGTCTTGGGTACCGTTGACCAGGATGCATGCAGACTCGCTCATCCGAAAGTTCCATCTGCAGCATCCCGATAAGCCTGCTCCCGTTGGTAAGGGTCCGGTGGCCCCTCGTGAAGGGGGGGGGGTACTGTCACGCGAGGTCGGCGTCGCGCTCCCTCTGCACGACGTCGCCGGACCTCTCCGCCCCCCTAGAGACGAGCAATAGGGAATTGAAGTGCTGGTCTTGTCAGCCAGCACTTCATGAGTTAATTCTCTGTTTGGGTTTAGCCATGTGGTGCTGATCACACCACATGGCTACTTTACATATTGTTTGGACAGCTTGCTCCGCCTCAGGTCATGTGATGCTGGCCACATCACATGATCCTGGGCGGGCTATTTAAAGATGGCAACTGCCTCACTCAGATGCCTGTGATTAGTCTTCTGAGATCAGTGCTGGGTGTTGGACCTTGCTTTTGGATTATTGGTATATTGGATTTTGGCTTTGGACTTAGACTACGCTTTTGTGATTCCCCTCGGTATTTGACGTGACCTCCTGTTCTTGACTTGGCTTGCTGACGATTCTGCTATTGTGTTTGTTTCTGTCTGTGTTCGTCTTTCCCTGTGTTCCCTTCCCTACCCTGTGCACGTACTCAGCATAGGGACCGTCTCCAAGTTACGGTTTTGTCGCCTAGGGCATCTACTGTAAGTAGGCAGGGAAAGAGGTGGGGTTCAGACAGGGCACACTATCCCTTGTTTCCCTGTCTTGACAGTTGGGGTATACCGTATTTTTCGCTTTATAAGACGCACCTGAAGATAAGACGCACCCCAGATTTTAGAGTAGGAAAATAAGAAAAAAATATTTTTCATCAGACCACATATCTGACCCCCCATAAATTTCAGGACATCACATCAGGCCCCCATCAGACCTCAGATGAGCCCAGCGTTCCCCCATCAGACCTCAGATCAGCCCAGCGTTCCCCCATCAGACCTCAGATCAGCCCAGCGTTCCCCCATCAGACCTCAGATCAGCCCAGCGTTCCCCCATCAGACCTCAGATCAGCCCAGCGTTCCCCCATCAGACCTCAGACCAGCCCAGCGTAACCCATCAGACCTCAGACCAGCCCACAGTGCCCCCATGAGACCACTCTGTGCCCCCATCAGACCTCCGACCAGCCCACAGTGCCCCCATTAGACCACTCTGTGCCCCCATCAGACCTCAGACCAGCTCACAGTGCCCCCATTAGACCACTCTGTGCCCCCATCAGACCTCAGACCAGCTCAGTGCTCCATTAGACCACTCTGTGCCCCCATCAGACCTCAGACCAGCTCACAGCGCCCCCATTAGACCAATCTGTGCCCCCATCAGACCTCAGACCAGCTCACAGTGCCCCCATTAGACCACTTTGTGCCCATCAGACCTCAGAACAGCTCACAGTGCCCCCATTAGACCAATCTGTGCCCCATCAGACCTCAGACCAGCTCACAGTGCCCCCATTAGACCACTTTGTGCCCCATCAGACCTCAGAACAGCTCACAGTGCCCCCATTAGACCAATCTGTGCCCCCATCAGACCTCAGACCAGCTCACAGTGCCCCCATTAGACCACTCTGTGCCCCCATCAGACCTCAGACCAGCTCACAGTGCCCCCAGTAGACCACTCTGTGCCCCCATCAGACCTCAGATCAGCCCAGCGTGCCCCATAACAATAAAATAAAAAACTTCACTTACCTGTCCAGCGCCCCGGCTCCGCTCCGGCGCTCCTTAGGCTTTCCGGCCCAACGCTGCACTGTCACCTGACTGCGTGCAGCGTCAGGTCATAGTGCGCGCACTACGTCCTGACGCTGTACGCGTTCAGGACAGTGCAGCGCCGGGCCGGGAAGCCTGAGGAGCCGCGGCAGGACAAGTAAGTGAAGTTTTTTATTTTATTGCTATGGTGCACGCTGGTCTGATCTGAGGTCTGATGGGGGGGGGGTCCCGGCAGCTAAAACATACAAGTGAGCGCTTCCATAATGGAAGCGCTCACTTGTATTCGTTTTATAAGACGCACTGCAATTTTCCCCCTACTTTTGGGGGAAAAAAAGTGCGTCTTATAAAGCGAAAAATACGGTATATAATTTTTGTTCACTCAATATAAGTATTGTGAGGGAAGGTAACAAAAAATGGCTGCGTTAAATCATGTTATTTTTATAGAGCAGGTTGTTACAGAGACAACAATACCAAATATGTTTATTTTTATTTTTTGCTTCAGTTTTACATGATAAAGCATTTTTTTAAAAATCATGTTTTTGCGTCTCTATTTTTCGCCATTTTTTAAATTTTTCTGCCGATCATCCTGTGTAGGCCCTCATTTTTGCTGGAAGTTACATATGAATTTTTTTAGTTACATATGAATTTTTTTGATGGTTCAACATTACACTTTTTTGGGGCAAGGTGACCAAAAAATGGCTGTTCTGGCAGTTGCTATTTAAATGTTTTTACGGCATTCACCTGAGGGGGTAGATCAAAATATCTAATATGTCTATTTGTAAAGTTTTACACAGTGAAAGGATTTTTGAATAATTTGTTATTTTTCGGGCAATTGTCTTACAGTATGTAGGGGCTCATTTTTTGCGGGATGCATTTTTTGCAGGAACGGCCAGGTTCCTGCTGCTGATCGAGTGGGCACAGCTCCTGCACCTGCCCAATCAAGGCGCCGTACATGTACAGCACTGGGACTTAAGTTATATTCCGCAACTACGTACATGTACGGCGCTGGTATCCTATGGGTTAAATAAAGAAAATACACAAAATAAACACAATGTAAAATTGCATGTTTTCTTTTCAACCCCTAGGCTATCACGAGAGACACTAGGTTTTAATAGCAAGCATGGAGCCTTGTGAAGGCTATTAGACCTGTCATAGTAAACTTCCTGCCTCAAGGCTTAATAGGAATCTTGTGATTTTACCATAGAATGCAATGCTATTTGATTGCAGTCTTTCTGATAAGGCTACTTTCACACTTGCGTTTACATTTTCCGGTACTGCGATACGGCAGAGAATCTCAATACCGGAGAAAAACACTCCAAAATGCATTCCATTCTGTTTGGTTGCGCTCCCATACCAGAGAGCGGTTTTCATTCCGTCATGGGATGCGGAGCAAAATGGATCCAGCATGACCCATAATGCAAGTCAATGGGGACGGATCCGTTTTCTCAGACACAATACAAAGGCAAAATTGTGATTTTTTTTTTTCCAACAACCACCTATTAATGATTTTTTCGAGCTTCCTCATACATTAAATGGTACTGTTAGAAACTAGAACTTGTCCTGCCCTCATATGACTGTGAACGGACAAGTAAATAAAGTATGGCGCTTGGAGGGCAGGGAGGAAAAAAAGAAAACGCCAAATGAAAATTGTTCATTGAACCAAGCAGTTAAAGAATTAAACCTAAAATACTTCAAAGTATGCTGCTAGTCATTTATGGTTTGATAAGCAGTTGCATATACATTTTAGGCTACTTTCACACTAGCGTTTTAAAATTCCGGTATTGAGTTCCGTTATAGGGGCTCAATACCGGAATAAAACGCTTCAGTTTTCTCCCCATTCATTGTCAATGGGGACAAAACTGAACTGAAGACAACGGAATGCTCCTGAAAGCATTCCGTTCCGTCTTCAGACCGGAGAACAAACCGCAGCATGCTGCGGTTTGCTCTCCGGTCCAGGCATCCGCCACCAAGACGGATCCGGAATGACCCCCAATGCAAGTCAATGGGGGTGGATCCGTCTGGTGTGACCATAATGGTAACCGGATCCGCCCTCCATTGACTTTCAATGGAGTCCATTACGGATCCGGGTACACATAGACACATACAGACATAAACATACACACACATAAAGACATACAAACACACATACATACTTACATGCTCCCCGGCAGGTCTTCGGAGCGTCAGGACGGCTCACACAGGTCACGATTCCCCACAGCGCCCTCTGCTGGGCGCCTGGTGGAATCGTCAGATGACGATTCCACCAGGCGCCCAGCAGAGGGCGCTGTGGGGAATCGTGACCTGTGTGAGCCGTCCTGACGCTCCGAAGACCTGCCGGGGAGCATGTAAGTATGTATGTGTGTTTGTATGTCTATATGTGTGTGTATGTTTATGTGTATGTATATGTATGTACTGTGTGACATGTGTGGGGCCGGAGCGCGGTTCCGGCTCCACACATGTCACTGCGGCAGGCCTGATCCGGCAGCACCCTTCACCTGCCGGATCAGGCCTGCCGCCAGTGTGAAAGTAGCCTTAAACATATTGCTTATTTGTGCCCGGAAATATTTAATTTCAATTTACTTAAGGTATGAGATATAGTGAAAAGAAGATGCTTTCCCCAAGTGAATGAAGACAGAAAGTAAAGTGGTTAATCTCCCTGGAGAGACAGTTCTTGAGTTTACAAGTCTATTGTGCACCTCTGTTGCTAAATAATTCAGTGTTTCATGGTCATTGAGATGTTTTCCAGCATCAAAGAGCATCAGACCATTAAAACATCGGAATAAAATGTATGGTCCCTGCATATTGCATTCATCAATCTAGTCGCTTTAATTGTTATACAGTCTCTGTATGTAAAAAGTCTGCAGTAGATGCCAAGTTCCACATCTGTAATATTCACTGCATTCTTCTATCATGACTTTATCCATTCGAGCTACTTCAACCACTGGCTTGTAGTTCTTCACAAATTATTGCATCTACGGTATGTTATCTCAGATCCTATAAGAATGGTAAAAACATATTGCTATGTGTACAGTATATCGTTTCTTGTGCATTCTGGTCTAATTTTAAGAACTGAGACCAGGAAGTAGATGTGGCATGTTATGTGTTCTGTGGCAAATACTGTCATTCATATCTAAGCCCAACCCCTAATACATCTATGTGTTCCAGGCGAGGAACACAAACCTATTGATTGACTGAGTCTGTTAGTACCCACATATACACTAGCAGAAAATGAAAAAAGAACACCTGGAAAACTTAATGGTGAGCGGAGATTGACAAAATATAAACTGCTAGTGGTCAATGATCACAAAGCCAAGGTGGTGCACAGATTAAGGTTCTGCAGCAAGGTATATGTTGATGCAGGGTCACATTAATACTGGGTGGCATCTCCCCTTGCTGTGATACAGGCTGCCACTCTGGCAATGGTCATACAGATGCTGGATATCCTCCTGTGTTATGTCATTCCCAGCTTTTTCAATTTGGACCTGTAGTTCAGCCAAGGCAGTTGCTGTACGTGGGAGATCCAACTCCCCATCCAGTCCCAGACATGCTTGATAAGGGTGAGGTCTGGCAATCAAGTTTGCCAGGGGAGCTGCTGGATACCCCGAAGAGCACATTCTGTAGCGCTGGTCGGGTGTAAGTGGACTTTATCTTGTTGGAACGCCAGATCTCCTGAGTCAAAAAAGGCAGTGGGACTGGTTCCACAATGTCTTGGACATACTGAAGGGTTGTCAATGTTTCCTCCATGAATACCAGATGGGATCTCCCATTGTAGCTTATGGAGCCCCACACCCTGATACCTGGTCCTTTGTGTCTCTGCAATATGCATGGTGGCTCTCCAGTCCTCCTGTGAACTTTGATGATTAGTACCAAGGCCGAACATATGTTTCATCATTGAACACTATTGTTTGCCATTCATGTCTCCAATGGGCGCTCTTGCGGCACCAGTGCAGGTGCTCTTGGCGATAATGACAGAATTAGTTGCAGTCGCGTGCATCTGCTTGACCATCCAGAACCCTCTCTATGTGTGTGAGTACCCTCCTCTGAAACTGGTGACACCACCAATGCACTACAGAAAGTTGTTGTCCAACTCTCTTCGAGATTTGATGGACAGACCAGCCAAAAAAGTCTGTGGAGCATCTGTATGTAAATTAAGGATCTTGGAACTTTGATCACTACATGTATCACCCTCCAGCATTGCCCCGCTGTAAAATAGGCTTTCTATCTTAACTCTGTTTGGGTGTTCTTTTTTCATTTTCTGGTAGTGTAGCAGACTGCTGAAAGGTCTGCCACAGAATGGTTCCAACTTGCATATTTTCCTTCATTCAGCTACAGGGCCCCATAATAGAGCCAGCCACAGTTTCCGTACTGATAGCCACAGTTATAAAAAAAAATTCAGAATTTTGAAAATTTGTAGGTCACTATTCACAATTAAGCAAGGCAGAAAGAAGAGAACTGCAGCTTAGTGTTTGGGGCTGAGATGTACCTCCTGCACAGCTGTACTGCAGCCTCTTCATTCCTGAGGTCAGTAAGGGTCACACATGGCATATTCA
This sequence comes from Rhinella marina, assembly GCA_900303285.1. NCBI lineage: Eukaryota > Metazoa > Chordata > Amphibia > Anura > Bufonidae > Rhinella > Rhinella marina. Next base: position 217,915 of record ONZH01022178.1, on the reverse strand, counting down.
AGCAACGTTCCATAGCTTTAATGCACTTTACTTCAGACTCTACCTGGACATACAACTTGAAACAACTGCGAGTCCAGGTGCAGCCCAACAATTAGCAGTAAAGTGCTAATTTCCTGTGGCTCTTAACGCAAGTGTGATAGCACCCTTAAAAGGAATGCTTGATGAACTTGAAGTACAAGAACTTGTAATTTTGATCATTTAAAAGAACCATCACAATTTCTGAATTGCAGCAATGCCGATTGACTAAATTAGCTAAATAAAGGATAATTCTATCACCAAATGCATATCAGCCATTGGCTGAGGACTACTTTTAACATCTTTAGCCCACTGCTTCAATATATTAGTCTGTACGATATTAAATATAAATCTGCATGGCTTATGTCATGTTCTTAATTGAGGAGTTTCGCATGACTGCTTCATACTTACATTGAACATTGATTATATGTGTAAAAAATTTAATTTGCCTGTCTCCCATCTCATTTACCACAGGGAGCTTGAGCTTGGCAATAATTACGTGTAATCATTGTTCATGGTTTTAGTACTAAAACAGTCTTCCTCGCTGCCAATGTTACTCTATGTGTATACTTTGTTGCCAAGGATTAAAACCAAAGCATGCTTTGCTATTCTAGAGCTCACAGCAGAGTAAAGTAAAGGGTCCTGCTGATTAATACGGATAGATCTCAAGAATTTCTACAGCTTTGTGTACAAAACACAGTGTTTCCACAAGTGGATGCCAACTATTACCAGCCTGATTAACGCACTTCTATGTAAAACATCCAACACATTTTTCAATGCAGAACACAATACACATCCTTATGTATTAAACCAAGGGACCTACCAGTGGTGTACATAGAGAAGTATGGCCCCATAGCAAGAATCAAACCAGGCCCCCCCCCCACACACACAGGACAGAAGGGTTTCTGCCCTTTCAATGACCCATGGGCCATTTTTTTCCACTGCCTCATTTGCTAAAAGTTGTTCCTTTAGAGGTTAGAGTCCTGACCAAGTTTTCACCCCCAGTAGAAGAGGAGATGATCCCAACTGGGCCCCCTCTTGCCCTGGGCCCCATAGCAGTCACATGGTCTGCCACTATGGTAGTTACGCCCCTGGAACCTACATAATTTGGAAATACAGTACTTTGGAGATGTAGTTGCTGTTGCAAGACCACCAGTTCTTCCCATACTAACAGGCTTTTAATAAACATTGACCTCATCATCTATTTTACAGCATGATTTTGGATTCCTCCCTCAATTACCACCCTTACTAAAGTCACCTCCTACAGAATATTGTCTGGGCACCAAAGAAATATATTAGGTCTCTCTTAGATTTTCACTTACCTTAGTCTTTTATAGTATCAGCTCTTCCTCTTGCCCTCTTTTTGTTGGTGTGGTGATGTCTCCATCTGTACCTAGGTTTTCAGCTTAGTAGTCAGCGCCTATATTCCTTCATCTGAACTTCACTCCAGAACTAATCTATATAGACTGGCATTTCCAATAAATTATTTTACACCAGTCTCTCAAGATGGTTACTTAAACATTCTGCCATGTTCAACTTTTTCACTTAACTCATGACTTCATCACACTGGCTGAACTACTGCAAAACCATCACCTACTGTACCATCTACCATCCATCAGACCATCGCCGCTCCAATTCCTAATTCACCTCTTCTGCTGCTCTTCACTCAGTCCTCTCCTAGAAGCCAACTGGTGAGAAAATATTACACTAATAACCTGAACTCTGCCTACCTATAAATCTAAAAACTAATGACATGTGACATGAATGAAGATGGCTGTATAATTTCAGTGATGGTATCTAGTCCGTGTCCAAAAGGGGGATATCCACAAGACACAATTTAAATATAAGTTCAAGTTCCCATTACAAAGTTCAACCAAAGTGTTAAATGTTCCTAACAGCAAAACTTTGGAACTTGGTCCTGAAGAACAGATACACATATCCTTCATTGTACCAGATACCTTTTTAATGATAAATGTAACTTAAATTCATCTTATCAAACGTAAATAATGCAAGGGGAGATGGGGAATTGTATGGTGTGACTTACAGGTCTAGCTAGGATTAATTATCACCTTAGCACTGATCTGACAATAACCTAAGTCATAGAAGAAGCAAAGGGTCTTGTTGTGCACAATGGAGCTTTTCTATTTGATTCTTAAAGGATACCTGTCACCATGCAGTGCAATTTGCAGGCAGCATGTTATACAACAGAAGGAGCTGAGCAGATTGTTATATAAATTTATGGAAACGTTTTGTAATTCATTCATGTAAACCTCTGCTCATTCTGGACTTAGGAGCAATGCGGGCGGTCCTACTGAGTGACTGACAGATAACTATTGTGCATAGAGATTTAGCTGTCAATGTTTGACAGGACCTCCCCCATGGCTACTGAGCTCAGTAAGAGCAGAGGTTTAAATTAGAGATGAGCAAAGTTATCAAAAACTCAATTGGGCTGTTTCGATGAATTTCACAAAAGAAAGATGATTTGTTACAAATCGCCGCATTCCATTGTATGTAGTGGGTGCAATGACAGAGAAAGGCGATCACATCGCCCAACCCCCCCACCCCCCACGTTGAGCCCCTCAGCTGTCACGTTCATCGCTGATTACACCATCTGACATTAAAGGGAGTCTTTCACCTGTTTTTCACCTATATAACTAACAGCAGTGCCCCACAGAAGATTGCAGACACATCTCAGACATACCTGTGTGCACTTTGTGTCTTTATTCCATGTTCAGAAAAAGCACTTTTATTCTGCAGGAAAACAGCTCCCAAGTGCCCAGCTGAAAGTGAAACTAAAAACAGCTTTCTCTCCTGACTCGATTAGTAACAGCTATATCTTCTGGATGTAATGATATGATTTTGAAAGCTCAGAATGCCAGCTTTCAAAAAAGGTCAGAACCATTCTATCTGCTACCAATCCCAAGATATTAGCAGCTAAAGCAGCCCTCCCCTCTTCAGTCTGGTTTGCAGAAGCAGCAGACCGGGGCACTTGGGAGCTGTTTTCCTGCAGAATAAAAGTGCTTTTCCTGGACATGTAATACAGACACACAGTGCACACAGGTATGTCTGGGATGTGTCTGCAATCTTCTGTGGGGCACTGCTGTTAGTTATATAGGTGAAAAACAGGTGAAAGACTCCCTTTAAAATTGAGGCCTTTCAGGCTTAATCAGGGTTGAAAAAAAAACCACATTCACATTATCCATTTGCTTACGGAAAGGCCATGGCAGCCATCTTGATTAAAGAAACTGTGCAAAATCTTGTGCAGTGACGTGTTGACGTCATCATGCTGGTCACGTCACTTGCCACTACACACAAGATTTTGCATACCTCCCAACTTTCGAAAAAGGGAAAGAGGGACAATTAGGCCATGCCCACGTCACGCCCCCTGTACACAACCATTTCCCCACCCACTGACACCGATTCATAGCCTGCCTTCCATGGGTTTCTGTTCCCTGCCTTAACACCGTATCATCCATCCGTGATATGGTACACGCGGCAGGTGCCTGTATTTTGTAGAACTGCAATCTGCAACGGGCATGGACGACTTATGGTCATGTGAATGGGGCCTTAATAAAGGGGTTCAGCGTCATTGCAGTCGGTTGTCTGCTGTTTGATGCTGTGTATGGAGCAGGCTCACCGCCGCGGTCCGCTTAATCCATTGTCTCAGCACCGCATAGTGAGTGGGGCACAACACTGCCTACATGGCCCAGTTATCATAAGGCAGCCGCCCGGGACAGCGATGAAATCCCAGTGACAGCTTATATTGATCCTTTCTACAGGGGCCCTACATTTTCTGTACAGGTTCAGGGAACACTGATAGAAACATTTTATTTTTCACATACCCGTCTCATATATCCATTTTATCATTCGTTGCACTTTTGCTCCTGTCAGTAAGGGCTCATGCACACGAATGCATTTTATTTCCGTGTCCGTTACTTTTTTTTTGCGGACTGTAAACGGAACCATTCATTTCAACGGTTCCCCCCCAAAAAAATAGAAGATAATCTGTGTGGATTCCGTATGTCCGTTCCACAAACAATAGACAATGTCCTATTATTATGTGAATTACGGACAAGGATAGGACTGTTCTGTTAGGGGCCTGCTGTTCCATTCCGCAAAATATGGGATGTACACGGACATCATCCATATTTTTTCGGACCGCAAAATACATACAGTCATGTGCATGAGCCCTAAAGGTGCATTCACACGGCCGTGTTTTGCAGTCCGCATCTTTTGCAGCCCGATTGAAATTAATGGGTTTGCACCTGTTCCGCAAAATTGCGAAACAGATGTAGACCCAGAATTACGGTTGTGTGAATGGACCCTAGGGTTGGTCATCAGCGACACTTCATGGTGACAGCAACGCTGAATGCCAGTAGCTACTGGCAACACCTACTAAGGTCACGCTCTAAGGATTTAGCATGGACAAGTACTACTTGTCCATGCTAAATCTTAGAGCATGTCGTAATTATAAATAAATGGGACATCATGGGAGTAAAGTGCTGCTGGCTGAAACTGACTATTTGGCTAAAGCTCAGCCACTGTAACATGGCTGAGCCTGAAGGGGTTAAACTTAACTGGTCAGGAGAAAGTTAACAAAAAAATAAATAGACCTTACTAGTTTGAAGCCAGGCCAGGGGCAAGCAAGACAGTGACCAACTCTGCAGTGATGGGAGGAAGGCAGGAGGATCCACACTCTATTTTTCTCACTGTGTGGTCACCTTCTGGTGATCACAGAAGAACTTTGGGCATGTCGGGAGCACGGAAAACTGCAGATGCAGGAGGCAATGAATGTGTTATTTTCCCGGGACCCAGCCCCTCCCTCTGCAAGTCCCTCACTCAAGGCTCCCGATCGACTCTCTTCCCTGGCTGTGTAAGGAGGCGGGGCCAAGGACACAGCATCGCACAGTGAGTGTGAGGCAGGACACTGCCTACATGCCCGGCTTCTCATAAGCCGGGACATGCAGGCAGCCGCCCGGGACGGCGGGACAGCGGTTAAAAACCGGGACTGTCCCGCTGGATCCGGGACGGTTGGGAGCTATGGATTTTGCATGGTTTCTTTAATCAGGATGTCTGCGATGGCCTCTCCACGAGCAAACGGAGATGAGAATGTTTTTGGTTTTTTTGCCTCCATTTCAGGAAAAATAGATTCGTCACCACAAAACGCAAGGAAATTCTGCTTCGTGGTAAATCGAATTTTTCCTAAATTTTGGGACGAAGTCAATTCGTTTGACTTCGATTTGCTCAACACTACTTTAAATGATTAAATCTTTTATTGAAACTTTTCCCATAAAATGACATAAAAATATCAATCCTCTCAGCTCCTCCATCTCTATAATGTGCTGCCAGCAGATTACAATGCATATTCATGGTAACAGGTACTTGAATTATTTTTTTAAATACAAGATGTTAGCAGGCTCATATCTTGCACAAGCTAAAACCAGGAATGTCCTTTATACTTTCTCTCCTTTTAAGATCCACTTTCAAAACTGCATGCAGAAACCTGACCGTGTGGTAATATCTTTATTACACTTCTTTGTATATTTTGTTACCGCTTTACATCTTAGTTTGTGATGTAGGTTACCATTCTGAAGTGCACAAGTACTGCATTATATGTGTACACTCATCTGTACCTGATTCCAGTGCTGTGCCACATTTTTTTGTGCCACAGTTTTCATATCATTTAGCCCCTGCCTCCTGCCACTGATTGACACTGTTTTCTCATGATAAGGCCCCATTCACACGACCGTATGTATTCCGTGATCCGTATAAAAACGGAACGGAAAGTCTTCCGTAGTGTTCCGCAATTTTGCTGACCCATTGACTTTAATGGGGCTACGGACGTATTTTGCGGCCAAGTATAGGACATGTTTTATTTTTTTTGCGGGGGAACTTCCGTGAGATACGGGATGCAGAATGCACACGGTGTGCATTCCGCATTTTTTTTCTCCTATGGAAAAATGAATGGGTCCATATGGTTCCGCATCTTATCCGCAAAAATGCGGATAAGATGCGGAAATGTACATACGGTCGTGTGAATGGGGCCTAATGGAGAGAAAGTTGTCAATCAGTGCTGGATGGGGTGGCAGCTCATGAATACTGCACATCACTGTGAGAGCTCCAGTTCTTGGCTCACATAGCAGCTGATTGCCATTGACTTCATGAAAACTACTGCTATAAAAAAAGGGAAGAGAAGCATCTTGGGAATCAAGGACTCAGGACTAAGTTATGTTGACCTCAATTAGGGCAGAATGAACCTGGTGAGAGAACCTGAACCTGGCCCCTGTAATATACAGTATAAGCTGTTTTTGTTACTACATATCACTATGCGGAAACCACTCTGTACCGCACTGACGTACTGATCTGTGCCTAAAAATATTTGAATATATTAAGAATATTAACATATAAAACATCAATAGCAGAGGACAGTATGGGAAAAGCAGGGCTCATTAATCAATTACTAGCACTACAATTGTTTTCATAACCGAAGGTAGAAAACTGCAATTCGTTTACTGTTGGAGAAATTGAATAAGATAATTTCGGTCTTGGCTGCAGACTGGAATGACTGTGCGTAATGTAACCATTTGTAGTTGTCTGGTTAAAGTGGAAACACTGAGTCATCCTGAAGACTTTCCTTCATTAGCTCACATCTGGCAGGGGTTCCTAAGCAGACTTGGAAGAGGAGAAAAAGAAATAAACTGAAAAGCAGCCACCACTAAATTGACAAGATAAGCATATCCAAACGAAAGACGCCTGCAGGATTTTTCTTCACTTGGTGAAAGGAGTGGAACTCAAAAATACATGCCTGGAACACAACACAGACATCACAGAACCAAATGACATGCAAGAAGTGGAACTCAACATCTTTGGTGGGAAAAACCAGGGGTTGGGAATGTTGGATCTCAACATGTCCAATAATGTTTCCCACTGGAGAAAGTGTTGTCAGCAATATGGACATCTTTGTAATCCAAGGATGCATGTTTATGTGGAAGTCGGGGGTGATATGTTATCTTATGTGTACGACCAGCTTTAGTCTACCCACATATCTTGGTAACATTACTTCCAGTTTTCAGGTGACTCAGAAGTTTTCCAGTTGCTCAGTAGTTATGACAGCATCTGAATGTTTTTTTCCTGGATCTGTCTACATTTTATTAAGGTGGTCCTGGATGACACTCCAGCTTCCATGCTACTGATTTTATATTTCCTCCCTATGCTCCACGCTTAGGTTGACATAGATTAATCACTTAGATTAAAGGGGTATTCCCACTGGGAACCACACCTATATCAAGAACAGAGAGGGGAAAGCGGTGGCTGAAGGACCCCAAGCACTCTCCCCATGAAAGTGAATGGGTGCGCACCGCACATGCGTGGCCACCGCTCTTATTCACTTCACCTTACGTAAATAGCCGAGCCAGCTCTCAGGTATTTTCGGTGACCTCATAGAAATGAATGGAGGGCGTAGGTGTATCCTCCACCTCTTTTAGGGCTCCATTCTCGGTATAATCACTATATATATGCAGGTGTGATGTGTACCCTGGTATTCTTAACCAGGGCAACTAATTAAATGCTTTCTGCTTCTAATCTCTATGGATTTGGAATGGGTTAACGGATCGCAATAATTTTTACATAAAAAACATAAAATTGCATAATTGGCCATACACACCAAAGGGAAAATTTATCATCTCCCTGTTTTGCAGTGTGTTTGCAACTATTGACATGCCACTTGCAACAATTTTTTGTCGCAAGTTACATTTCTGTGCCACTTTGTGAAAAAGGGGTGTGACGAGGACTGGGACAGGGGGCCCGATACATTTATCTTAATTTGCTCCGAGCTGCCATAGATTTCCTGCTGGACAATGCACCTAATATATGATGAGGCCTGCGCAGGAGATTTCAAAGACCGGCATAAAATGCTGGTGTTTGATAAATCCCCACCCCGACCACTGTATTAAAATACAGAAAATTATCATTTTCATTATATCTAAATTGTAAAATCCTATTATTATACCTGCCAATTATATTTTCTTTTCATTAAACCAATGACTTGGATTTGAATAGAAAGCCTGTTACTTATCTTCTTCAGGTATATATTGGATTATACCATGAAATCCTGGGGAAGATAACAGGTTAACCCAATCTTCCCCCCCAAGAGCATTTGTATGTCGGCCTGGTTTTTCTGTCAGAACTTGTTTTCCTCGCTGCTATTTTGATGTATTGTATAAACAGCAGAGCGGCTGTATGAATAATTATGTAGGTGGAAATCTCAATTCATTGGACAAGACTGTCAGACGTGGTTTACAGGATTAAATTGTCTGTAACTGGAAATGTGACTGCTTGGCTCTTTTAAAATAGAAATATTGTTCATAAAAGACTGAAACATTTATTTTCCGCTAAAGTAATTTGCATTTAATAAGCCATTGTATTAGATGTGCAGATTTCCAACCACATGGTGACACATAAATTAACAAAAGCATGTAATTTCTATTGTCAGTTATGGGTACATGGTGAAGGGATGACATAAGGCCCCACAGCAAAACTTAGTATCGGCCCTCACAGCCAATTAGTTGTATGAAAAATTACAATTTTTAACAAAAAAATATGTGCTCCCCTATTATGGTGTTCATTCTGAAAAGCATATTTCTCAATATTTGTACAGCCGACAACAGCCATAAATGCATTGATAAATCTCCTGCTTCACTACAGTACAGTACATGATAAAACTAGCTACCTGCAGCCACCACTACGAGGAGCTCAGTACACAGGAATTTCCAGGGCATAGGAGTTACCATTAAATTGAATGGCAACTGTAAAAAAAAAAATCTCTTTGCACCGAGCTACAGGAATATGCTGTGGATTTACTGTACATCAGTAACAGAAGAAGAGGTTCACTGCCATGCCTCCTTCCTCCTGGACAGTCCAGGCTGGGCCCCACAGCATTGCCAGCCTGATTCTAGCAAAATATCTTACTGTTAAGTTAAACGCGGGTTAAGGCTGTGATCACATTTGCACTGGAAGCTAAGTTAGGAGCCTCCAACATAGATCCAGTCAAAATGGTGGAGATAAAAAGTTCATAGTTTGCTGCTCTATTTTGTCCAGTAAAATGTTGGGTCTCTGAGGGAAACCAAATGGTCCACATTATACTCAACCAGGCAAGTTGGGCACCATTGGTGATGTGTTGGATCTGGCACTTCCATGATTTTCTTTGTTCTGCTCCTATCATGGAGAGGAATAATAGAAATCACTAGCACACATACGAACAAGAGCCTAAAGTACAGTATAAGTGCAGGAGTTTACAAGTAATAAATGGGACACTCTCTTTGGTTAAAGTTCACCTGCTACTTCCTCTCCTTTTTTCCCATAACTTTTAACCATGTTCTGGTAAAGCTGAGCTAAGCTCAGAACCTCTGCTTTTCTTTCCTTGATCCATGCTTTCCACACTTACTCAGCTTCTACAGGTAAGCTGTGTATAAGCATATGCCCAATGTTTCTCTGGGATTTTGATATTGATGGCCAATCCTCAGGATAGGTCCTCAGTATCTGATCAATGTGGGTCTGATACCATGTCCCCCTGCTGATCAGCTATACGAAGTGACTTCTGCACTCCATTTGTGCTTTGGTTTCTTCTTAGGCTATGTGACATCACGTTCATTGGTCATGTGGCACAGGTACATCTCAACCCCATTCAAGTGAATGGGGCTGAGCTGCAATACCAAGCACAGCGCTATCCAATGGATGGAGTTGTGCTGGGTAAGCTGCGAGATGCTCTGGGGAGTGCCGTGACACCCTCAAACAGCTAATCAGCAGGGGTGCTGGGAGTCAGACTCCTGCTGCTCTCATATTGATGACCTATCATGAGCATAGGCCATCAACATGAAAATCCCAGAGGAAACCCATCGAAAGAACATCAGGGCATGGCTAAAGTTTGCCCTTAAAAATTTATTGAAAAAATGTGTTTTGGTCAGACAAGGTAAAGATGGATTATTTGGCTACAGTACTAGGAAATGTATGGAGAAAACTAAAGACAGTATTTTACCAGAAGAACCTACTTTTCAGGGTTTATTGCATCAAGATCTAGACACTTGATCATCATAGAATCTCTGAATTGCATTAGAGGGCATTTGTGGTTAATGTAAAATTATCCTGTGAGAAAACTGACAAAACGAAAGAGGAACTTGTGGACAGTGACCCGAGATCTACCAGTAACTCCACCAAGGAATGGCTGAATAGAAGAAATGAATGGTTCTTGAATGGCCAAGTTAAAGCCAGACATAAAATGAGACAAGATTTGAAGCAGGCAAAAACCTCCATGGACGAACAGGAAAAATGTTTCCTAGCTGTATCGGAGACTGCTAGACAGAGGAGACAATACCAGGTATCCTACAAAAGGAATTTAGATGTTGGTTTTATGTTTAATAAATTAATGAACATTCAGTTTTCCAAAAATGATCAAGGCATTTTACATCCAAACTTGACATATTTTTCACATGACTGCATTCTGTCACATCACTCTACCTTGAGTGACTAGGTAAGGTAAAATAAGGCATGAGTAGATGTCCCAAAACATCTTTAAACACGCAAGGTGTCATTTATTATGCCCACTTTGCTACAAACTGGCATAATAAAAGTCACTGGCACACGACAGTCTTGATAGATCTCCCCAATAGTTCTTGGATGAAGATTTTATAAATGCTTTCACTATTTGACAGCAAAAACTAAGATATAAAACCCAAAAACTCTGTATTCTTTACAGCTGTTAGTATTGTAAGTAGGTATATACGTATCACTTTACCACACATCTCCAAAGCATAAAGGTTGTGTAAGAATATGACTCCCATACAATTGTGGAGTAATTAACCCTTGGGTGTGGATCTTTGGAATGTTCATATGAAGATGATTTACACAGTTCAATAAGTCATTGAAGATTGTTACATACGTGCCCTTAGTAAAAGAAGAAAAAAAGGAAATGCCACTGAGGATTAACATAAGTGTTCATGTCTACATTGCAAGGCTGGTGGCTTGGAGATCTACACAATGTTATTTTATCTGTCTATCATTCATTTCTTTCACATTTCTTGTTTTTGTTGTTTTGTTTTGTTTTTTGCTTTCTTTCCTTGTAAATAAATTTAACTCCAAAAGAAAGGCAATTGAGAAGACAATAACTGCCAGTGTAGACTGACAAGCAAAGGCCAGAGCGCTTTGCAGGTCTTGGCGTTTAAGCTAACGCACATATCGTCACCATTAAAGGGGTTGTTTCACTTCAGCAAGGGGCATTTATTATGTTGAGAAAGTTAATACAAGCTGTAAGGGATCGTATCCTCTCAGGGGGTCGACATCACACAATATCTTCAAAACACGGGGATTTTCAAGTTCAACTCAGTTTTATTGGCACCAGCACACCAAAACAAATCATAAAAACAACACCTGCCCGGCTGGGCTCTGACTAAACATAGTTCAGCTAGCTCACCTAAATACATACGCTGTTCACACATAGCTTTTAAGTGCGGCTTCCTCAGCCGTTCAGTCCAGCAGCGTCCTGGCTGTGACTCCAACCGTATCCTTTGGGGGGAGATGGTCCAATAGTCCTCCCGACTATGACCGTGTGACCCTCTTCTCCTAGGGTCACTGGGCCCCCCAAACTTCCAGGCTACACAGAGCCTTGTGGCCCCTCAGCCCTCCTGGCTGAGACCCCACACACAGAGCCTCCGCAGGCTCTAACCTCTCAGGCCTCCTCAGCCTTTCTCCTCTCCCCAGACTGACACTGAGGGCTGGATTATCACAGCAGTAATTACACCCAGGTGGCCTCACCTGTGGTGGAATAGGGATGTGGACTGGAATATCCATCCCCTCCAGACCTCTATGAAGCGTGAGGCCTGTCACTGCCTCACAAAGCCAATTGTTACTATCCATATTGCCTCCTTTGCTGGCTGGATTCATTTTTCACGATATACACTGCTTTTTTCATGGTTACAGACCACCCTGCAATCCATCAGTGGTGGTCGTGCTTACACTCTATAGGAAAAAGTGCCAGCCTCTCTGGTGGCCGGCTCCATGGGAGCTCACATAGGCTGGTCCTATATAGTCTGCTAGCACGACCATCACCAGTGTATTGCAGGGTTGTCATAACCATGAAAATGAGCAGTGTATAATGTAATGGAAAAATCAATCGAGCCAGCAAAGGAAGCAATCTGGACAATAACAATAAATTAGTATGTGCCTTGTATTAAGTTTCTCAATATAGTAAATGCTATTTGCTCAAATGAGACTGAGACTCATTTTTTTTTTTGCTTGTTCTCAATATAATAACAAGATGAGGTGTCATGAGAAGTGGGTAAAGGAAATCAAGTGAACTGGTAGGTTAATTATTGTCCCCACGCTCAATGACTCAGCTGACGAGAAATTATGCCTTTGTGATATGCAAATGAGCAGTCTGGTTGCATCACACTGCACCAAAAGCTCCGCTCCATATGGTTGATATCTCCTCCCCCATCTGTGAGTGACAGAGCCAGGATGGCGATGTAATCTCGCCTGGCCTTGTGTTCTTGTGCAAGTGTTGGCCCATCAGGAATTGGCGCACACATAGTACAGCCCTACAGTCCAGACAGAAGTAGTCTGCACTCCGTGTGCGCTGATTCCCAAAGCAAAAGGGCTAATAGATAAACTTCAATCAAAGCCATAGTCCACAAAAAATATATCCAACATTATTAATGTGGGGAGAGTTCTCCCTCACCAGTGACATATAGGGGAATTGTGGGAAGCAGGATACATGGGTAGCGCGCTCCCCTCGTGTATAGAGTAGATTCATTATGATTAGTTTGCGGTGTTCTGTGAGAGGTCCTATTAGCCAAATGGCGCAATTTTATTTTATTTTTTGCCATTTCAGACCGTTTCTGTAATTTGCTGCCCTTACATGATGAAAGAAGACTTCACATTAACCTCTATCATGATAAGGTTCATGTAAGGTGCAGTAATGTACCCCACATGGCCTGTGCTTTAAACCTATGGCACAGTATATGTACTGTAAAGCTTCCAATGGAGCACTGCATGAGTTTTCTTTATGGCAGTATTCGGGGTGCATACAAAAAAAATTAATAAGCATATATAGACACACAAAGTTACCATAGGATATTACTGCAAAGAAAATATTATTTACAGTGCAGTTCACCCCACTCCCAAAGGGATCAGGTTTAGATATCCCCTTAACTGGGAGTAAATACAGATCATCACTATATATATATATATATATATATATATATATTATATTTTAACAATTTGTCTAGAATAATGATTTGATATGAAAAAAGTTACATAGTAACAGTTTGTTAGGCCAAACACATACATCCGTCCATCCAGTTCAACCTGATATCCTGCAAGTTGATCCAAAAACCCCCTGTGAGGTAGAAGCCAATTTTTCTCATTTAAGGGGAAAAAATTCCTTTCTGACTCCAATCAGGCAATCAGAATAACTCCCTGGATGAACGACCCATCTCTAGTAACTATAACCTGTAATATTATTACACTCCAGAAATGCATCCAGTTATGATTTGTACATCCAGTTATGAGAAGCTTTTGCCTTTTACAGAATGTATGATATCATTGGCAGCATATACATTTCTGGAAAGTTGCTCTACTTTGTATGCATAATACAGGAATTCATGATAGGATATACAGTTCATAAACTCATCATCGGACTGAAGTCCCTTGGGCCCACCAGAGGAAATGATTCTGGGGCCCATCCTCAGTGTATATAGGACCTTAAGGGCCCTGTTTTATTAGGGTCCATAATTGACGGAGCTTGGGCCCACCGGAGGATCTTATGGTACTCTGGTGGGCCACAGTAGATGGAAAAACAAGGTGTAACGATGACAAATCTATTATAATTAGCTGCTTTTCACTAGATGAGATCATTACCATTTCTTTCAGATTTCTCTCCTGTTTGGAAGGCTGCAGAATCATTCTGCCACCATAATTCACCTATGCATTTGCACAAGAAAGATTAGTTTAGATTGCAGATTTGGCAAACATCCCAATTCCTAATAGGTCATACATCAAAAGCCCACTGATGAGCCTGAAATGAAAATGGCCTAACAAGAAATCAACATCATTACTTAAATTCAAGCTGCTGCCGGGATACAAATGTTAAAGTTACGACTTTAATTTCCTAAGTGCAATACCCTCCCCCAGTGTCCTTTCTCTCTCCGTATATATATATATTTTTATTCCTCTCCTTCCTTAACCAGCTACAGGAAAGCAGATAATAAAGACAGCAATTGACATCGCTATACAAAGAGAGAGCTCAGGTCTTTCTGTTTACTGTAATGCAATTTCAGTCTGTTACATCCATCCAAAAGGGTTCCGCCATAAATCAATATCACATGAAATACGAGCATGGGTGGCTATAATATACAACTGAAATTATTAGAAATATTGCAGCAGTATTAGATTATTAGAATTATTGCACTCAGGTCAGAGGACTTCAAAGAAGGGCAGCACGGTGGCTCAGCGGTTAGTACTAGCACTGGGGTCTGCAAGCACTACATTTGCATGGAGCACATATGCTCCCCCTGTGCTTATATGGCTTTCCTACCGGACTCTAAAAACATACTGAGAGGTTCATTTATAATGTATGTGGTAGACCCTAGTATGGACAGGCACTCCAGAATATGCTGGCCCTACATAAATGAATGAAAAAGTAATGATATATAAACTACAAGTAAAAACATGGATTACATATTTTTCAGGAAAGAACATGACCTAATAATTATACAGTACATAATCATACACAGGGACATAGTTGGCAAGGCTGAAAAAAAGACATAAATCCAGTTCAGCCTGTTATCCTGAAAACTGGAAGGTAAAAAAAGACCATGACGCAAAAGCCATTTTCTCTGTCTTAGAGGGAAAGAAATTCCTTCCCGACTCCAATCAGGCAATAAGAATTACTCTCTGGATCAACGACCCATCTCTAGTAACTATAACCTGTAATATTATTACACTCTAGAAATACATCCAGGCCCCTCTTGAACTCTTTTAGTGAACTTACCATCACCACCTCCTCAGACAGAGAGTTCCACAGTCTCACTGCTCTTACCGTAAAGAATCCTCTTCTACGTTTGTGTACAAACCTTCTTTCCTCCAGACGCAGAGGATGTCCCCTCATCACAGTCCTGAGGATAAATAGATGATGGGAGAGATCTCTGTACTGACCCCTATTTATACACAGTTATTAGATCTCCCCTCAGTCGTCTTTTTTCTACAGTGAATAACCCTAATTTTGATAATATTTGAATCAGTTATATAGCATAGAAAATTATAAAAATGGGTCCATATTTGTGGTAGAGATGAACAATCAACTCTACAAAAATCAAATTCACAATGAATTTCCCTTTATCCAAGCTAACAATATCTTCAATTTCTGACTTTTTCTCTCACTATCCTAAACAAACTGAATAGATATTTCAAAATGAAGATTCATTTCCTGATGCCATCTTGAATTGACATTACTGTATATGACATACATCATCTATTCTTATTATCTTATGACTGTTATGATTGTAACATTAGCTCCTGTTTATAATGTGAAAATGATTAAGCGGGCATCTGGTAGATGCATATAAAGTCAGACAACAAAGCACTGGAATCACTTATATTTAACAGGCATATTTGATCATTAAACAAAAGCGCATGTTATATGTCCAGTCCTTAATCAGAGGGTTTCACTTTTAATGTAAAATATAGCATTCTTTTTAATGTAGCCCTAATGATCTGTACTGTTCTTCCTCAGGATGCTCCATTTCAGGTGGGTTTTATTAACACAATGAGAAATATAATTTCTCTCGATTAAGAGGATTCATCTTCTCTATTCTATGAGCCTTAACATATCATTTCTTAGAAATTGAAGAGCTAAGTGATAACACACCTGTAAACCACCTCTAACCGAACTTGAGAAAGATAAAGTAGATGGGCACGTGTAACAAGAGGCTGATTTGTATGATGTTGTGGGAATTGAAGAGTGCTTAAACAGTAACTGGTAGCTTACTCAAGCAGATCACTCACACGTTGATGAGTGCCAGGCCTACGTACAGTACTTAGGTGAGTAGAAGGGATAGGTACATCCCAGTGCACCCTGTAGTAGCCACTACTGTGCAGACTCAACTCCTGACAGGCTCAATTGGGGTGCACACCACTTCTTCATGTGCTTGCTGCTCTGTTTTACCTGCAAATGGTGCCCAACTTTGAAGGCTATGTACACCTTCAGAGGCAATTTTTGCTTATGATTGCATTCTACTCATTTTTGGCTACAAATCATATTTTCAATTGACATTTATTAAAAATATTGAGCCGTTCTGTCACAAAGGATTAACTGTTTTTCTAACTGTGTGATTGGTACTTTCACTTTGTGCCAGTCATCTAATAAACCTTATCTCTAAACTACTAAGTGGACAAACACTTATTCAAGCCACATTCTTATCAGTAAGATAAGAACTGAACTATAATGAGTGTTTCTAAGGTCAGAGATCAGAGATAAAGAGTCTGTCAGCTCCCCAACTGACAGAAACAGAGAAAATCCACAGGCTGCTACTAAAGAATCTCATCTATGTACACAAAAAAGGATTCCATATTTTTAATAAAGACCAATTGAAAAAGGATTTTTAGCTCTAAATAAGTACAATGCCATAATTAAGAAAAATGTCCCCAAAGGTGTACATAGCCTTTAACTCTTAGCGGAAATGGGGCTCTGTGTCTAGATACCATGTCAACACCTGACCAGTGTACCCATGCTGGTAAACCAGAACAGTTACTTTTCTCCTCACCTAAACACATAGATCCAGTCTATCTAACCCCTCTGTTAGGTGTGCTGCACTGACCCATCCCACCATTACAACCTCAACAATAAACTGCACAACATGGTAGGTACTTCAGAAGTCTCCATTAATTCCAAAGCAAGAGGTGAAAGACACCTCTGGCAGAAGCAAAGGATCGAGCACATTACCAAAATGTGTGAACCTTCTTTCCCATGACATGTGCTGATAGACCATGGTATTGCCAAGTTATCTAATGTCTATTAACACCTTAAAGCGGAAAATTATTTGGTCAACATCCATTTCTGCCAACCTTCTGTAAAGATGGATGCCTGGCTGAGTGTGCATGTTTTTATTCATTAGAGAGAGCGAGAGGTAAGTTGTTGCTAGGCACTACTGGCACTGGCATATATACCAGTAGAAGATTCATCCCACCAAGATTAATCTGGACAGCTTTAAGGGCTGTAAGGGGTTATAAAGTGAAAAATGATAAAATTCAATAATTTGGTAGACTTATATAAGGAAACTGCTGTAAGGCTATTGCTCATACAGCACCATTTTTACATGTCTTCTTTTTTATCTAAAAACAGGATTGGTTCACAAAAGAGAGGACATATATAATTTCCCCTATTTGGGCCACAGATAGCAGCAGTATCAAAATTGCAAATTGTGGTTCCAGCCTAATGGTCCTTTTACATGGGCAGGAGAGTGGATGGATGCTACAGCAAGGCAATCAGCATTTCTTTAGCTCCACTTATATGGAGCAATTATTGGCAAATGTACAATCATTAACACGATCATTTGGGCACACAGTTTTTTTATTGTTGGCACTACAGTACATCCTCATTCATACAAGGAATTTTAATGGTGTGGTTGCTCATTTGGTGGGTGATCAATGGCATATTTTTACAATAATAATTGGTGTATTCGTTACTGATCCTTGGCTCGTGTAAAAGGACCTCAGTGTTGAATAAAATTATAAGAGCATGGTTTCATTATGCATTAAGAAAAGAAGACAACAAACACATGATACTATGTTACTTGTTACGTATATGCTACTGGTAATCAATAGGTTTTGTTAAGCACTAAACAGGTTGTTAGAATGGTGAAAATTTACAGCTGCAGACTAATTTTAAGTAATTACACACTTTTCAACAAAAAAATGGCACCTGCACAAAATGGTATGTGAATACTAAAAAGACCCTGATATAAACAATATCCCATCTGCGCTCCATTTAAAACTCTACAGTTTCCATCCATGGCATAGGCTAAACATTAATGTCTGGATTGGTGAACAGGAGGTGATGTGTGAAATACTGGCCAACTGTGGTACTCTTTCACTTGGCTCTTCAGATCACCAGTGCTGAAGGGAGGAAGTAAAGGGTCTGTCAGTCACATGTGACAGTACTGGTCTGTCTTCATAAACACACAATGACAGCTTGCTCATAAATGATGGTCATCCGACATCACTAGTCATCTGTATTTTCTGCAGTTCACCTTTGTATCTTTGTATTATTTGCTTTTAGATTATTTTTAATTATAGCCTTCCTTTTCAGAGCAAAGTCAGCTTTCACATTTATTTTAACCAATCAGCATTTGATCACAATTTTTGTAACTAGATTTAATAATCTCTCGAATATTAACCCAGTTATTTTACTTTATAACGGTAAAATAATCTGTACAAGGTGAGGATGGCAATATGTCCATTCATTTCATAAAATGTTTGACTGTAAATCTCCAGTCAGTGAAGAACCCACTGGATTTGCAGCTATTCAGTTCTACTTCAGAGCCACAGGCAGGTATTCCATTTGCCACAGTATGACACGCTGTTAGGGGCTATTAAAATATTTTCGGAAAGTAATGCCATGTAATGAAGTATTCTTCCCTTGAAGCAATGTTGTGAGCATGAGACCTTTTACAATCAGTTTAGCTAGATTGAAACCATAAAACCTCAAAAGCAAAATTATGAGAAAGCAATCACAGGATTTTTTTAGGGGCTTTTTCCAACTCATTTTTGCTGTACGTTAAGCGCATACGTTTGTAAAAAATGTATTGAAACATTTTGCTTGACATATCCATTTGGGCAAATGTAGTTTGAAAGTGCATAATTTTTACTCCGTTTCTCACTGATTATGTTTTTGTACGATTTTGTTAAAGGACAGAATAATGTAACATACCACGCTTTTCTGACCTGGAAAAAAAACAGATAGAAACGGTTTTATAACACTGTAGTCTATAAGAGACTGATGGAAACGTAGTATATTTCCATCCGGTAAACGTATCCATTTTTTCAAATAATGACTTGAAATCTTCAAACCTAACTCCTGGCCTGTCCTTAGGGCGTACAAGTGCTCACTCTTGGCCTCTTAAAGAGAATGTATCATCACAAAATGACCTATTGCTTAAGTCATTTTTATGTTTAACATATTTTAAAGAATTTTTGGTGGTGTTATTCTTAATTTTCCATGTCAATGTCTATATTTAAACAAAAACCCTGAAATCCTGCAGTTTTCAGACTGGACACTAAGCCTAATAATCACCACTTCTTGGTCTGTACAGTCACTTTACTGCAGTTACCTGCTTATCTATAATTGTAATCCTGCATGTAATGATATCACCTCTGTGTATAGATAAGACAGGATCCATCATTCACAAAAGGTGATTGTCAAAGCGTATCTATTCTTTCCTTGTATAATGACCTCTGCACAGGTCACAGAGCATGCCTAGAAAACTTTTCCATAGAAGTCAATGAGGTCTCCTCCAGACAATTGTGTCTATGGCTCTTATGCAATCAATAATAAAAACATGATTTAAAAAAAGTGTTTGATACCTGGTTTTAACTGGAAGTAAAATTTCTGATGACACATTTCCTTTAAACGGCCAGCATGCACATCCAAAATTCTGCCCCAGCCTATGACTGGCTGCCCAAGGGTATGTAAGACACCTTACCCAGTGGGAGGGTGCAGTAGCTTTAGGTTTCCTATGTAGTCTCTAGTAAACAGCAAAGGTGTTTTCTGTGTCTGACTACCCCTATACCGCACTCCATCCTGACTACCGACTCTAACGACTTCTAGCCACCTACCCTGATCTTAGCCTTCTTCTTGGATTGCCCTACTGCCATCTGCCCTGACCTTGGACTTGTCTTACACATACGTTAATACTTCGCCTGCCCTGACCTTGGCCCATCTCCAGACTATGCTTATTGCCTGATCCTTCGGTGTTTCATGTTGGTGTCTTTGACCCCATGGGTCATCCGTTAACCACACCAAGATTATGTCAAGAGGTAGAGGTCTGGTGGCACCTCCACTGCGAAGTCTGGATCCTTGTATAGGGGTTAAAGGGTGAATATTGGAGGACTGCCAGAATAATGTCCTTAGAGTTAGCCCAAAAACCAAACCTGTTGGTTGGAAGATTGGGTCCACACCCTCTGCCCTTAACAAAAGGTTTAAAAGAAACACATACGGATGTAGTAGAGTTAACACACATGCTTTCTAAAATGTGTTATCTAAACTAAATGCGTTAACCCCTTCCCAACCAGCGCCGTACTAGTACGGCACTGGCCGGGACTTTAAAGATGGTGCCCGCTCCTGTGATGGCCGCGGGTGACCTGCATATCCAACTAGCAGGCACCCGTGGCTAACGTTGGCGACCGGCCAACGCGCCGATCGCGGACATTTAACCCATCGGGTGCCGCGGTCAAGCCTGACCACGGCACCCGAAGGCGGCAAAGGTACGCTTCTGGTGTTGCTCCAGCTCCCCTGTGTGGCAATCGGAGAAGCCAGAGCGTGCCTGCAGCAGCCCCTGTCATAGTAAATGACAGGAGGCTGCTGCATAGGCTTTCCTATGGAGCCCTTGCCTGTAATAGCACTAAAATCATCATAGACTCCAATGTAAGTGCATTGGAGTCTATGATATAAGCAATCAAATGATTGCTTCTTATAGTTCCCTATAGGAACTATACAAAAGTGTAAAAAATAAATAAAGTTTTTTTTTTTTAAAATAAATAAAAAAAAGTTCAAATCACCAAGTATTAAAAAAACAAAAAAAAATACACATCATGGGTATCGCCGTGTGTAAACGCCCATATTATAAAAATAAAAAAAATTTCCCCATACGGAAAAAACGGGAAAAAAAGTGTCAAAATGGCCGATTTGCAATTTTTTGTCACTTTTAAAAAAATAAATAAAAATTTAATAAAACGCAATCAAAAAGTCACCCCCCCCAGAATGGTATCAATAAAAAGTTCAGATCACCCCGCAAAAAATGAGCCCCCATACAGCTCCGTACACATAAATACCAAAAAGTTATAGGGGTCAAGAATTGAAAAAAAAATGTCCAACTTTATAATTTTTTTATCACTCAAAATGCAAGAAAAACTATACATATTAGGTATCGCCTGACTCTTACTGACCAGTATAATGAAAGTAACTGGTCAGTTTTAACGCTCATCGAATGCCGTAAATAAAAAACCCGTAAAACTGTGGCGGAATTGCGTTTTTTTTGCAATTTCACCCGATTTGGAATTTTTTTCCTGCTTCCCACTACACCATATGCAATATTAAATGGTGGCGTTGGAAAGTACAACTTGTCCCGCAAAAAACAAGCTCTCATACAGCTATGTGAACAGAAAAATAAAAAAGTTATGGCTGTATAAAGTCAGGGAGCGCAAAACGAAAACGCAAAACCGAAAAAAACTCTGGGGCTGAAAGGGTTAAGCAAACACCTTCAATTGCTTTTCAATGGCTTTTGTTTCAAGATAACACAATGGGTTAATAAATTTGAGTTAAGAGTTTGTGTGTTAACACTTTGCATAAAAACAAAACACTCTACAACCATTTAACAAGTAAAGGTTCGATACAAGTGCCAAGAATACTAATATCCAGACCTATCCAATATATGGGGGATAGGTGATAATTGTGCCAGTTCCTCTATATAGACAAACAATAGTTACAGAGAAAGCATGCATAACACAAGAGGGGAGTGTTCAAATGTGATTTAAGTGTTTGAGACAAGTTGATAGCTTTCACTTGAAAATGTCAGATTGAATTTACACTAAGTTGATCATCACACATTACAAGTCAGACAGTAATCTTCATACTGAATAAAGCCACAGAAAAGGTAGCAGTGAAAGGTTGGAAGAGATATGCTCACCCTTCTCAGTTCAGAAGACAGACATTGCATGAGAAGATGCAATTATTTCCTATAATGTCATAGAGCACAAGAAAATAAGTTGTACTGAATAATAAACCAAGAAAAATCTACTATTAAAACACAAAAACAAGAAGGTCTTCTGTGTTACAATGGTGGTAGTTTCTGCATGGCTAAACTGAAATAAGTAAGGTAAAAAATTTTTTTTTTACTTTTTCATACTGCATAATGACTGAACCCAATATTTGATATGGGGCATTTAGCAAAAATTTCTTGCTCAGACTCAAGTGGGTCCTGATGGCTAAGGAGTTTTCTGCCACGTAAGTAGGCACCACCATTATAAATGCCATACTGTAGATGGGGGACCTATAACAGATTACGTAATGGGGCCCAAAAGTGTCAAGTGCCTCTGGATGTTGTTAAAATTATAAGTCGCACAATTAATAAGACAATTTATAGAAAACAAAATGGAAATCATTTTGCGACTATTCAATTGTCCTTCCACAAATGAAGCATTACAAGTTTTTCCTTTCCCTTCTGACCACTAAAATTCATACAGGGTTATATAGTATGATTGTTTGTAAAATAGTTTGTAAGGCTGAAAAAAGACATTTAACCAGTTTAGCCTATTATCCTGCAACATTTATGTAGAATTTAGGGGGAAAATTCTTTCAAGCAAATAGAGTAATTCCCTGTGTCAACGACCCTTCATCAGAATTCTACTAACTATAATATGTAATACTGTTACTCTCTGTTACATCTAACAAAAATGTTGATAATGCTAGCTAAGAAAGACCTCTAACTATTGTGGAAAGATCCTAAAGGCCAAAGAGAAAAACAAAACACAGAACGAGTTTAAGAAGGCAACTAATCTTTGGAATATTTACAATATAAGAACTAAAAAACACTATTTTATACTGCACCTTCAATGAAGTCAGAAGATGTATATGTTCTTTTAGGGATATTGTTTCCATCTTCAGGACTATTCAGAGTTTCCACTGCTACTTCAATAACCTCAACAAGCTCATCCCGTTTATCTTTCCTTACAGGCTTTTCTTCTGGGTGGCGAGTGAGTCCTGTTTCCAGTTGATATACCTTTTGCACAGTGAAACTATCAAATGGAATAGCAGCATACTCAGTAGGAACCTTCACACCATTATGTACTTCAGCTTTGTTAACTTGAGAATGTAAAAAGTCTAAGAGGTCGGTCTGTGTCTTCTCTGGACTGGCATGATCAAATGTGACTGTGAGGGCATCACTGTAGTGACCTTGAACATTTTTAAGCTGTTCACTGCGTTCTTGAAGCTCATCCTTCAGTTGAGCAATTTGCTTTTTCAAGCTGGTAATATAGTTTCGATGTTCTTCCTCACGCTCCTGCAGGATGGCACGGTAGCCTTCTTTTCCTGTGGGGCTATTAACACGTAAAAGTAAGAGCTGTTCATCCTCAGCTCTTGGAGTGCAAGCCAGCATATATAATACTGACACAATACAGCAAAGGCAGACAAGTACGATCCCCACCCGAGAAACCCAACTTAGTAGCCCTCGGCGTAGCATCCTTGCATTTAAATAAAAAAGTCTGTCATCTTCTTCCTAATAGGCAATGCAGTCCGTATGAAGCAAACGCACCCATAATCCACACTGACATCAAGGACTGGAACCAAACCACCACTGTCCCATCCATGGAAATTTGTTAGCCTTACATCAGTTACAAACGTATAGAGAGTTTGTCATCCAAGCTTCAGATTTGTGCAAAAACAACTTCCTAAACTCCAGAGCCAGTACTGTCATGGTAGTCAAAATGTTAAAACTTCATGTATAATTTCAGATCTAGAAAACAAAAAAGTAGATAGAAGTTAGCTGGTTAGCATTTTACTTATTAAAATATGTTCATACAAAGATCTACAGTTGAATTCTTAAAGTTTACACACACCTTAGCTATATTCACCAAAACTCAGTTTTTACAGTTCCTTACATTTAATCCTAGTACACATTACCTCTTTTAGGTCCGTTAGGAATACTAATATATCAAGCATGTGAAATGTCAAGACTACTAGTGACTTTATTTCAGCTTTTATTTCTTTCATCACATTACCAGTGATTCAAAGGTTTACATACACTTGACTCTGCCTGTAAGCAACTTGGAAAATTCCAGAAAACTATGCCATAGCTCAAGATGTTTCTCATAAGCTAATTAACATTATCCGAGGTAAAGGGGTTTCCCAGGATTCATATATTGATGACCTATCTTCAGGATATCTGATGGGTGGGATGTCCAACTCCCGGCTCTTCATCCAATGATCTTTTTGAAGAGGCTGTGGCACTCCAGTAAGTGCAGCAGCCTATTTCTATGGCAGTAATAACACATTCATTGGTGACCTAGACTTTTTGCAGCTCACTCCCATTACAGTGAATGGGCCTGAGCTGCAATATGAAGAACATTTTTTATACAATGTACAATGCTAAGCTTGGTTAGCTATGAGGAGGCCATGGTACTCAGCGAAGTGGCATGGACTCTTCAAACAGCTGACTGGCAGGGGTTCCAAGTGTGAGATCCTCACCAATCAGGTATTGATGACCTATCCTGAGGATAGGTAAACAATATATGAGTCCTGGAAATCCCCTTTAATTGGAGGTGTACATGTAGCAGTATTTAAGGACTACCTTCAAGGTCTACTTGCCTCTTTGCTTGACATCATGGAAAAATCAAAAGAAAATCACATAAAAAATAATTGTGGACCTCTACAAGTCTGGTACATTATTGGGAGAAATTTCCAAATGCCTGAAGGTACCAAGTTCATCATATTGAAAGAATATGCAAGTTTAAACACCATGAAAAAAATAGCCATCATATGGTTCAGGATGGAGACACTTTCTGTCTCCCAGAGATGAATGTACTTTGGTGTGAAAAATACAAATCAATACGAGAACAACAGCAAATGACCTTGTGAAGATGCTGAAGGAAAAAGGTACAAAAGTATTTATTGCAACAGTATAGAGGCCACTCGGCAGGGAAGAAGTCACTGCTCCAAAACCATCATAAAAAAAGCCAGGATACGGTTTGCAACTGCACATGGGTCAAAGAATGTACTTTTTGGAGATATATCATTTGCTCTGATGAAACAAAAATTGATCTTTTTGGCCATATTCATCATCGTTATATATGTTGGAAGGAAGGAGAGGGGACTCCACATCTACAGACATTTATTTCTTTATAAAAACATCTATGTAGCAGAGGAAATATATTCTATATATCTACTGTATTTCAAGGCTGTAGGAAAGCAATATGTTTCACTTACTACTAATATAAAATGTCACTATCCATATGGTTTCTAACAAAGCATTTCAAGATCACAATACTTACACAATTTTATAATAGCTCTACTTAAATCTACAGATATTATCCCAGATATCAATGTGTGTTTTATATCTGATAAATTTATACATTTCCAAATGTCATTTAGTTTTGATAAATTATTATTTATATGTGGCATCTCGATAAAAAATCCAGATGTGTAAAGCGTACAGTCATGGCCAAAAGTTTTGAGAATGATACAAATATTAATTTTTACAAAGTCTACTGCTTCAGTTTTTATAATGGCAATTTGCATATACTCCAGAATGTTATAAAGAGTGATCAGCTTAACAGCAATTACTTGCAAAGTCAATATTTGCCTAGAAAATGAACTTTATCCCCCAAAACACATTTCAACACCATTGCAGCCCTGCCTTAAAAGGACCAGCTAACATCGTTTCAGTGATTGCTCCATTAACACAGGTGTGGGTGTTGATGAGGACAGGGCTGGAGATCAATCTGTCATGATTAAGTAAGAATGACACCACTGGACACTTTAAAAGGAGGCTGGTGCTTGGCATCATTGTTTCTCTTCTGTTAACCATGGTTATCTCTAAAGAAACATGTGCAGTCATCATTGCACTGCACAAAAATGGCCTAACAGGGAAGAGTATCGCAGCTAGAAAGATTGCACCTCAGTCAACAATCTATCGCATCATCAAGAACTTCAAGGAGAGAGGTTCCATTGTTGCCAAAAAGGCTCCAGGGCGCCCAAGAAAGACCAGCAAGCGCCAGGACCGTCTCTTAAAAGTGTTTCAGCTGCGGGATCGGGCTACCAGCAGTGCAGAGCTTGCTCAGGAATGGCAGCAGGCAGGTGTGAGTGCATCTGCACGCACTGTGAGGCGGAGACTCTTGGAGCAAGGCCTGGTCTCAAGGAGGGCAGCAAAGAAGCCACTTCTCTCCAGAAAAAACATCAGGGACAGACTGATATTCTGCAAAAGGTACAGGGAGTGGACTGCTGAGGACTAGGGTAAAGTCATTTTCTCTGATGAATCCTCTTTTCGATTGTTTGGGACATCTGGAAAACAGCTTATTCGGAGAAGACGAGGTGAGCGCTACCACCAGTCTTGTCTCATGCCAACTGTAAAGCATCCTGAAACCATTCATGTGTGGGGTTGCTTCTCAGCCAAGGGAATCGGCTCTCTCACAGCCATGAATAAAGAATGGTACCAGAATGTCCTCCGAGAGCAACTTCTCCCAACCGTCCAAGAGCAGTTTGGCGATCAACAATGCCTTTTCCAGCATGATGGAGGACCTTGCCATAAAGCAAAGGTGATAACTAAATGGCTCAGGGAACAAAACATAGAGATTTTGGGTCCATGGCCTGGAAACTCCCCAGATCTTAATCCCATTGAGAACTTGTGGTCAATCATCAAGAGACGGGTGGACAAACAAAAACCTACAAATTCTGACAAAATGCAAGCATTGATTGTGCAAGAATGGACTGCTATCAGTCAGGATTTGGTCCAGAAGTTGATTGAGAGCATGCCAGGGAGAATTGCAGAAGTCCTGAAGAAGAAGGGTCAACACTGCAAATATTGACTTGCTGCATTAACTCATTCTAACTGTCAATATAAGCTTTTGTTACTCATAATATGATTGCAATTATATTTCTGTATGTGATAAAAACATCTGACAAACACACATAAAAACCAGAGGGCAGCAGATCATGTGAAAATATAATATTTGTGTCATTCTCAAAACTTTTGGCCATGACTGTATATAAAACTTGGTTCAGTGAGCACAGTCCCATGATTTAATATACTTGCCGAAGACGTACTGTGACATTGGGGACAAAATTGGCTCTGCTGTTCTTGTATGAAAATACCTGCTCGTCCAATGGCAGCATGACTACTCATGAGTAAATTATACACTGCAAGTATTAATCTCACTGCGAGGGTCTAATGCAGGACGACATTTATCATTGGCTGGGGATGGGGAATAGACATGGGATGGCTGAATGTAGTGTGCACATTTGCATGTTTGTATGCTTACTTCTGCTTATATTAGGTCATAATTTACATAGCCAATACCGCTCTTGAAGGCGTAAAGCAAAATGAAGACATTACATAGTCTATCAGACTTTTTAAGGATAAACATTAACTGGTAAGTGACCTTGTTCGGATTTCTAACATTGTATTTCCATTCATAACTGCTGATGAAAGCAGCAGAAAATGACCATGTTAACGTAGAGGTAATTACTAACCCTTGGTAATAAAAGCCAGTTATAATGAGGGCGATAAAATGTGTAAATGGACAGCACATAAGGAATAATTGTCGAATAGCAAAACAATAGAAAAACAATAGAATGTTAACAGTAGAAAATATGAATTGCTCTCTATGGATGTATCCCCTTTCCTGTATAGCAGTTTACAAGGGAAAGCAGGATGCAATTCCAAAAAATACCCCATATAAATGGGGTATTTCAGTATATCACTCTTACCACCTATCCACTGGATGGGTATTCAATGTTTGAACAGTGGGAGATCACTCAGACCACCACCAATCGCTCGAGTATGACTATCATGAGTTGTGTCTTGACATTCCATACAACCCTATGGGATTTACAGGCAAATTAGCGTAGTATATATGGGCAGATAGTAGAATACTGTCCCTAAATCAGGATTTCTCACTCTTTTTCTACTGGGAGCTCATCGGCAAGAACATGATGAAATTTGGGTGTCATTAGTGGTCAAGGTTGATGCCAAAATTTTATTAATAATAATAATAGAAATAATAACATAATCACTATCAAAACAGCCTCCCCAGCTTCACTTTTCCAACAGCTTGGTGGTACCTTAACGGTGAAGCCATTCTCAACATTTCAGAAACACTGCCCTGGATAATGCCCTAAATTGACTAGCACTTTAAGGGACAGCAGTAGTACCACTGAAGCTCTGACCATACCAGTCGATCATTAGCTGTTAAGAAACTACCTTTTCCCGACAGGGGACAAACCACAAATACAACTGGTGTCCCCCATTTTATCAACTGGAACCTCTGATAAGTTGAGATGTAAATCAGGAAACAGACTGGAATATTCTTCTAGGGCTAGGTTCCAGTATAGTTGCCATTGTTTTCAGGATACGGCATATTCTTGCCATTCATACAGGAGTAGCTAGTTAGGTGACGTTAGCTAGCTAAGGGGCAATCTCATGTCATCTCTCATCATTTATTGCATATCCACAAAACAGATGCAGGTCCTATCTCTAGAATGGGGATCTGCATTTCCACAACCCCAAAGAAGTGAAAGGGAGCTCTGGAAGGATTGCGGTTTCTGTAACTTGTAAGTTGAGGAACATAGCTTAGCTCACTGTGCTAACTTCCATTCACTTCTAGGGGAGTTATGGTTGGTGTAGCACAGTTAGCTCCGCTGTTTTGCTAAACAAGGCCACCACTCACAGCTTGGATGCAGAGGTCTTAAAGATGAGATGAGAAATGATATAAGAACCCCCATTCTAAGTGACAGATGAGGGTCCTAGAGGTGGGACTGGAATCTATTAGACATTTGTGGCACATCGTGAAGACATCCCATACATGTCTGAGATGAGACTACCACACCTTACCTAGAGACAACATTCTCCTGTCATAACTTTACAACACCTCTCTTTTTTCACACATATCATTTGGTAGTTTATTTAAGTGTCACTTTCACCAGTAATAAATGTTGACATTCACAGCAAACTGTCCTGTTGTAAGTGATGGTAGTGGCTTACACTTTACAGAAATAAGCTAGTACTAAGTATGAGTCTGTTGCTACATATCCATACTGCAATGGACATTCTGCAGTCCATTGTGACATCTGCTCAGTTATTCCCTATTTTAAGTGCCCCCAATGTTTAAAGTTGATATGTTTCACTTGTAAGCATTTTATTTTTCTATGACAACACCCCATGAGCAGTTACCCTTAGATTAACCTATGAACTACATTCAAGCTCACTCGAGGAGTAATTTAGTGTACCTAACATAGCCCAGAGTGCACTGTGCCTAGTAACATTTACACCACAATTTACATTAGACATATGTCACCTCCAGGTTACACAACTGTTGCTCTCTCTTTCATATGCCCAAACTGTGAATCGTTTGTATTAGAATTTCCTGAAAATTTCTCTCTTGAAACATGTCATCCCCTTCTGCAGCTGCAAGTATTTAATGAGAGTGCCTTTTATTCCTATGCAAGTTACATCCAAAATCAGCAGGATATCAGCCAGGTCTGGCTACAAAACCAGCGAGTGTGATGATGTGGCAGTTTACTGCTTTTGCTGGGATTAAAATAACAGACTTACTGCCAGTGTGACCAGAGCATGGCATTATGTGACCAAGCAAACATATGAAAGAACAAGTGTCTATTATTCACAGGATTTGGCACTGTGATGCCACAGTATAAAATGAATGCTATGTTGAATGTAATATATATAAATATATATATATATATATATATATATATATATATATATATATATATTCGTCCTTCAGGCAGCACAACACAAAGGGTTAATGTCTTGCTCCTCCTGTCTAGGACAGAAGATAATCATTAGTAAATCAGACTAATTAACCCCCTATAAAGGAGTGCACACCCACTAGGTAAATGTGTTTTTTTCTTCTGTCTAGGACAATGAAGCTCACACATACAGAGGCTCCTGCTGCTGTGAAGGCCAGTATGGTTAAGCCTAATATTATATAACTGGAAGTGGTCTCCAGAGTATCATGTGTCATATGAGGTGCTGGAAGAGTTCCAGAGTTATATGCAAGTTATAAAGCTGGAGGTGTGCCCCAGAACTAACTGCATGACATGTCTGATCTTGAAGAGTGTCCAGAGTTATATGCAGGTTATAGATCTGGCGGTGTGCTCCAGAACTAACTGCAGGACATATCTGATCTGGAAAAGTGTCCAGAGTTATATGTATGTTATAGAGCTGGGGGTGTGCTCCAGAACTAACTGCATGACATGTCTGATCTGTGAGTAGTTTCCAGAGTTATATGCATGTTATAGAGCTGGAGGTGTGCTCCAGAATTAACTGCATAACATGACTGATCTGGAAGTGGTTTCCAGAGTTTATTTCCCCATCGGCTGTTCTATGTGATGGTTGAGCTGAGATCTATCCTGGAGTGGTCCTGGTGAGTTTCTCATATACAGCGGCGGTTCCCTGCAAACTGTTAATGTATATTTCAGGGGGTATCCCTTTGAGAAGTGCCGTTACAAGCACTGTTATTACCTTCAGGCCTGCAGCCATGTCTCCATCTCAGAAGCCATTTTGGAGTAGAAGTATACAGGTGCAGCTGAGCTAAACTTGATGGGTAACATGTTAAGTAAAAATGGCACAAGAGGTTAACTAACTCTCTCAATGTATTTCAATAGTTTCACTAAGATGTATGAGAACTCTGTGCCATGTTTTATCAGTGTCATTTTAGCTCTGCTACATCTGTTTCTCTGCACAGTGCAGAGCTCTGCACATCTTACTGCAGCAGCGGAATCACAGCAGCTTTAAGGATCCTGTGTCCTGGAGTGTCTCATATGTAGCTTGTATGTCTGTGTGAGCGAAATAATGTTACAATTACAGAACTCTGCAAAGAATCCATTAAATGTAATGTTCGTAGACAATGTAGGAGAAGTCTGCACCATAGCCTCCCAGCTGAATGTCTCCAGTGCACACATGGTGCAGAGGTTGTGGAATGGTTTACTTCTCAGCGGTCAGAAGCTTTCACTCAGATGCTTTCTGTTCATATATCTATAAGTCCTTGCTTATCTACAACTCCTTTCACCTTATCTCCTGCCTCATTTCATTTGGATGTGGACTCTGTCTCTGTGACCAGGAGGATTCTGAGGATCTTTGTTTCAGGATGGCGCACATTCATTTTCCTTCATTATTTAAAGCTGTGCTAGCTCACCTTGAAATGGTTGCACCTAGAGGTGATAAGCCCAAAATGGCGGGGAAAAAATACAAAATAAAAAATCAAACTCTAGGATATTTCCTGATGATCCTATGTTAAAGGGATGTATGGCAGAAGTGTGGCCCCAGCCAGACAGGTAACATTATGTGGGAGCTAGATTTCAGCCATGTTACAGATCCTGCAGTCTCAGCTCTGCAGGGGAACCCCCCTAAGGTAATACCACAGGGTCCCGCCTGGCTGGGAAGACTTCTTTTCTGGCAGGCAGTTATTCCCTGTCAGGGAACTTCTAGTTTGGAAGATTGTTTCCTGCTGAAACATAGTAATTCCTTGTCTATGGTGGAGTGCAAAGCGTCTTTGGCTTCAGTTTCCTAGTGACATAGGGAGCTGGAGCTCCGTACAGTATTAGAATGTATGGGCTCAGATGAGCCGAAGTTATTACTTCGCAAAGTCTCGCGAGACTTCAAGTAATAACTTCATAAATTAATATCTACTATAAAAAACCATTTCCCGAACTCGGGTTCGGTTTCAAGGTACAACCATACCAGACACCATGTCTGGAATAATAGAGTTGATCCTGCTGATATGTACTCTTTAAAGTGTACATAAAATACTGTGTGGTTTTTCAATCAATCTGCATTCACTATATGAATTCTTGTACTACTGCTCCTAAAGCAGCCAACTGTTAGTATGGATCCTCACACTGAATACTGATTTATAGGAGATGAGACACACTGGGTTCTCACAAAGTGTGCAGTGTATAGATCAGCTGGGACTGGGCTGTACCTGAAGAAAACAGCATACACATGAAATGAATCATGTGATAGATTTACTTACTTATTACATTTTGGCACATATTTAACTACTGCAAACTGGACAAGAAATCATGCTAATATGACAACCACATTGTTTTAAACTATAATAACATCAAGGAAGAACGAAGACATAAAAATAAAGACTATTTCTATTAGAACTGCTCAATATCACCCGCCAATTCAGTGCAATATGTTGGAAACAAAGGTACGTGTTTAGAATCACTAAGAATTTATTTAACCAAGGTATAATTAAAATGAACAGAAAGTAGAATTAATTGACCATGTTTTAATGGACATAACATTAGTCAAAGAATTCTCCATCTACAGCTATTGCAGCTTGGAGACATCTGGCAATCATTTCAACCTATGATTTCTGTAGCCCTTCCTAGATGTCCAGTGACTTGAAGGGCATTTTCCCAAACTATACAATTAAGCTGAGCCTACAAAAATGCAACAGAGCCAAGATCTGGTCACTATGTAAGTCAGCACATCATAGACACTCATACATGACATGTACTATTAAAGACTGTGAGCATCTTTGGGTGTATTTTTGGCTGAAAATCATCTTTGTAATAGAGATGTAATCACATATTTTACACTACTTGGATTTTATAGCTTCGATGTATCACAATGCATAGCAGCTGCAGAATGTCATTCACAGTGAAATCACTCTGGCTCCTGCCCCTCATTCCTGAATGATCTTCTAAGTTGATTTATGGCCTAGTCAATGGTGTCCATGAGTGCATCTGGGCCTTCAGCCTCTATTCCTAATGGTTAGACCAAGTTTTCCCGCTTCTCTCAAAATAACTATGGAGACTTCTGTGAATCAGACATATTATGGAGCAGTCATTGTGTAAAGCAACAATTGATTACTGTGTTTCTTTCTCCATAACAGAATTTTGAGTTATTTTAAATAGTCCACTGCCAAAAATGGAAACAAAGCGAAAAAAATAAACCTCCTTGCTCCACACTTGATTCTGATTGTAATTTCAGGGTACATCACACCAATACAATGCCTACATCATTCTTACAATTTGTCATAAGCACTTTTTTAGCCAACTTCACTTTTATAAAGAAAAATCCCCATCTCCATATTGCATTTTACTACTTTTAGAATACATAAAGACATAATTATGAGTAAAATGTAAAACTGGGTGAATGGGGTTTTCTAAGAAGGGAAACCAGATTTTACATTTTACTTATCTAAACTCCTTTGTGTATTTTAGCCCTGTTGTATCCATCAGATATGGAGAACATTTGGCCCGGGAGGACAATTGTGTTTTCATACTGTACATAGCCTCTTTCCTGGACTTTCTGAGCTTCCACTTAATTTCATGCTTTATTACAAGGACTTTATTATCAAAAGTAGCTCCTCACAGCTGCTGCAATTTTACATTTGTTTTCCTTATGAGACAATCGAGTAGGTTATAGGACTCTTGCTGGTAATTCAGTTGTAGGTAATCCCAATGTTGTCAATTAAAATATATATATCTCAAATAAATATATAGATTTTTACTGTATAAAGGCTATGTTTTTTACTGTCCTGTGAGTGCTACTGTTACTGTTGTTGTCAATGAACAACATTAAGCTAGCCAATAGACTCCTTCTTCAAAATCAGCAACTGTCAAATAAAGCTATTTGCTTCAACCTACGGGCAATGTTCAAGTCCTTCTCCGCCTAGCAGCGCCAGAAAAGAAGTGGTCCATTTTTCTACAGCACTGCTGTTTCATCCTTGGAAATTACACTCTGTATACACCTCCATCCAGAGGGAATACAGGAAGACCATGGCTGCAGCTGGCACCAACACTGCATGCTGGTCGGGCTGAAAATAACCAGCAGGGCGATTAACAGTGGTTGTGACTTATCACAACCCCCTATGGTAAGCGCAATTTTACCATTATTATTTCATCCAAACAATCTGACACCACACATGTGGCGCTGCCTCCATCTTCTTTTCTCCTATATATCGTAAACCGGAGAGGGCCCACATTTGCCGTCAACCGGAGAACACAGTCCACATTTTTCTGCCAACGGGAGGAAAAAGCTGTCGGTGTGCTTGGTGTCTCCAGAATTACTACAACAACTGATCCCAAACGCTTCAAATTCCCCCGAGAATGGAATACTTCTCCAGAAGACTCCAACAAAGGGAGAGTATGGTAAACCAGTATACAACGACAACCAACGCCACCTCCAGAAAAGGGAGATACGTATGTGTAAACAGATACGTATACACATGACTTTGACAAAGACTCTGTCGACAAAATGCTTGATCTATTCAAAAACTTTGAGAGTAATCTAAAAAATGAACTTTTCCACCAATTAGATGTTCTGTTCCTAAAAATATATCTAAAGGAAAATCTTGCCCCTAGGGACTTGAGAATCCCAATACCCCCAACCTTTCCTGATGATCAGGTTTTCAAATATGAATGGAATGACTACCTAGATCAATGTGTAGCCGGCATGATCAGATTAGTCATGAACAAAAGAGAGTACCTAGCAGAAACATACACACAAAAAATAGAGGAAAATATTTCAAATTTGCACCAATACTCTAGTCACCCGGATTTCCACACCATTAATCACAATCTAACTAACAGAATATACCAATTAGAAACAGAAATTATTGCCAACAAATCAAAAAAACTACAAAGGGATAGGAAATATAAGAGTGGAGACAACTACCGGATATGGAAAAAACAAACACACCCCCCAATCAGTGAACAGGTGGAAAGAAACTCACAAGACATCAAACGAGGTGAACATCCACAGAAACACTACAGACCACACACAAATCACCACAATGCCCCCAAACTATTTCATAGAAACAGTCGTCTTTTCATAAACCAGAAATACAAATCTAAACCAACCTCCACAAACGGATTACAAGATAACAACTACCAAGCAAATAACGCAAACAACACCAACCCACCAGCAAATCCAACAATCAATACCTCTACCATTTCCTCCACCCCCATCACCCAATTGTATCAGGGTATACATTGCAGATAGATTCCCAATCCCCCACAACACCAGTAAATATGAACGAGCTCCCCACAGACCAATTTCTAGAGAGATTCCAGCCATCCTGTAGATCCCACTGACATCATTCAAGGAAAAAGTCGGCACATAGGGGACACGTCCCCAACTCCAAGCACCGCAGGGGGCACGTCCCCACTCCGCAATATACCACCAAAAATACATTATACCGACCAATCTAATCCCAAACCTATCCTCGATTGTTCCAGTCATCCTGTGGACCCCACTGACGTCATCCAAGCGGAACAATTTACTTTACACCTAACATCCTCCCAAAATTCTCTTGATCTCTCCATCCCAATCAGCCCCCCTCCCCCTGCGGAGGACCTGCAGACCACGAAAGAGGTCAAAAGTTATAGTCCTGCCAACACTGCATCTGATTGCAATAAAATTATCATCGACAACACAGGGACACCATACAGCACCTTAGTTCCTTTTTATGCTCTGCCAGACACAACAAAGAGAGACACCAGAATTCATCTCCGCTCCCAATGAAACACAAACAAATAACGGAATTCTTCAGACCTACACCAGGAAAAAGAAAAGAACTCGAGGCACAAGAGGAGGGACCAAAACGAGGAAAACTCCTTTAAAGCCCACACACCAGGTCCATACAACCCCCTCAAACCCTACTGTCAAAATTTTCAACCTATCCAAATACAAACTATCAGCCTATGAAACTAGCCTCCTAGAAAAAGGCCTCTCCTTCTGCCCCCAAAATAAAGTTAACCCATTAGGATTATACACTCACCGGCCACTTTATTAGGTACACCTGTCCAACTGCTCGTTAACACTTAATTTCTAATCAGCCAATCACATGGCGGCAACTCAGTGCATTTAGGCATGTAGACATGGTCAAGACAATCTCCTGCAGTTCAAACCGAGCATCAGTATGGGGAAGAAAGGTGATTTCAGTGCCTTTGAACGTGGCATGGTTGTTGGTGCCAGAAGGGCTGGGCTGAGTATTTCAGAAACTGCTTATCTACTGGGATTTTCACGCACAACCATCTCTAGGGTTTACAGAGAATGGTCCGAAAAAGAAAAAACATCCAGTGAGCGGCAGTTCTGTGGGCGGAAATGCCTTGTTGATGCCAGAGGTCAGAGGAGAATGGGCAGACTGGTTCGAGCTGATAGAAAGGCAACAGTGACTCAAATTGCCACCCGTTACAACCAAGGTAGGCAGAAGAGCATCTCTGAACGCACAGTACGTCGAACTTTGAGGCAGATGGGCTACAGCAGCAGAAGACCACACCGGGTGCCACTCCTTTCAGCTAAGAACAGGAAACTGAGGCTACAATTTGCACAAGCTCATCGAAATTGGACAGTAGAAGATTGGAAAAACGTTGCCTGGTCTGATGAGTCTCGATTTCTGCTGCGACATTCGGATGGTAGGGTCAGAATTTGGCGTCAACAACATGAAAGCATGGATCCATCCTGCCTTGTATCAACGGTTCAAGCTGGTGGTGGTGTCATGGTGTGGGGAATATTTTCTTGGCACTCTTTGGGCCCCTTGGTACCAATTGAGCATCGTTGCAACGCCACAGCCTACCTGAGTATTGTTGCTGACCATGTCCATCCCTTTATGACCACAATGTACCCAACATCTGATGGCTACTTTCAGCAGGATAATGCGCCATGTCATAAAGCTGGAATCATCTCAGACTGGTTTTTTGAACATGACAATGAGTTCACTGTACTCAAATGGCCTCCACAGTCACCAGATCTCAATCCAATAGAGCATCTTTGGGATGTGGTGGAACGGGAGATTCGCATCATGGATGTGCAGCCGACAAATCTGCGGCAACTGTGTGATGCCATCATGTCAATATGGACCAAAATCTCTGAGGAATGCTTCCAGCACCTTGTTGAATCTATGCCACGAAGAATTGAGGCAGTTCTGAAGGCAAAAGGGGGTCCAACCCGTTACTAGCATGGTGTACCTAATAAAGTGGCCGGTGAGTGTATATTGACCTTCAAAAATTCGGACACACTCTCACAATAAAAAGGCACTTTGAAATTGAATCCATCAAAAATTCTGACAAGAAGCATCCTGAACACCCCAATACAGACAACCTGAATTTTAGACACCTAGATGTCAGGCCCAAATCCAACTTCTTCCCCCTACACAGCCAGGGACACATACTACCCACCTTCTTTGACCTAGTATTAAAAGAGATTCAACAACTCACCAATGACACTGCCAGTCTAAACTACAGAGGGATCCTTAACAAAAAAGAACATACGGCTCTTAATCGTCTTAAAAATAACAAACAGATCACCATACGCCCTGGAGATAAAGGCGGTGGCATAGTGATACAAAATACAACAGACTATGAATTCCAGGCCCTACGGATACTCAATGATGTGGAATACTATAGAAAAGTCGCTGGAGAACCATTTACAGAAATAACAAAAACCTAAACACACTACTTAAAGATGCATGCACCTCGTATTCCCCAATACATAAAAATACACAAAACCCACCCGGTAGACCCATTATCTCCAATACGAAGTGTGCCACCAGCAATCTGTCCCAATACTTGGATATATTTCTACAACCATATGTCAAATCCATCCCCAGTTACTTCCATGACTCCAGCCAACTAATCTGTGAACTAGAGAATCTCAATTGGCTATCCGAATATGCACTATTGACCCTAGACGTTACAGCTGTATATTCTAATATAGAACATAACCTAGGAATACAATGCGCGAGAAATACATTATTCAGAGACAAAACACTGACAACCACACAGATTGATTTCCTAACCGAAAGCCTCAATTTCATTTTGCAAAACAACTACTTCATATACAATAACAATATATACCACCAATGCAAAGGGACCGCTATGGGGACACGGGTAGCGCCGTCTTTCGCTAACATCTTCATGAGCGAATTTGAAAACATCTACATATGGAACAACACTGAATACAAAAATCATATAATATATTTTAGAAGATATATTGATGACATCTTCATTATCTGGGACGGAGATGAAAAAAAGGGATTTCCCTATCCTAATTCCGCTTAAGGATCTTAGATCCTTTCAATCTCACATACTTAAGTTTATATGGGCTCATAAGAGACATAGAATTTCTAGATCGGTTCTCTTGTCAAGCAGGGGTCAAGGAGGATTGGCAGTACCAGACTTCATTAAATATTATTGGGCAGCTCAGCTACGTTCTGTCCCGGCCTGGGCTTCTTTGCATCCTTACTCTATTTGGATGCAAATTGAGAGACTATGGCTGGCGCCGGTCCATCCTAATTCCATATTGTGGTCCAACCCTTGTACTTCTGTTGAGGACAGAGACCTTTTGGGGCCTATGAGGAGCACCAAAATGGTATGGCGTGTGTAGTGCTAAATTCCCCTTAGCCTCCCGTAACTCGGCGATGACCTCCTTTTTATATCATCCCTCGCTCCCTCCTAGCCTCGAGGGT
Source organism: Rhinella marina (assembly GCA_900303285.1). Taxonomy (NCBI): domain Eukaryota; kingdom Metazoa; phylum Chordata; class Amphibia; order Anura; family Bufonidae; genus Rhinella; species Rhinella marina. Next base: position 179,422 of record ONZH01022178.1, on the reverse strand, counting down.
ATGGCTACAAAACCTTGGTTCCGGGAGAAGGTTTTTCAATTTGCGGATATTGTGGATCCGTTTACTAGGGAGCTATTATCCTTTTCTGCAATTCAGTCTAAATATAATCTGCCCTCGGCTGCAGCCTTCTTTTACACACAAATTAGACATTTTGCGCAGTCACTCTTCTCAGGTCTATATGTCTCTTTACCCACACCCTTTGAGCGCATTTGTAGAACTGGGGTTCATAGTAAGGGCTTGATCTCTGGGATATATTCCATACTGGTTAATCCATATCCAGACAGGCTAGTGAGGCACCCATACATGTCAAAGTGGGAGGAGTATTTGGGCAGGGTGCTCCCTGACGCGACTTGGAGTCTCATATGGCGAAGAGCGGCGAAGTCCTCCATGACGGTGTTAGCGCAGGAGAATCAATATAAAATCTTGATGCACTGGTACCACACCCCTGCTCTCTTGTATAGGTTACACCCGACAGTGTCTGACAAACGCTGGAGGTGCCACTCTCAATTAGGGACCCTGTTTCACATTTTCTGGGATTGCCCTAATATACGTCCATTTTGGGTTACAGTTAGTAATTTGCTGAAAGACATTTTCGAGCGTGACTTTCCTCTGGATCCTCTCTCATTCCTTCTAAACATTATCCCTGGCAATTTTAGAACCCACTCTCGTAAACTAATTATTCAGATTCTCACTGCGGCTCGATGCTTAGTCCCTAGGTTTTGGAAGCAGACTAGCACTCCGCAGCTCTCTGACTTATATACCAGGGTGACAGAGATTCGCACCATGGAATATTCTACTGCTTTATATCAGGATAAGGTTGATCTGTTTTACGCGATTTGGGATGTTTGGGATGACCATTGGCTTACTCGACAGCCTTGAAATTACCGTCTCAAAAGGCTACATGTACCCTTCCCTTTTTTCCCTCCCCCTTTCTTGTCCACGTCCTCCTGTCTTGTGTTTCAATGTTCATGTGGCCTTTGGTCAACAGTTTGCACTTATCTTAGTGTTGACTTTCTTCTAGTTTTTTTCTTTTCTTTTTATGTGAGATGAGGAAAGAAAGGGAAAGAAAAGAAGGTTCCAATACGAGATTTTCCCAAATTTGCTTAGGCTTATTTTATTTAGCTTGGAAATGCTGGTATAATATTACTACTTCTTGCTCACCCTGTGATATTTATGAATACATTGCAATATGTCCTTTTTACGACTTGCATGTCGTATTCTGTTTTTTCTTTGTTATTAACCTCGTTATCTTGTGGATCCTCAATAAAGATACAATTATAAAAAAAAAAAAAGGGATTTCTGCAACACCCTCAATAACACAGATTGGGGTATCTCCTTCACCCCAAACTACAACAAATCCACCATTGAATTCCTTGACATCATAGTCACAAGCTCAGAGGACAAACTAACCACTACAACGTATTTCAAACTGGTTGACACCAACAGTTATATACACTTTTCCAGCTTCCATCACAAAAAATGGCTGAAGAATTTCCCATACAGTCAATACAAACGGATCAGAAGACATTGTACCCATACCGGAGGGTAATAATATTACAGGTTATAGTTACTAGATAGGGGTTGTTGATCCAGGGAGTTATTCTGATTGCCTGATTGGAGTCGGGAAGGAATTTTTCCCCCTAAAGTGAGGAAAATTGGCTTCTACCTCACAGGGTTTTTTTGCCTTCCTCTGGATCAACTTGTAGGAAAACAGGCCGAACTGGATGGACAGATGTCTTTTTTCGGCCTCACAAACTATGTTACTATGTTACTATGTTACCGAGGATTTTATAAACCAGGCCGAAGTCCTACAAAAAAGGTTCATTGACAAAAAATATCTGAAAAAATTGATACAAAATGCCTACCAAAAATGCCTACAACTAACACAAAGCAGAAAATCAAAATAACATAAACCTCATCACTTAATACAGCACCTCCGACAAACAAATCCTAACCATCCTCCAAAAACACTGGCACATCCTACTCCAGGATCCTTATTTGAATAAACACCTCCCATCCAAACCAAAAATTACCTACAGAAGAGCACCCACAATAAAAAATCTGATAGCCCCCAGTCGGCCCAAACACCACAACAAAAATACGACCCATGCAACAAACCCCAAAAAAACAGGAAGCTTTAAATGCAAGACCACACACCGTTTATGTTGCCACATCATAACTCACAATAAACAATTCTTCACATCCAACACAAATGGGACCAAATTCCACATCAAATACCACCTTACCTGTCAGTCATCTTATGTAATTTATCTAATAGAATGCTCCTGAGGACTACAGTATATAGGCCGCACCACCCAACCCCTACACTGCAGATTAAATCAACACCGACACAACATTCAGAAACTCTATTCCAAACACAGTCTCTCCAGACACTGCGCCAATACCATGGAAAAAACGAAACATCCCATCACCATTACCCCTATCGACTACGTCCCGGACAATCCATACAACAGGTTTGACCTCCTCCAAAAAAGGGAAATATATTGGATCAACCAACTAAACACCCTCATGCCCCAAGGCCTCAACCAAATACAAGAACTGATTGTGTAATACACATCACAACGTATTTTCCAAGTGCCTTAACAAATTACAAGAATTGACCATATAATATACATCACCTTGTACACCAAAACCAGTATGAACCAACGTGGAATACACACCATAATGGATACCAATAAGCAACACAATGAATTAACATTCTACATCAAATACCAACACCACAACGAATTAACGTGGAACTACCACAACAAATACTAATAAAGCAGTATTAACCTATTCCAATAAGCAAAAAAAATAAAAAAATTCAAAGGGAAGCCACACGCGATCACTCACATCAAACGCCCTTTTGGAAGATCTACACATCATACCTGTCTCCACCAATACATACCATAGTGAGGCACAGAAAAGAAAGAAAAAAGTACATTTTCTTCCATTTGATACCTACATACCTGGTACAGTGACTGGTACACTGTAGTTCATACCCAAATACACAGCCCATCTACTAATAATTACCCACATCACCATCGGAGCTGAATGCTCCCATACTGTACTTAATATACTTAAAAGCCACCATCTCTCTTTATTTATACTGGACTAATAAAAACAAGTTATCATTGTATCCATTTGTATCATGAACATTTGCTCTGCATGAGACACGTTCCCACTAGTGTCTGACAGACAGCTTCAGCACCCGCTCTAGGTGTCATTCACAGTGGGAACCGCCTCTCACACACCCCCATGGCCTGCGTGCCATAAAAACCCTCAGTTTTAAAAGTGTCTTCTGTATTATACTATCTATTGTGCTGAGAAAGAGGGATTTTCTACCCTCAAAACGCGTAGACAACTGTCAAATAAAGCTATTTGCTTCAACCTACAGGCAATGTTCAAGTCCTTCTCCGCCTAGCAGCGCCAGAAAAGAAGTGGTCCATTTTTCTACAGCACTGCTGTTTCATCCTTGGAAATCAAAATCAGCAACAGGAGAGCAAACAGATTCTTGGTTGCAGCTGTAAATACAATCCAAAGATCCAACTAATGCAACATTTATGTATTGCCTTCTAGACTAAATCTAGCAATGCTTGAGAAAAGCAGTATAGAAAGAGAAGAGTGAGGAAAGACAAACAGGAGAGGACAGAAGAGAGACAGGAGATGTAACTTCAATGCAAGAAAGAAGAGAGAGGAGAGAATAGAGAGAGAAGAGAGATGCAATTTCAATGTGGGAAAGAGAGAGCAGAGGATAGAAGAGAGAGAAAGAAGAAAGAGAAAAGAGGGAGAGGACATGTAAGTTCAATGTGAGAAATGAGAAAAAGAGAGGAAGGAGATGTACTTTCAATATGGGCGAGAGAAGAGAGAAGAGAGGAGAAGTAACTTCAATGTGAGAAAGAAGAGAAGAGAGAGGACATGTGACTTCAATGTGAGAAAGGAGAGAGAGAAGAGAAGATAGAGGAGATATAACTTGAGAAAGGAGGGACAGAACAGAAGAGAGAGGGAGAAGAGATGTAATTTCAATGTGGTACAACAGAGCACTAACCAATGACAAGTATGCAATGCTACAATGCAGACTCTCCTTCGATATACAATGCATTTGAATCAACTGAAACTTTCTACAGTATGTGTGAATATAATGATATTATATGTAAGTGATTACAATATTAGAGTGAAAGGAGAAGGTTATTGGGAAAAAACGGTACAAAAGGAGGCTCTAGTATCCTGTTGGGCCTGGATACAAGATGAGATACGGATGGCCATGGAGGCATACAGGTTCTGTATAGTATCCTGTGTGACAATTGCTCACAGATGTTACAACTAGGCCTCTAGATCCTGCACACTAGTAGGAAGCTGGCATCCCAGCTGGTGACATAAATGCTTGATCAGCAATAAATGTGGCAACCAGGCATGTTAAGGAAGTAGGAGACATTCCTGGAAAACCCTTGCTGTGTGTGGGTGAGCATTATCCTGCTAATAAATTGCCATTTGGAAGCCAAGCGACACATGTGGATGCAGGATGCCCTGCACATATTTCTGAGACGTTAGTGTCCCTCATATCACTACTAGGGGTGACCAACTGTCAGATGTGATGGATCCCCAGATCATCACACAAGCAGTTAGGACAGAGTGTAGCTTCACAGCAAAGCCAGGATTGAAGAGTTCCCCACAAGTCCTCCATACATAACCTGACAGTTGTGGGATCCAAAAGAGAACCTGGATTCATCACTAAAGATGATAAGGTTTCATTCTGTAGCCGTTTAGGTTCCTCATTTGTGACACCACTGCAAACAATGGCAGTGGTGGCTGGTTGTTAATGGCGTGACATATAACTGGTACTGTGACACCAAATTTCCTTCTGTTAAGTGCCTGGTCTGCGCAGAGATATAGGTGTGTTATGAAGGAGTCACCTAATGAAGTAGCCTCTGAGATCCTTTTCATAGGGCAGCTGGGGAAGCACTTTTATAACCTCTTGTGGCATGAACCAGTGTCCAATCAGACCACATCTATTGTCATTTACACATCTACCTGAGATGTAACTGCATGCCAGGTTTTGCAGCAATCTGACATTTCTATCTCAGTAGGCTTTTCTTTTTGTTTTGTCAATGAGTATAGTTGGACCATTATTTTTTCTTCCTAATAGAGTTTGTAAAATCCCCATTGATAGTTCAATGAAACAACGTTACCACTAGAGAGAATGAAAATGACAAAGTAATTACCTTCTATAAAATCACAAAAGCCTAAGATTTTACGTGATTGATAGAACTCTAGAAATGGAACATTACATACAAAATAAGGAATAACGTCAGTCACCATTTCAAACATATGTAACAGCCAGCTGTCTGAAATACGCCATATTGTAGATTGTACAATTGCTATGGAATACATGCCTTCATCCTAATGATTACACACAGCAGCATATGGTGTTTGTGCTGTAAGGAAAATTATCATTCACACTACTGTACAAACTAGAGAAGATGGGGAAGAGCTGAGTGTGTGGGATGCCTGCTGGGTGTGATGAAGAAGGCCTGTATACACATGTATGGTGATCATTCATGTTGATAGTGTAGTGTTATAACAACATTCTCACTTCTTGATATATGGCGGCACATTTTCATAAAAAGGCCAAATTTTCACCTCATAGTTTGACTAATACGTCTAGTTCACACGTCAGTGTTTTGGTCAGTGATTTCCATAAGTGACTGTGAGTCAAACCAAGAATGGAGCCTACAAGAGGTATGGTATAATGGAAAGATTTGCTCCTCTTTTGTGTTGCTGCATCTGGTTTTGGCTCAAAGTCACTGATGAAAATCACTGACCAAACACTGACATGTGAAAGAGGCGTAATTCAATGCTGAACTTTCATGAAACAAGTAAGAGAAATGTTTGAGGCGGGACCTCTGCAGCATGGCATGGAGGTTGTTGTTTGGTTTGTGGAAAAGTAGAGTTTAACAAAATCTAAACTTGTGAACAGAATTTCGCAAATGTATCTTACCAAGAAACACTTTCAGTACTGAGTACATTATGGCAAGCTACAAAATCCTGATAAACCTTTAGTCAGATGATCACCATTTGAAACTTTACAAACTGTTTTTTGCTCTACTTTTAATACGAATGTGTTTAAGTTCTCATCTGTAAATGTGTATTAAATAAACTCCCATCCCATATTGTACTGCAAGGACTACTGCTAGGACTGAATAAAACTATTATGCTCCAAGATCATACTTGACTAGACTGTCACAGCGGATTGTTGTATAAAATTTAACTGCATTATATTTCTAGGAAGTTACTGGTGGTGACAGTCCAGGCATTAATATATGGATTATTTCACCAGGTTTTGATAGCCCCTTGGAAGTGGATTCCTAAGTGAGATTTAGATTAAGTGAAATGGCAAATCAGACACTGAAAAATAATCTGAGAATTCACAGACACACTATATGATTATAAAGAAACCAGTAATATTTATTAGCTTTCTAAATATAATAAAGACATAGACTTTTCTTATGGGATAAATGTGGAAGAAAAAGAATTTGATGTTTTTACCAAGATTTAAACCTGAGCTCTCTACATACAAAACCAACCACTTAACCACCAAGCTATAACATTACCACATAAAGGTGCTTGGTTTCTAGGCTTATAAAATAACACATATCATTAGTGTCTGTATAATCATATATTGTGCCTGTGAATAAAGCAGTGATATGTAGATGAGCTTTCTGAGCAGATCTCAGTCTGGAGAAGCTATAGTGTACTGTATGTGATATTTACTTGCTAGCACACAGCTCCTGTCAGTCAAGGGGAGAGGGCGTGTGCAGAGCACAGGGGGTGTTACATAGCAGTGCTCAGAATATTCAGCCCCGCCTCTGAGTGCTCCGAATGCTCATTTGCATATGTATAAAAATGCTTATTTCTCTGCAGCTATTTATCATACAGACAAATAAAAAGGTATAGTATTAACCAGCATGATGAGCCCTACCAGCCAGTATGTCTAGTTTAATAGGGTTTATCCTGGTGACAGAGCCTCTTTAACACTTCTAACAGAATGACTCACGCAAGGCCTCTCCTGGGAATGGGGGGCTGCGAACCATAGCTCTCAAAAATGTGGAATATGAGGAAAAATATTAATTGACACGCTATAAATGTTTCTGGAAGGAAAACCCTTTTGCTTGTCACTATACTATATTTCTATCTGGGGTTATATTGTACATATCATCCTTTTCTAACTTTCTGGTAGATGCAGTGTAGATTTCTCTTTAGTAGCGCACATACACTGGAATAACTATGAAAAGAAAATAATGAATTGTTTGTGCTCTCTACATTTTTTCTTGTTACCAAACAGAAGTCTGGAGCTGTGTGTCAGAAGCATGAAAGAAAAAGTGGTACGCGAGTGTTCATATAAAGTAGTTATTTTCCTAAATGTGTTGGATTGTTGGTCCTTACAGCCTTCTGTAGCCTGTAGTGACCTCACTCAGCGCTCTGAGCAGAGCGACAGCTTCTGATGTTCTGATGAGCAGTGTTTTAGGCAAAGATCACCACCTTTTTCCTATCAAGTGAACCAAAAAGCATACCTAAAAACAAGCTACTAGGAGAGAGAGTAGAACGAGGTACATGTGGGTATTAGTTGAGTGGACAACTATAGTACTCTTATGATATTCACTGCTGGCACTTAGGGGCTCATGTTTTGCTCTGCAAGTGCAGAATTAAAGAGATTTTCTGAGAGTACAGTATTGATGAGCTATCCTCACAATATGTCATTCCCATAGACTTATATTGAAACTCTATACAAGTCTATGGTATACTGAAATTTTAACCATGTTTCCATGTAGACCGTTTCTACACTCCACCCCTCCCATTAGAAGGTGCTAGTTCAGCTAGAAACTGTATATAAGGAGAGGAGTCAGAGTCTCTAGTTGTCTGCAGACAGGGACCAGTTTTTAGAAGAGACTCTGCCAGACTGCACGAGTGACCAGAAGAAGACGCTGAGATGTGGATACTCTGCCACACACCAATTATCACCAAACATTTGACAAGAGGGCTGTGGCAACTGAGTCACAAACCCTGGGCCATTGGCCCTTTGGCTAGGGTACCAGCCTTCTGAGAGAGAGGGACAGGAATTTCAGGCTTTTCCTCAACATGGAACCTTCTTCTGTCAGGGAGGAGACCAGAGAAGACAACTCAGTGCCTTGACTGTATTGTTTTTACACTTGATTGCCTCCAGTTAAGAAGTACACTGGTTTACTGCAAACCCTGACTCTCTGGACTTTTTTTCCCATTGGGGTGCACAATGCCTTATCATCCCCTCTGGACAGCAACACATGGTGACACCTTGACGGTATCCGGGTGACCAAGCGCAGCCTTGTACCTGGCCACAGAACAGAAACACCGCTGTAAATTCTCCAGGCCCGTGATGCTCCGCTGGGCTCCCTTGATGTCAACATTCGGTGATAGGCTGTTGCGTGACCAGCCCCCAATATGTCATGGCCATTTGTCACATGACGCAAGGGGATCTGGTCTCTGCCACAGTCAGTGACTGGCTGCAGTGATGTCAAACCAGATGTTGTTGAGAGAGCCCAATCGAGCATCACAAGCCTGAAGAAGGAGCGGGGAGCTGGAGCAGAGAGAAGCAGGTAAGTCATCTTTCCTTTATAGGTCTGTTAGGGCCCATTCACACAACCGTGTGAATGGGTCCGCATCTATTCCGCAATATTGTGGAAAAGATGCGGCCCCATTCACTTCTATTATAGCGGGCAGCCGCGGCTCCGCCATAAATTATAGAACATGACCTATTCTTGTCCGCAACAGCGGACAAGAATAGGCATTTTGAACGGGGCGCCCGGCTGTGTGTTCCACAAATTGCAGAACACACACTGGGCGGCATACGTGGCATTGTGGATCCGCATTTACTACGGCCGTCTGAACAGCCCCTTAAAGTGGGGGAGTTTGCCAAACCCCCCTGCCCCATTCTTGCACAACCCCTTTAAGGTACTTTAACAATGACCAATAATCAGGCAGATTATTGGGGATGAACAATTGTATAAATGTTTATTCGTGATAATTATCATGTGTAAAAGGGTTCTGCAATCAGCTGATCGTTCCTGTGCAGCAGATCATGCTGTGTAAACAGCAATCTGCTGCCTAAAAACATGAATATCTTTGGGGAGTAGGCGACTGCAGTAGTGAGCACTTGTCCCCCTACAGGTGACTGCTGTATGCTGACGATCAGGCAATTATTGGGGAACATCTGAATCATTCCCTATAATTGCCTGGCACATTGGTGCATGTAAAATCACCCTTACTGTCTCCTTTGTTCCTGATTGCTAACAAAAGTGTTAATTACCATCTGTTACTTGAAATGACATATACACAACTGCCTACTCTGGTGAGACCGAATCTGTGGTCTGTCCTACAGCCTTAGTTAATCCAGCCTTTTGTAAATTTCAATAAATTGGGGCTAAAAATGATCAAGCGGCTATAACTACAAGAAACCTAATCCTATAGGTGACTACTGCAATCTGTACTACAGTTCCCTGTGTAGCTATTTCACTATAGTAATTACACTTAAAGAGAAATCCTAAAATACCACCAAGGCCTAAGATAAAAGGCACTGGTGTCCTTTATGATTATTCATTGATAGATCTAGGAGAATGAATGCATAGCATTACAGACGAGTGCTTCCCAATCAACCTATCCCTGCTGGGTTAGTGTAGGGTGGAAAGTGTATTCATCTGATTGTGTTTAATCTTTTTGGATTATTCTTTTTTGCATTGTCGCATCTATAAATATAGCTCTAAAACATTTCTATGACAATTCATAATCAGATTAATACATTTGTCCCAATGTTTCTTGAACCTGTCCTCAAGGAACGCTTATCAGGTCATGTCCTGATCCTTGATGATAGAACAACCCTTCACAGACTGTCCAAGCTTTTTTTAATAATTTTTTTCATACAAATATCCAGTTATAGATATGGTTAGAAAGATATGGATGGCTTGTACTCTCCCCAATCTTAGTAGGTGACAGTAAATGCAGTAAATAAGTAAATGCGGCCCATATAACCACATATAATCACTGCTTTATACAATGCAATGCTTCCTTTAAAGATGAAGACAGGACTAGGATAAACCCAAGAGCTAAATGCACTGGCTTCCACTAATTTACTCTTATAAATTATTTAAGTGGCCTCTGGTTACTGCTGTGTACTAAATAGTCATGCCAACCTCAGCTCATGCTTTACATAACGGCTGATGTGTTGAATTCATTAGAATTTAGGATAATTCTGTAAACCTCAGAAAACCATAAAAATGAAATTAAAACATTACAGGTGTAAATATTGTGAAATATTAAAGCAATACATACAGTGGTCCACTTGCTGCTGCTGCTAGACTAGGGTGCAGTGCAGTCTATTCAAGGCTTTGTACATCATGCTGCACAATACCATATATCAATAGAAAACTGACAGTATGATACAGAAGGAGTATTGCTATCTAAATAAAGTAACACAAGCTATTTCAGTCAAGCCAGACAACCAAAAATGAATCGCTTGAAACTAAAGACACTATGTGCTTCGATGTACCGACCCAGATCCGATGGCTCAGGCATAGCTTATCTGTGGAGATGCATTTGGATGAAGCCCGGCATCTATGTTCATGTTATAAAAGGGTGATGGAGAAAATGAAATGTCAGAGAATATACACTCACTACTTCTAGCTGTAGAAGAAATCGAAATGTTACCATCCATGAGTTTTCATCTATGTTTAAACATCACCACTAGGTGGCCCTCTGTAGCACATGATGATGAGTCCCTCAGGTGTATTGAAGTATTGCTGCCCAGTAGTCATCTGACAGCATTGCAACCCATTCTGATATAATTCTTATACAGATATTTGATCACTTCCAATTTTAATATTTATTACATATTTTAAATACTTTCTCCAAAGTTGACTATTTTTCAATTAAGCATTTTAATTTAGTTCAGTTTCTCAATTTGCTTTATTTCCTTGCAGCTTCCCCAGGACTGTATATTGTACTAAATCTAATATATAAAGCTGAGTGTATGTGTGTGTGTGTGTGGTGTGTCTGTATGTCCGCTAAAGGAATCCGCACCGCTGCAGCTACAATCACAAAATTTGGCACACATGTACATCAGGTGTCCGGGAAGGTTTTAGAACAGTTTTCAACTCTCCAGGACGTACCGTTCCTGAGATATTCCCAAAAAATGCATTAGCCAATAGTAGCCTGGTCACATGACCCTTATCAGTCAATAGAAGCTCACAGGCACACATCAGGTTTCTATGACAACCTAGCCAGTTCACTGCTTTAGGTCTGCATTAAAGAGGAAGAGCACTGTGGATGACAATGGTAAATGGGTATTCCCGGTTACCATAACTATAACTTATGTTTTAGACTAACTCATCATCAATCATTACCTCATATAATGTAAATTTTACATATTTACTGTTCAGTAGGAATAAAAGATGTTTTCTTCCACTGCTACCCACCTTCCTCCTAAATTACTATGGCATTGACCTGTAATTCCGGCCACCGTCAAAAGAAGGACTTAAAAGCACCACCCCCAGATCCCACTAAGTCACGCCCCTGACTCAGTCAGGCCACGCCCCTTCCATGCTGCATTTGACCGGGATTAAAAATATTGGTAAAAATCACCTTCTGTCAGCTGCAGGGGTGGGGGGAGGGTGACTTTCTCCCTGCAGCTCATTGCTCAGACTGCACAGTGCTGCTGCTGAGAGTGCTGCTGCTGTGTCCATCCAGGCCCTGCGCATGACAAAGGACAGGGAGTCTGAAAGCCAGACCGTCCAGCCTAAAACAAGACCTCTGGCCACCCTAGGGGCAGGCTGATGTTAGGGTGGCCAGATGTCCGGCTTTAGGCTGGACAGTCCAGTTTTCTGGCTACCTGTTCTCTGTCCAACGCAGTGCCTGGACAGACACAGGGATGTCCACCCTTTCAGTAGCTCACACTCAGACAGCTTCTCCTCCATGTCTTCACGGAGCCAGGGGGGGCGTGGCCTCATGTTTAGTGATGTGTCTTCATGGGAACTGGGGGCGCTGTTTCACGTTTGGGGGAATGGCCGGTGAGGTCTGGCTTTCTGGGGTGAAGACAGTGGCCACTCTAGCTGCTGTGGAGGTCACAGTTAAAGGGGTGGGCTTCTGTAGAGGTCTCTGTTAAAGGGACGGGTCGCTGTAGAGGTCACTGTTAAAGGTGCGGCAGCTGTAGAGGTCACTGTTAAAGGGGCGGGCCGCTGTAGAGTTCACTGTTAAAGGGGCAGGCACTGTAGAGGGCACTCTCGATATCTTTTAACGACACACACACACAAACAGTAAAAGAAATAAATTAAATATACCCGGGCGAAGCCGGGTCCTTCAGCTAGTATTATATAATAATGTCAGAACTGGTTGACAACTGTAGCCACAGTGGCCATGTTGCACTGTAGTGGACGTCAGTGCAGGGATCAGCAACCTCCACTGTTGTGAAACTACAACTCCCATTCACTTCTATGAGAGTTCAGAGGACAGCCAAGTAAGAGTGCATGCTGGGAGTTGTAGTTTCACAACAGCAGGCGTACTGAAGGTTGCTGGACCCTGCTATAGCGTAATGAATGGAATTTTAAGTAATCCCTTTCACACAGTGCAACTAAACACCACATAGTCTTATATATTATATTATAGTTGTTACCATGTTTTACTAGAATATATGCTTTCATGCATCTAGCCTTCTACTACCACCAGAATAATGAAAATTTACTCAACAAGCTTGACAACAGACAGCCGGAGGTTCACCTAGAGATTTACGGTAGTTATTAATTGATTTTAAATGTCGGGTGACAGCTATAATCACAAGACCAGCAGATGGGAACAGTGCAGCACAGGAACCATGGGACTGCCAACAGCAGTTCATATCTGTGAATACTCAGATACCGGCTGGTGGCTGGCTCAAGCAGCTGTATTTGTACTTCCCAATTTGTATAAAAGATGGCTGGACCACTGTACAAAACAAACAGTCGTAATCTGTCCTCATAGATTGTAAACTCTTGAGAGTAGGGTCCTTACTCCAATTGTTTGAACTGCTTAGTGTGTTACAATTAGAGATGAGCGAACGTACTCGAAACGAGCACTGTACCGCTTGGCTCCCCTGCGCTCGCATGGGCGCAGGCAGCCGCTTCCGTCCTCCTCAGGACACAGGGGAGCCAAGCGGTACAGTGCTCGTGTCGAGCACGTTCGCTCATCTCTAGTTACAATGTAAAGTCTAATTTTATCTGTACATTAAAGGGGTTTTATACTGATGATCTATCCTCAGGATAGGTCACCAGTATCTGATTGGTGGGGATCCGACACCCAGGATTCCCGACGATCAGATGTTTCAGGAATCCGCGGAATTTCAGTGAATGCCATGGCCTCCTTACAGCTTGCTAGGCACGGTGCTGTACATTGAGAGGATGTACTTCACTTGAATGGAGCTTAGGTGCACCAAGGCCATGTGATCGTTAAACGTGATGTCCCTGATCTATGGTAAATCGCCAGAAGGCCTCAAACAGCTGATCAGTGGGGCGATTAGTATTACTATTTAGGAGATTGATTTATGGTACTGAGAAAACACTTCTCCAAGAGCTCAAGTTCTTTGTAGACATGGAGCTACCTAGGAATCTTGGGATTTTTTTAAAACTGAAATGAAGAATTGTTCAATGCTGCTATGAAGCATGCTTTAGGTTGTAACTCGAGATCACTATAGGATAAGTAATGAATAGTTATTTAGCTTTGTAAGTATAGTTGAAACCAGAAGTTTACATACACTATATAAAAAGACACATATGCATGCTTTTCTCAATATCTGACATGAAATCAGAATAAACCTTTCCTGTTTTTGGTCAATTGGGATTACCATAATTATTAGCCAAATGCCAGAATAATGAGAGAGAAAATATTTTAAGGCATTTTTATTACTTTCTGCAATGTCAAAAGTTTACATACACTAAGATTACTATGCCTTTAAACAATTCTTGACTGCCCATATGATGATGTCATGTGCTTGGAAGCTTCTGTTAGCTTTTTTTGGCAATATCTGAGTTTTAATTAGAGACACACCTGTTGATATATTTAAATGCACACCTGAAACACACTGCTTCTTTGTGTAGCATCATGGGAAAGTCTAAAGAAATCAGCCAAGATATCAGGAAGAGAATTGTGGACTTGCAAAAGTCTGGCTCAACCCAGGGTGCAATTTCTAGATACCTTGAAGGTGCCTCGTTCATCTATACAAACAATTATACACAAGTACAAACAAGAAGGGAATGTCCAGCCATCATACTGCTCAGGAAGGAGACAGGTTCTGTGTCCCAGAGATGAACGTGCTTTGGTCCAACATGTGCATATCAACCCAAGAACAAAAGCAAAAAAGACCATGTGAAGATGATGGTGGAAGCTGGTAAGATTGTGTCAATATCCATAGTGAAACAAGTACTGTATCAACATGGGCTGAAAGGCCACTCTGACAGGAAGAAGTCATTACTCATAAGAACCATAAAAAGCCAGATTAATGTTTGCAAATGCACACAGGAACAAAGACCTACATTTTTGGAGACATGTCCTGTGGTCTGACGAAACTAAAATAGAACTTTTTGGCCATAACGACCATCGTTACATTTAGAGGAAAAAGGGAGAAGCTTGGAAGTCTAAGAACACCATCCCAACCGTAAAACACGGGGGTGGCAGCATCATGTTGTGGGGTTGTTTTGCTGCAGGAGGGACTGGTGCACTTCACAAAATAGATGGCATCATGAGGAAAGAAGATTATATGGAAATACTGAAGCAACATCTCAAGGCATCAGCCAGGAAGATAAAGCTTGGGCGGAAATGGCTCTTCCAAACTGGTTACAAAGTGGCTTAAGGATAACAAAGTCAATGTTTTCAAGTGGCTATCACAAAGCCCTGATCTCAGTCCTATTGAAAATTTATGGGAAAAGCTGAAAAGGCCGGCGAGCAAGGCGACCGACAAACATGGCTCAGTTACACCAGTTTTGTCAGGAGGAATGGGCCCAAATTCCAACCACCTATTGTGAGAAGCTTGTTGAAGGATATCCAAAACATTTAAAGGGGTTGTCCGAGTTATGAAAAAAAAATATAGCACTGTAAATCTGATGGGCAGCAATATATAACTAAGTTAAGCAAGTTTTAGGCAAAAAAAAAATCTAGATTTCCTCATTTCCCTGGTTCTCTTCTGGCCTTTGTTTACCTGCAGTAATAACAATCTCGGCCCCTCCCCCTTCCTGCTCTGCACAGAGAGTGAATACAAGAGCTGCCCTGAGTGACATGTCTGTCTGCTGGAATACTCAGCAGCATGTTGTATGTGTAGGACTACAAGTTACATGAGTCATTGGGAGGTGGGGCTCATAGCCTCCACCCTCCTCCCATCGCATGTGTGATCACACGCTGGAGGTAAATAGGAGTAGGTTGCTGTGTGTATATGCTCCTTCCGCAATTGCCCATACGGTTAGGTAGGTTAGTGTTAGGTCCCGTGCCACTCTGAGATACCTTGACGCGGTGCTCGGGCTCCGGTATATTCTTGATATAAGAATATATTGTCAAAAGTCTCATTTTACATCAGTGTGAGGGTTTAGCCATATATTTTCAATTGCATTACTGCCGCAGTGCACCTTTATTAGTGATTGATTATATAGTTCGCCACATCCGCACAATTTGTTACCTTGTGTAGGATGGTTTTGTGGTACATGTGGTCCTCTGCAGGCATCCTCCATTGTATGCATTTTTGCTGGGGATTGCTGTTAGCAACGGATCACATGTGCAGGAATTGCTCCTCCAGTTTGATATGCGCAACAGCATATGGGGTCTGAGCAATTTTCTGCCATTTTAGACCACGTTTTTTTTATTGTGATTGTATTTGAACATATACACCTGGAGGTGTGGCAACTCCAGGTCTGAATGTACCATTACTTACATCTTATGGTAACATTCTGGTGCACCTGTGTAGCCTGAGTCACATGAGTCATTGGTAGGTGGGGCTCATAGCCTCCACCCTCCTCCCATTGCATGTGTGATCTCACGCTAGAGGTAACTAAGAGTTGGTGGCTGGTGTCGGCCTATATGCTCCTTCCGCAATTGCCCATACGGCTAGTTAGGTTAGTGTTAGGTCCCATGCCACTCTGAGATACCTTGACGTGGTGCTCGGGCTCCAGTATGTTCTCGATATAAGAATATATTGGCGAAAGTCTCATTTTAACATCAGTGTGAGGGTTTAGCCATATATTTTCAATTGCATTACCGCCCCAGTGCACCTTTATTAGTGATTGCAGGACTACAAGTCCCAGCTGTACAATGACAATGCTGATACACACAGGAACTTCCCCCTACCTGTTCTTTTGCAATACAATTCCTCTGTCAGCTCCTGTGCCCAGCATTTGTCTCCTCACTGTCTGCAGCATGAATCCTGTTGTAAAGCCTTGAACCCTCAGTGTGTTCTGGCTGAAGGGGTTAATGTTTTATCTGAAGGAATCCAGGGAGAGAGCAGATAGCAGCGGCAGTGCAGGGGGGCGTGGCCAGTGACGTCTCGTGTACAGACTGTTATCTGATCTCTGAAGCTTGTGCACAAAACATCACAGAGCAGGGAGTTAAGGTGACATCACAGGTCTTGTGACCCTCAGTGAAATCTAACAAACAAGCAGCTTTAGAAGCACAAAGTGTATGGGAAAGTTGTTATACTTGACAAGTTAGTAACATACAAAGAACAAAAAAATAACTCGGACAACCCCTTTAACCCAAGTGGTATAGTTTAACCCTTTCTATTCCGAAGGTTTTTTCGGTTTTGCGTTTTCGTTTTGCGCTCCCTACCTTGATACAGCCATAACTTTTTTATTTTTATGTTCACATAGCTGTATGAGAGCTTGTTTTTTGCAGGACAAGTTGTACTTTCCAACGCCACCATTTAATATTGCATATGGTGTAGTGGGAAGTGGGAAAAAAATTCCAAATCGGGTGAAATTTTAAAAAAGACGCAATTCCGCCACAGTTTTACGGGTTTTTTATTTATGGCATTTGATGTGCGTAAAACTGACCAGTTACTTTCATTCTACTGGTCAGTACGAATCCGGTGATACCTAATATGTATAGTTTTTCTTGCATTTTGATAGTGATAAAAAAAATTATAAAGTTGGACATTTTTTTTTTCCAGTTCTTGACCCCTATAACTTTTTGGTATTTATGTGTACGGAGCTCATTTTTTGCGGGGCGATCTAAACTTTTTATTGATACCATTCTGGGGTGTGTGTGACTTTTTGATCGCTTTTTATTTAATTTTTTTTTTTTTAAAAAGCCACAAAAAATGCCGAATCGGCCATTTTGACGCTTTTTTCCGTTTCGCTTTTTTCCATATGGGAAATTTTTTTTTTTTTTTATAATATGGGCGTTTTCACACACGGCGATACCCATGATGTGTAATTTTTTATTTTTTTAATACTTTTATTTTCATTTTCGTGAAAGAGAGGTGATTTGAACTTTTACTTTTTTTTTATTTTTATTTTTTTTTAAACTTTATTTTTTTACCCTTTTTTATAGTTCCCATAGGGAACTATAAGAAGCAATCATTTGATTGCTTATATCATAGACTCCAATGCACTTACACTGGAGTCTATGATGATTTTAGTGCTGATGATTTAGTATGACAGGGGCTGCTGCAGGCACGCTCCGGCTCCTCCGATCGCCACACGTACGCTTCCGGTGTTTGCCGTCTTCAGGTGCCGCGGTCAGGCTTGACCGCGGCACCCGAGGGGTTAAATATCCGCAATCGGCACGTTAGTGGTTAAGGGCAATGGTACCAAATATTAATGAATTGTATGTAAACTTTTGACTCTGCAGAAAACATTCTTTCTCTCTCATTATTCTGGCATTTGGCAACAAATAATAATTATGGTAATCCTAATTGACCAAAAACAGGAAAGGTTTGATTTCATGTCAGATATTGAGAAAAACATGCATATGTGTCTTTTTATATAGTATATGTAAACTTCTGGTTTCAACTTTATATTACCTACAGTATGTAGACTGTAAAATAGTTTTGAAAGATGGACATGAAAGGAGCTTCTGGAATGCAATCATAGTGCTTTACACTGTAGACAATACTACGTACATACTGTACAAATGTACATACAGTATTCATAGTGCAGTAAACATATATTTCCTGATTTATGTTATAGTAAAACTTATAAGTTCTATTGCACTATATGTAAGATTCCCAAATTCCTACACATCCAGCACTGTCTTAAGCAGATGCTGCTACAAAAGGAAGATTCTATATACTTTTTTTTATATCCTTTGACATTTTGTCTGCAGGTTTTGAATTTTTCTGCATTGTGCTGTTGGTCCCTTGGGCGGGGAAGGGCCTAATAAATCAACTTCATAGTGCTGTAAAGTCCTGCAGAGAAATTCAGAACAATCTGATGCATGTTTGTCAGGAAGCTAAAGGTTTCCAGCTAAAGAGGGAAGCTATGGCAGATGTCGTCTCAGCCGCAGTGCTGTCTCTCGCTGAAACGCATTAGCTTATACTATATCCCAGATGCTCATTTACCTTCAAATTTCTTTTACTTAAAGCCTCCCAAAGTGTGGATTATACCAAAATGAATCTGTATACAACATTGCATATGACAATATACAGTGAAGGGCTTTCCTCTAGTCAGCAATATGACATCATATGCTACTCAAATGCCCATTGACGGGCCCTTTCTTGCCACCCTGAAAAAACAAATGGTTTATCCTAAAGACCTGAACTGACTCTCATTGATGGGAATTTAGGAAGCCTGAATAATGTCTATGCACCATGTATCATGCTGGAGCCTTGATAAGAGGATGGAAACATGGACATGTGAAGCCATACAATAATAACAGAAGAAGTTGGGTGGTAGAGCACAACTGAATGATAGATTACAGGGGAACATGTCAAGTACCCGCGGGAAGGTTGGACAGTAAAATGCACCCATTTATGAAAAGAAGCATCTACAGTATGTATCAATATGGCATTGGGGGAAGGGGGCTAAATGACTCAGATGCCGAATTGGGACGATGATGGAAGTTCTGCAGATTACTGAATTATCACATCTTGTCACGCTGGGCTTTCATCATATGCTAGAAAAATCTGAAATAACACTAAGAACAGATGTCCCTTTGTAAGCTTTTCTTGCCCAGTAAGACCTTCACTGATGGGAAGAATCTGAAACAAAATAAAATCCACAGCACACAATTCAAGGTAAAAGGTGGGGAATAAGGGTATAGCAATAATCAAAGTTTTGTGACAAATGACACATTACAATTTGTGTTCATAATCATTTATGGAAAAAGCAAATGGCATTGTCTTCAGTATGTCCGAATGCAATATATAATATTAGGGTAGGTTCACACATAGGTTTTTAGTGGCGTTTTTGTGCCATTTTGCAGTTTTAGTGGTGCTTTTGCACTTTTTGGTACAATTCTTGCAGTAAAAACACCAGTTCCAGATTACAGTTGAAGGTCTATGGGAAATAGGAAATGTAGGAAACATTGGCATTTTTGCTATTTAGGTAGAGTTTTTTGGGTATCTGGGATTTTTTGAAAAATGCAGCATGCTTGTTTTTGGATGTTTTCTGGCCTTTTGACATCTCTTTCTCTACATGGATAAAACAGCAGAAAAATACATACTTCACATAGTCATTAAAAAACTGCTAAAATAATGTCATAAAAGCCACACGTAGTATAGAGAAGAACACAAGATGTTGCTATGGGGTGCTGGGACCCTACATGTTTCCTAACCATTAAATGCTCTGCCAGTGATCTTCTGGAAGGTATTTTACAGTAAATTCAGCTGTGTGAGAACTACAAAAACCAAGCATAACACTAATGCTTTGTATCATAAGTGTAAGTTCCCATAAGAGAAAGTTTCCCATGACCTGGCTTTAGAACTTTTAAAGCAATTCCAAAATAAAAAAAGTTGGCAATAGTTTCAAATCAAGAGCTGCAACAGATTTTCCATTAATGAATAATGTAAGTCGTAATGCTATGTGAGGTTCTCTATTCATGGCACTGTTCCATTTGCTATTTAAAACTGGAACGACTGTATTAAATATCAGGGGACAGGACAATAAGGGAAACCTGTAACAACCAGGCTGCAAATGCAGTTGGAAATGAATAGCTGTAAATGATACTAAGTAATGTAAAGTGATATATGAGAGCCGTTGCTCAGTTTGGTCTATAGACTCCATCACTTGATTTTACCACACAACATATATATCAGAATACACACATAACATCTACCTAACATCTCAAAGATCTGGGCTGTTACTGTTGTCATATATGGACTGAATCCATTTTTCCATCAATTTCCTGTGGAAAAATACTGAAACCCAAGGTGACTGCCCTGTGACTTTTAACCCAATTCTAATAAATCCTGATTGACTACTATGCTGCACTCTTGTAAATTACATATAATACAAAGCACTGACACACACAAGACACACTAAAACAACATATATCACACACATACAACAACCACACAGACATTCAATCCTAAAGAGAGAGGACGTATAAATTCAGGGACCCATGCACATGTACTGCATAACTGTAGGCACTCCGTGCATCATTTGAAGGTGCATCTATAAGACACTGTATTCTCCCCTAGAAGCAATGGTTCTACTGGAGATTATGTCTGTCATATATCAGGTCACAGATTCTCATTGAAAAGAGCTGCCATGTAAAATCGGAGGCACACCGAGGTACAGTATGGGTCCACAGATTTTTATGGGCACTAGTCACCTTTTAAGCAAGTAAAAATGGTCACAACTCAGTGAAGACAACCTCCTTTTAAAAGGAGGCCGACCTGTCAGACTACATAAAACATGTTGAGTATTTAAGTGAATAGCGCAGTCACGTGATGCATAGGTCTGGCTCATAGTGAGGGGTCCCAAGAGGAGTAACTGCTGTTTGGCATCCACATGTATTGTCTTCATGGTTGAGCCCCCTTTGACGTTACTTCCTGGTCATCAGGTAATCAAGCATACTGCATGGATCTTGGAAAAGTAATGTGTCTGGACATGTTCAGAGGGCAGATTTTACCATTGGAATCCACAACAGAGAACCTGGGATGTCTATATGCAGATTTAGACCCATTCAATTATTTTTTTTGCTGAATAATCCACAAGTTTGTGAACTTCCACATGGATTTCCCACTGAAATCAATGGGCTGCTGTTTGTGGGCAGATTCCACAGATTTAAGCACAGAAAGCACACCCAAATCCATGCGATAATTCAGCTGTGTGAACATGCTAACACCAAATTAATATAGTTGAAGGGGGTTGATGGATACCAAATTGTGTAAACCTCATCTAGTATCCTACAAGGTATAATAGTGTAGCTGTCAACAAGTCTTCAGTCTTCATGCTCCCGCAGAGCTTCATTGTTTACAAGCCAAACTTCGAGGTTGTGGGCGTCAATGAGCAGCAGCCACTTCCCATAGTGCTGTGTGCTTGAAGATCAGCCAGAAATGTAAATGCCTACTACACCCTGCCCTGGGCCAAAAACTCTGCCCACTACATCAGCCATCATCCACATGCTGCTTCCTTTACATGTTTACTCCCATGCAGCTTTGATATGACGAGTAATGGTCTTCACCTACCCTGCTTATGGATTGAGAGCGTCGACCAGCCACTCCCAGATCACATGAGTCTGACATCACTACCATTAGGGTGGGGATTCTGACAGAGGGAATCATGGGAGGCCTAGTCATGATGTCAGAGAAAATACAGTCTCCAAAGAGGGCGCAGTCATGTGACCAATCTCCTGATCTTCAGAATTAGACAGAAAAAGTAGTGCAAGGACATTAGAAAGTTGAGGGGCCTGGAAGGGGGAGCACAGGGAAAGAGAAAAATTCATACCCGACTAACTCCTTTGATTTCACTGTACATAAATATTTCCTATGGCTTTTAATTGCTTAGATTATTAGAATGAAAAATCAACATGCAAGGAAAAGAAAATTATATATTCTGTTAACATATACCAATCAAGTATTTTTACGAGTGGATGCACCTCAACCTGAATCAACTTCTGTTGCCTAGATAGAATTAATCATAGGATACTAAGCCTCTAGTGTGAAGAACGAAACCTGCACCAGCATAAGATATTGGCTGGAAGTGTTAGCACCTAAAATATTCATATAACACAAACTATTCTAATAACAGATAAAATAATAAATTAAAAAATAGTGGATCCACCTAAGATGACTGTAGAACCTGTGGGACGCCCCCCTACTACAGCTGAAAAATACAGGCAAAGCTGCATTGTGACAATCTGAAACTGACCTTAAAGAGGATGTCTGAGATAATTAAAAGTAGTTACCTATAATAACAAATTATGTTCTATTAACTCTTTTCTCCAGCGCTTTCCTCTGCAGCGACGGTCCAGTCTTTCTGCTATATACAAACCGCAATGGTGACGTGATGGTATACAGTACATGACTGCTGCAGACAATCACTATATTCTTTCTGGTTTTCAAGATCCCTGCTTACAGTCACCTAACGGAAACCTTTATTATTCATTTTTAGAAGGTGAAATCTGTCTTGCCAAGTGATGGTTATAAAGGTACAGGACACAGCTCTGATAACTGTAACACCACAAGTCAAGCACCTTTGTGATTCGCATCTCCTCTTCAGTGACACATGAGCTTTAGCACTTGGGTCCCCGGTAAGTAATAGGGATTGTTTAATGTTGAAAGTGTCAGAATATAGTAGTGAGAAGAAATACAGGGTCACCATCTGGGACCACCACCCGCTACCTATCTTCCTTCACCACTAGATTTAAGGAGTTGGACTTAGCTGCTAGGAACCTAGCTTATATCTGTGGAGTAAGGAATCAGAAAACAGGTGAAGGCTCATAGGTAGCAGAGCTATCAGATGCCACAGAGTGGCAGGAGGGTAAACAAGTCATAGTCTAATCCAGGAGAGGCAGTAGAAGGCAAACAGAAAAGGGATTAATCCAGAGAAAATGAGCAGTCAAGTCAAGGTGAATCAGTAGAAGTCTAATCAATAGACAAGGGGTTAATCCAGAAACAAAGTAGAGTCAGAGCCAGGGGAATCAATAGAAGCCTTATCAATGGACAAGGGGTTAATTCAGTAAAAAGCCAAAGAGTCAATACCCAGGTATACACAAGGTCAGACAGAAATGCAATACTGTTCTGAGCACACAGAACAATCAGGAACCAGGAAAACAAGACACTGACAAGCGGAAGTGCCTGACTTAGATCCCCTGCCTAGCTCTGGGATTGGGCACTGACCCAGGGACCTGACTGACCTGGTGTCTAGACTCACTGATAGGTGGACCGGCTGGAGCCTGGCTAGTCAGCATGGCAACTCTCCTGGAACAGCTGTGTACAGAAATGTAAGTTCCTGGCAGGCATACCCTTAACGGGGTTGTGGACCTTGACCACCCCCCACCTCTTGGGAAGACCTGTGAACAGATGCATACCAACCTGCTTCCCGATGCTGGCTCCTGCTCCTTCGCTGTACTCCCAAGATGTAAACCTCTGTTTTCACAATGCTGCAGCCAATTGCTGGCTGCAACTGCGACTTGCTCCTCTTGTATCACTTGACCATTTCACATGAGGCAAGGGCAGCAGGTCCCAGTTCTGGCTAGCGATTGGCTACAGTAGCATCAAAACTGAAGTTTACATCCTGGGAGCGCAGCGAAGGAGCAGGGGCCAGTGCTGACAAGCAGGTAAGTATGCTTCTCTTCAAAGGTCTTCCTAAGTGGGGGGAAGGGGGGTTCCCCTCCTTCCCCCAAAGGTGTACAACCCCTTTAAATTGGTTTTAGAATTACATAATTTTCTACAACTTTCTGATGAGATGTTAGGACAGAGAAAGCAGTTGGCACGCTGCTGGCAAAATCAGCTTTCCTGTCCTTAGTTGAGGAGAACAAAATAGCAATAAGTCTCAAGGCTAGATATAAAATAGCAATAACAACTTAAGGTTTCCTGCCAAACACAACTTTTTCTAAATCATCTCTTCTCTCTGCTTGATAAAAATCTGCTCCACATTTCAAATCAACACTGCTGCCTTTTTCTCCTGGAGAACAGCAATATTATTCTATTAGAAGAAAAGAAGTAAATGGAACTGCAGCAACAACCAAATTACTTTCATGTAAGTAATTCTACCTATAGTGGCAGGAAGGATGGCAAGATTTATTCTACAATATCGTATTCAGCAAGTTAAATTAAGAAGGGCTGTTGAAATTAACTGTGAGAATATATTGGATATACACCTGCAATGTACAAGAATGAAATCGTTTTTTTTTCTCTCTTGTAGCTGTATGAGACTCTAATTGAATTAGATTTCCATTACAGAAATGTTTTTAAATTGCAGTGCCCTCTGGGTATTGGAGAATTGGTTAATACAGGTACTTTAGACAGCAATATGTAATATATCAATTTCTGTCACAGGCTACAAATGCGTACGAGACAGATATAAATAATGTGCTTGCTTTCCATGGTGGTGCTATAAACACAGATTGAGTTTTTCTAAGAAAAGTAATGCAGACAGGCACAATCTAAAAGAACGTAAATTGGTCTTTCTTTTTAGAGTCCTCTCCCCCTTCACAAGACTTGTCATTACTGAACTGAAGATCCTTTTAGGTTGCTAGACAGTCCAGAACCTTGATCTCTTATAGCTGTTTGGAATGAAGCTCCTGGAGAAAATGTGGTTGAGTTCTCACTGGTGAAGCCAAAGGCTTAGGAAGAATTATGCTAAAAAAAAAAATAAAAAAGGACAACTATCCAAAAATAACTGGAACCCCCGGACCATACATGTCAATCTACACAGAAGTAAAACCTCCTCAATTATTTCTTCTTTCTCTCATCCTTTTCTATTGCTCTTTACTGTTCTTTTGTTTCTAGTGACGTTTATGGCAAACCAGACGGGTGGCTCCTTTGTGTTGCTTACTTCCCCTCCCATCTAATTCTTCATGCATGTCAGACATAAAGCAGTGCTAGCACAATTGTTCTCTTATTTCATCTGTTGTGGAAGCAACAACACTGAACCATAAATAACCATTTAGCATTGTGCCATTAACCACAGATCCTCATGACTCGTCATACTGACAAAAACTTACTGAGACTGTACAAAACAATATTTCAATCATATCAGAGAGGAAAATCATTTTCTATTGGTGGATTGTTAGCCTATTTCCATAAGAAAAGCCTGCCGGAGTTCTCCAGATTTGGCATAGCTGGATAGTGTCATGTGCCCGCTGGACTCTAATGACTATAATGGGATGCTATGGGGATCCAGCTGTTCCATGGCTTATTGGCCAGGATTTGGTCAGACAAACATTGCTGTACACAATGTTTTTTTTCTGGTCAAATCCCGTCAGATATGCCAGGGAGTGGTTGGAACCCATTATAGTAAATGGGGTCCAGCAGGCACGTGGCATTATCTGGCTATGCTGGATCCAGAGAACTCTGGCAGGCTTTTCCAGATTTCTTTGATGCACATGTGAAACTAGCCTTATTACCTACATTCACAATTCTTCTGCTTGTTACTGGAGACAGTCAGTAAGCTTGTTGTCAAATGCCAAAGCTAATTGCTTGTCTAAGCTTCTATAATACCATGGGAAAGTACATTTTCCTATCATACAACTAAAGTGCCTTGTGTACAAACTACACTTTATAGAAGGCATATAATCAAGACAAGTGGAATGTGGACTTTGAGAAAGCAGGGAACGCTGGTAGATGTGAATGCAGTATTGGACTATAAGAGAAAGATCAAGGCCAATAATTGGGGATGAGCATTTGTAGTATCACTTATTTCCAATAAATGGTCCATATAGAAGACAAACGTTCATTCATCGGGTGATCATGTCCGTCAGTCACACCTAAAATCATTGTTTCTGAGTAGCAGATCAGCCTGTATAAAGAGGGGTCTGCTGCCCAGAAAAATGATTTTCTATGGGGACAAGCGATTGCTTGGAGGTGATTGCTACAGTACATGTAACTGCAGCCCTCATCCCCACTGACGATCAGGACTTTATCGGGAATGTCTAGTTTGTTCCTGATAACAGTCTGAAATATCGATCTGTGTAAAAGGACTGATGAATCAGACACTGTATCAGTTTATTGTTGGTGGGGATCTGACCTTGGGGACCATAACAGATCAAGAGAATGAAGGGGCTGCTGAGCAGTTCCCTGCACAGCCAGATGCTAAAGTTTACAGAACAAACTGTGAATGAGTTGCAGCTCTGAATCAATCTCAGGATCGGTGAAGCTGAACCCCCACTGATCAGTGATGGTTTAGCTCAGCAATATGAGATGAAAATATCCCTTTAACTTTTTATGTAGATTATATCGGGTATATAGGGAAAGGTAAATAAATGTCGATTGGTAATGTAAAATGTTGCACAATCATTACAGATTTATTGTAGTCCCCTATGTCTTTTAAGCTGTCTAGAATGTAGGCCAAGATAAGAGCTGGACATGTTCCATTTTGCTAATCTCGTCACATTTACTGTGGTCATGCTTAATATAAAAGTGAAGCATTTTTGCATTGATCAAAACTAAGATTTTCTAAAATTATACCTTAATTGCATAATATGGGATTCACAGAATTAATAGCCATAAAACTGTAAAATTGTAAAAGTCCAATTTTTTTGGTCATCAAATTAATATTCAGGCAAACAAAAAAATCCTTCTAACTGAAGTCATCTGCAGTTCAATTTGCAAACTCCAGTGCAGTTTTGCATAGGTTCGAGCTTGGAGGACTTTCATGACCATTTCTGGTTGTTTGGGTTTTGTTTTTTCTCCTAGCAGACCATAGGGCAATTCTGTATGAAAATGGATTTTGGGACTATTTGTGATAAGATGCTATATGTCAGGGGTGGCCAACCTGAGGCTCTCCAGCTCTTGCAAAACTACAACTCCCAGCATGCACACACTACCTACAGCTAACAGCCTACAGCAGGGCATGGTAGAAGTTGTACTTTACAACAGCTGGAGAGCTGCAGGTTGGCTATCTCTGCTACAGGTTTTAAACCCTCAGATTTTTTCCCATTCCCCCTAAGCAGTGTACAGTACCATCGAAGCTATGTTGTGTACTATAAAGCTTAGGAACCTGTCATCAACTTTATGCTGACTGTACTGAGGGCAGCATAAATCAGTGACAGAAATGCTGATTTCAGCGATGTGTCTCTCTTGAGCTAAAAGTGAGTGGTTGCTGAGAACCAACATCACAAACATTGCATCCCAGGCCTTGAAAAGAGTCATATCTACCTGAGAAGAGTCATGGTTATTCCTAATCTCCTGCTCTCCCTACCCATCTGCTGATGATTGTCAGTTCTCTCCTAGAGAGAAAGGGAGAAAACTAGGTAGAAGACTGTCAATCATCATCAGGTGGGCAGGGAAAGCAGGAATTCCTGAATAACCATGACTCTTTTCATGAAGATTTGACTCTTTTCCAGGCCTAATCTGCAATGTTTGTGATGTTGGTTCTCAGCAACCACTTACTTTTAACTTATAAATGACCGACCGCTAAAATCAACTCACCTGTCTCTACTTTAGTCTGCTGTTAGTATGGGTAGCATAAAGGTGATGACAGGTTCCCTTTAAAAGGCCAATGTAGACTAAAGGAGGATACAGACATTTGTCTAAAGTTGATGAAAATAGACAATTTCAATGAAAAATTAAAGGGGTTGTCTGAGAGTTTAAGACATTTGCCTAAGAGCAGTAAATGGTACTAGTGATAAAATAAATAACCATTACACATCAGTTAAATACCCTACCACTCCAGTGGTGCCCACTAATTCTATTCTATAGCATAAATGTCGCATACATCAGTGGTCCTCAACCTTTTTTTGCACCAAGGAACTGTTTCATGCAAAACAATCTCCACAGGGACCGAGGGAGGGTTGGCTGGGTGCTGGTTGGCGCTGACTGATTCACGCAAGGTGCATATTAAAATATATAAATATAACAGATCCCAGACATCCCAGACAACCCCTTTAACAAATTTTGAAGCACTTAAAGGGGTTATCCCATGAATAATGTAAAAAATTAAAATCAGACATCATATAGTACATGATAATCTCTTTCTAACAAAGCTAGAACCAGCCCTGTACCTCACATGGATCCAGAGATCTCCCCATTCATTGCTCTGCTAGATTTATATCAAGATGATAGCTCAAGGGAGTGTCTTTTCCACTGCAGCTAAAGGGGTGTGTCTCAGCTCTACCTATCACAGCTCAGGGGGCGTGTCTATGCTCTCCCTATCACAGCTCAGGAGGCAGTTGAAAGATGAAACGGAGCATGTGCGGCCTTCTCAGTGAGCAGGTCAAAGAAATAAGAAATTAAGTGGTCCTATACAGATACTTTTTACTGAATAACTCAGTATAACTAACTATACAAAATTTTAAATGACATGCAATTACAAAAGTATTCAGATCCAGGTGCTGGTTTGAAAACTGTAGAATATTTTTCGTGGGACAACCCCTTTAACTATCAAAGATTTACTAAACTAATAAAACAAACTCTGTTCAGTTATTTATAGCCTATTGACATTCATATGAGTCAATTGCCTTTTCACTTGTTGAACATTGACTTGCATGTGAAATATGCAATGCTGAAAGCAGAACTAACAGGCAACACCCTCAGTTTCAATGTTTGTGGGTAAAAGTGGTTCCTGAAGTTAAATAAATTCTAAGTAATCTAACATAATGATCTTTTTGCTGTTACAGTGATAACAATATGTCACCATTTGAATTTACGTAATAATTTTAGAAAAAGCCACGCACTTGTGTTCGCCGGTACTTTATATGAGAAGACAGATTGGCAATTAAAATGTAAAAAAAAAATGCAAAGCCAGAATTTCCCATAAGAATATTTGCGCTTGGTATTCTCAAGCAAAGCACCATATAATCAGGTAAATGACTGCAGCTACATTTCCTGCATACAGATAGAAATAGATTTTAGTACCAGAACACCACAGGTATTGTGTCAAAGACAAGTGCCATGAATATATATTAAGCCCAATCGCAGTTTCACTAAGGGGTCTAAATACAAAAGACAAAAGGGGGAATGAAATGGAAAAAAAAGTCAAATTAACTGCTGTAAAAGTGTGTAATTCTAAAACTAAGCAGTGTTAAAGAATTTGTTCCTGAAAAAAAATAAGTCTATATACAATTATATTCAATAAACTAAAGCAGAAGAAACATCATGACTATAAGCATAGACCATCTAATCCAATATTGTGTGGTTAGGCAAAGTAAATAAGGCAAACAAGGGAATGGTGGAAATGCATCTTAATAAATGACGAGTAGAGAACATCTGACAGGAGCAAAAAGGATAGAGAAGCCGCTTCCCGGAACACACTAATACTCTAAAAGAACATAAAGTAGTCGGAAACATCCAGATGGTTGAAGTAACATTTTTATTATGGTGGAATCAATGCATTTTATGACAGACACGTCTTCAGGGACAAAGCAGGTAAAACAGATATTGAAGTTCTTCAGAAAACTTGGAGAGACATTATTGTATGAAACCCCGGACCAAGCTCTAATGAGAAACCAGTTGAGCAGAATATAGACTGAATTTCATGACTTTTAATATTTTGTTGCACTATGGGATCTTATATCTTCCAATGCAAAACTCCCTTATTTGCATATAAGATTGCTATGTGTCAGTCTCTTATTACACACAGTTGAAGCATACAGAAGATTGCATTGATATGACTGAAAGACCTATGTGGAGATTTATCAAACTGCTTTAAAGCAGAACTGGATTAGTTGCAACCAATCCGATTCCTCCTTTCATTTTCCAAAGCAACTGTGAAAAATAAAATGTGGAATCTGATTGGCAACTAAGCCAGTTCTACTTTGCACCAGTTTGATAAATTCTCCCCTTAGTGTAGGGTGCTACCTAAATTATTACCCCACTGCTTTCAGAGATAATTAAAAGAAAACGGAACAGAACGTTTTATATTTTTCTTTTTCTCTGAGCTATTAATGGGGTCGTCCACTTTTTTATAGTGATGATCTATCCTAAAGATACATCATCAATGACAGATTGGCAGGGGGCTGACTGCCAGCACCCCCCGCTGATCAGCTATTTGAAGAGAACGCAGAGCTCGTACAAGTGCTGCCTTCTCTTCTCTGTCTACTTGCTTGCCATCGCAACTGCAGCGGTGTGCAGGTATAATTATAAATCTACCACCCCCATTCACTTTAATATGACAGCTCCTTCTTATTCAAGTGAATAAGAAGATATGTTTTCCCTTCAAGTTGCTGGGGTGCTGGCAGTAAGCCCCCCACCAATCTGATATTGAAGACCTATCTTGAGGATAGATCATCAAAATAAAAATCAGACAACCCCTTTAAGAGCTTATTAAGAGAAAAAGGAGACAGAAAATATAAAATTCACTTTACCCCTCCACAAAAACTCCCTGGTACCAATCTAAAATAACTCCCACTCTACTTATCTACATGACTTCCCCAAGCTCAAGTATCAGTCTTCTCATCTAGCCACAGCAAAGCTTCAAGGGTACAGCCTTCCTGCCATGTTCTCTCCCCGACCCAGAATTTGTGCCTTTCACTATGACAGCAAGTTTTACAGTCTGAAACTAGACTGTGTGGTCACTCAGACAGGAAGTGAGGAAGTGATGTCATTTGATTGAAAGATTAGGCCTTAGATTAAAATTAAGGCTGAAACTTCTTGTTCATTTTGGAATGTATGAAAAGCAGGTAAATACGATTCATTTTTCCCATTCTCTCCAGTTGATTCTAATTTAAACATATAGAATAAAATGGCAAAAAACACCAATAGTACAAAACACATATACTACTACATTATGGCAGCCTATTTTTCATGTATGCGTCACTCAATGATTAGTTTATGGGGGTAGTAGACATACAAATGCAATTAATGTCTGGCTCATTTTTGTTTCAAATCTATCCATATACACACACAAACTTTTATTACCAAGTTGCATTAGTTTTACTTTTTTTTTTTTACTTTTTTTACTTTTTTTAAAGGGAACCTGTCGCCTCCTATAGAGTAAATAAACTGTCAGCAATACCTTAATTTAGGGACCAGTGTGGTGCTGATGAATATCTTCATATGGAGAAGCTTGAAGTCAAGGGGGCAGCGGCCTCCTTGCTTCAAGTCAAGCAAACCACTCCCCTCGTTGTTGAATGACAGGTTTGCCGTTGGGCCGGGGAGGTTTGCCGTCGCACCGCGCAAGTCTCGCGCATGCGCGGTACGCAATTAGTTCCTGCGCGATCCCAGCTCCGGCTGTTCAGTTTGCTGGTGCTTTTCTCTATACAGCGCATGCGCCGCAGAAGCAAGCGAGAGCGCTTTCCGGAACGCGCCCGCCGTCCCCGCACGCAAGGGGTCACTGAAAGCGTCCTACCGCCCGGCCATACGCTTGGGCGTGCGTATCCTCTGGGTGAGCGTGACCTCTGGCTGCGTACGCTGTATAGAGAAAAGCGCCGGCAAACTGAACAGCCGGAGCCGGGATCGCGAAGGAACTAATCGCGCACCGATTTTCGCGCTTTTCTCTATACAGCGTACGCAGCCAGAGGTCACGCTCACCCAGAGGATACGCACGCCCAAGCGTACGGCCGCATGCGCAAGACTTGCACGATCCCTGGCCCAACGGCAAACCTGTCATTCAACAACAAGAGGGGAGTGGTTTGCTTGACTTGAAGCAAGGAGGCCGCTGCCCCCTTGACTTCAAGCTGACGCAAGACAGCGCGCTCAACAGGATTAAAAGATGGATTTTTTACAGTTAGAGGAATCACTTCTCCATATGAAGATATTCATCAGCATCACACTGGTCCCTAAATTAAGGTACTGCTGGCAGTTTATTTACTCTATAGGAGGTGACAGGTTCCCTTTAACTCCCCTGGTGTTCTAGGAAATCCATAAATAATAAAATTTAAACATATCCCAACTATGTAAGCTCACCTGATATTCCTTTTCCATTGAACGACTGTCATGAAAATTGTGTGGGCTAAGTGCGCCTACCTTAGTGACATGTCAAAATGGTAAGTTGCCATGACGACAGTCTATTCCCTTATATTCTAGCATACTGTCAGACTGATGGTAATATTTATTCTATGATTGGGGTTGAAAATGCAGTAACTCAATAGCTAGTGTTAACAACAAAAGTTGGAACTAGTAGCTCGGTAAATATGTTGACTGTGCTTATAAAAACATCCATGCTTAATTATATTTTTAATCATAAATATGTTTAAAGTTTTTTTTTGCTTTCTATGTGCCCATCTATATAAAACATTTAAATAGTCCAGTTTTTAAACCGATCACTAGAGCATTCACAACATGCTGACAATTCCTGTGTTCTATAATTTGCCAGAATTGCTGTGTAGACTGAGACAGTGATAGCAGAGATCTGGGATTGCACTGCTGGATGCCTATATAAAGCAGGAACATCAAAATGTACCCTATATACAGTACTGTGCAAAAGCAGGTGTGTAAAGTAAGAATGCTTTCAAACATTGAATTGTTGAGTGTCTGCAGGAAACACTGAAACATGGTAGAGGTTCCTTGCAACTTTGGGGCAGCATTTCAACAGATGAAGTTGGAGATTTGCTCAGAATTAATGGTGTCCTCAATGCTGAGAAATACAGGCAGATACTTATTTATCATGCAATACCATCGGGGAGGTGTCTGGTTGGCTCTAAATTTATTCTGGAGCAAGACAACAACCCCAAACATACAGCCAATGTCATTAAGAACTATCTTCAACATAAAGAAGAACCAGGAGCCCTAATATCAACATCATCGAGTCTGTCTGGGATTACATGAAGAGACAGAAGGATCTGAGCAAGCTTACATCCACAGAAGATCTGTGGTTAGTTCTCCAAGATGTTTGAAATAACATTCCTAAAAATAACTTCTATTTTTGAAAGCATTCTCACTTTGCAGCATTGTTTACACACCTGCCTAAAACTTTATATATCTATATCTATATATAGCTCTGTATACACCTTTTACTCTCTGCTTTCTGGGGGAGAGGGCTATATATTTTCTGGAGACAGATGCAGCACAGTCTAGGAAGATAAACCTGCAGTCTCTCGGCTCCCCTGTCCATGCTGTACAGGGATTTTGCAACACAAATCTCACATTACTGCAGAACTTAAAAACATAAGAAAGGCAATTGGCTGTATACTATCTTACAGCAATAGAAGGTCAATCAAAAGTGCAATATTTGGCATATAATGGTCATTGGTCTTGCTGTTAAACTGATAAAGCCTGTGATCTTACAAAATTGTAACAAAATTTTCACAAACTGTGATCAAATGCCCCTTTACACTGGACGAGCATTGGCCAGATAATCACTAATATACAAAAGCTGGAAACGCGTGTTCATCAGGTAATATGATCGATTGTGTGGTCACCAAAATAATCATTTGCAGGCAGCAGATTGTGCTGTCTAAACACGATCTGCTGCCGGCAATTAATGATTCAGTATGGGGACGAGTGATGGCATTAGCGATCGCTCCTCCCCATACTGTGGAGGAGATTACTGCATGTAACTGCAGCTGTCTCCTCCGCTAGCGAGCAGGCGATTGCCAGGAAGGAATGCTTCCCTCCTAACAATCGTCTGCTGATTCTATCAGAGTCAAGAGGACTTAAGTCCTAGCTTTATCATATGAGAAATAATAACACTACAATAACTACACTAACAATAGAGAAGAATTTTGAAAAGCACAGTAGTCTACAGTATATTCAAACTGCAAATACAAGGGAAAAAAACAAACAGATACCCATTATAATATTATTAGATGTATTAGATGCATTATGTAACGCTCCCAGAGAAGTACTGCAGTGCCAAATATGCAGGCTAATATGGAATAGGAAACTGAACAGAAATATGATTTGAGAGGCAGACACAGACTTATACCGTTTTAGTGATCAAATGTAGGTATAGTAAAAAGCTATATTTTAAGAAGAAATACATAAAGAAGATCAGAAGAGACAGAATAACTAACAAAGGCAGATTTCAAGATTACACGGTGTGAATGTTGTTTTCTCCAGTCTTGCCCTCCAGGTCTAGGGAACAGAAGCAGAATGGAATGGGATGGGATGCTGTTCTACAGACAGAATATGTAATGCTTAACTGTCAAGCTTGAACTTCTCCTCCCGCACTGCTTTCTGCAGCACTGAAATCTAAAGAACAGTGTATCCATTGCTCACCCTTTCTACTCGTCCTCAAAGCACCTCTCAGCGCTGATTGATTTACAGACACCGCTAAAGAGGCTATAAATATTCTTATACAGGGTTGACAAATACGTCAAACTGATTTGCGCTACTCTGTAATTTAGGAAATGGCTATTTTATTCTTTTTTTTTTCCTAAGCAAGTACCACTAAAATGTATCAATACAAACCATCTGTGTGATTGAAAGTGAACCTGTCATGGGCAGACATTGAAATTTAACTTTCTAGGAGTAATTTTCCTTTTTTCCCGATTTGCTGCGGTTTTCAGCCATCTATAATCTTTCCATAACGGGGGTCGGTCTTTATTGAAATATACATCATGCACAACATTCATGGAGAGATCTTTAGAAACAGGGTACCAAATTATATTTACTTTTCTCAGTCCGCGTAACAGCCTACAAGAACTACTTGTACTGGCTCAATGGTCATTTTGTATTGCGAGGGAAACATCCAAAAACACTGTATAAATCTGCATTTTAAATGCAATTTCAGGAATATACACTAAGAGAAACAACATTCAAGGGGTTTGCCAAGACTTTTCTAATGATGACCTATACTCTGGAGAGATGATCAGTATGGAAGCCTGACACCTGGGGCCCCCACCGATCAGCTGTTTGAGAGGGCACAGGCAAGTACAACAGCAAATACAAAAATGCTATGCATGTAGATTTGCTGAAAAAGGGCGTCTGTCAGCATGAAACTCACTGATAAACCAGGCACAATGTCTTGTAGGACTAGCTCAGCGGAATGCAATGTTACCTTTCACTTACATGGCTTCATTCTGGAGAAAAATTATTTTTAATCCATATGCAAAGGAGCAGATAAGTGCACTGAAGGCGGACCCAGGCTACTTTGTGCACTCTTGCTCCTCCTATTTCCTCTGACAGCCCCTTACTCTCCTTCCTGAGTAACAGGGTCAAGTGAGATCACTACACATGAAACTGGAACTTTCAGTGAAGAGAAGGAGGATCTGGCAGAGAAGCAAGAGTCCACACAGTGGCTTGGGTCCTCTGCCAAAGCAATTAACTGTTCATTTGCATATGGATGAAAAAGTAGTTTTTCTCCAGAATGAAGCAATGGATCACCAAGTGAAAGGTATCATTACATTCAGTTGAGCTAGTCCTACAAAGCATTGTGCCTGGTTTAAAGGGATTCTCTGGAATCGGTGGGGGTCTGACTCCCAGCACTACTGAGCACCATGGCCTCCTCACAGCTTACCAAGCACCGTGGCTATGCTTGGTATTGCCGATCAGCCTCATTTAAGTCAATGGGGCTGATCTGCAATACCAAGCATAGCCGCAGGGCTGAGTTGCATCCACTGTAGGCCATGTGACCGATGAACGTGACCGCCTGTCTCATATTGATGACCGGGTTCCCGGAGAACCCATTAACTTTGAATTTCCTGGTGACTACTTTAAAGTAACATCTGACTGCAGTGCTTTTTAACTATAAAAATCTCTGTCAAAACAATCAACAAATTCACAGCAAAAACTCTGCAAAACTCAGCGTGTGCAAACATGGTGTTTAAGAGAAAGTTTTACAGAATACATACCGTATAATGAAAGCAGAAAACAGCTGTCACAACTATTAGGTAAAGACAAGTTGTCAGACTCGGGAATTCAGTCGGCAATCTGAATGGATGGCTTTGTGTGGGCTGCCACACCGCTGCAAACTGCTGCATTTTATGACAAAGTTGCCAATGTTCCTGCATTTTTAAAGAGTCAGAAGCTAATCTAGCCTAATCTCCAGGAATAACATGCAGGAAGTCACATCGTCTCAGATGGCAGAATAAAACATAAGTGTTACTGTACTGCCTTTATAACTGACCTAGCTAAACCGCCAGGACCTGATAGAAAAAAACATTTCTACAGAAAACAAATTAGCTTTTAAAGCCGCCACTGCTTATTTCCTGCCAAGTAGAACATTTCATGACTATTATAAATTATCTCCAGGCTGGAAGTCAGCTCATTATCAGTATTAAATCATCATGATTTCTAATATAGTGTTACTGGAAGTTATCCCACTGCAAAAGGAAACATATATAAATCTGAAAATATCAACATTAATGTATTAGGAAGTTGCTAATACTCCAATTCCCCTGTACCATAATCCTTAAAGGAGTTTCCCTCCCCAACCCAACAGTACCTATCTGCTCCCCAACGCACCATTCCGGCTCCCAGGCTGTCTTCGCTAGACTTCTTGCTCACCTCTGTCAACTTCTACATGGACAGGGTCACATGCACTGCTGCAGCCAATGACTGGCCTTCGGTATGAAGTGTCCCCAAGTGGCACATCACTACTGGGTCATGTGCTGCTTGGGGACACGTTTGTGCTGAGGCCAATCATTGGCTGCAGTGGTGCACATGACCCCATCTGTGAGGAAGTTGACAGACGTAGAACGGAAGTCTAGTGAAGATAGCCTGGGAGCTAGATCAACACTGCGCAGTACCCTCAGACAGGAGTGAAGAGCACTGAGCAGATCATAGCTGAAGGGGCACCGTGCTCAGCTGACTACTTCTGCTCCTTCTTTACAGCAGTCAGTGGGGGTCTTGTCATCCGGACATCTGTGGATCAAAACTTGAGAAATATCACTATAACAAATCATACATTTTCTGAAATTATAGGAAAACTTTAAGAAATTTCATAGTGCATGCTAAACTTGAGTTGAGCTGAGAAACTTGTCAAACTAATTTCTTCATTTATCTTGTACTGATCCTGTGCCGTGTTATAGACCTCAGAGTTCACATCTCCCAGCATCCAGTGCTAATCCAGCATCTGTATCTATCAGTTTCTGAGAGCTACTAGAAGCGTTGTGAAGGTAGCTCTGGATTGTAATACAGGCTCAGTAGAGAATCAGTAGAGGATATGTAAAACTATCAGCAGTCTGCCACTGTCTGACCCATTATTTGTTACATGAAAATTATAAAGTTCTCACACCCTGTTCTTGTTCTCCACATCAAAAGCCAAACGGTCAAGTTTCCTGATGCAGTTTTGGAACCCAAAACCAGGAGGGAATCCAAAGAATTTGACTGAAAATTCTATTAAAAGAGCAAGGTGTTTAGGCCAAATAGTGTGTTTGAGCGCCTAGTGTTCTTCTTGCATGCCTTGCATTTTTATATAGGAAAGTATTTACCCTTTGATGGCAATTCCTTTTGGAGCAGTGTAGGAAAAATACATTAGTACAAAATGCCATTAACATATGCCACACACATTGAAACTTGCGTTTTCCATTTCGGCAAAAAGAAAAAAAAAATTAATGGATGTTTGAGACAAAAATGCCAGGAAATGAAGGGAAAATGCCATAACCCAGAGTATGCTGTGAATTAAAGAAAAAAAAACAACACCATTGAGCCAAAAACACACCTTTAGTGCCACTACAAAAAAAAGTTTGTGTTGCACTTAATATTTCCCATAGCCTTCCATGCAATGTCTGTAGCTAGCATATTTCTACCTAAAAAACGCAGAAAAACTGCAAAACACCTAATAACTGCCAAAGCAAATCCTGTGTGTTACCACTATAACCCAATCTAAACTTTTAACCATCATTTTTGAAGCAATAAAATAGAGAACTTCCAGACAAGCTTAACACATATTACTGACCCTGCCTACTTACAACTGAACTCTAATACTTGGCTACTCTCTGGGGTAGGATTTTAAGCTGCGGAAAGTGTGACCACTTAGTGAGTGGCACCAAGAGTCATTTTAAGATGATACATTGAGCATAAGAAACCATTTTGATTCCATACAATTTAAAAATCTGATCATTTTAAACCAGTACTGATTTCCCACATGCGTCTTTACTTCAGCGCTCTGGGTATCCTCTGGTGTGTACTTGAGAAGCTCCTGATTTTATTCCTTAAATGCTTATAAAAA
The DNA here is from genome assembly GCA_900303285.1 of Rhinella marina. Classification (NCBI taxonomy): domain Eukaryota; kingdom Metazoa; phylum Chordata; class Amphibia; order Anura; family Bufonidae; genus Rhinella; species Rhinella marina. The sequence goes on along the minus strand of ONZH01022178.1, from coordinate 141,290 downwards.
TGCATGGTACCTGCTCATATTTAGCTTTGACTTCTGCTTTATATTTCAGTACTGATGTTCTCTATCTGTCGGGGATTATAAAAATGCATGGTACCTGCTCATATTTAGCTTTGACTTCTGCTTTATATTTCAGTACGGATGTTCTCTATCTGTCAGGGATTACACCTCATATATAGATAGAGACTAGAGTCTTTTAGTGATTAGGATTCATTTATACTGTTGTGTTTCAGTGTGTTGTTATGAAGACATATCAGAAGGTTTTGGCGTTGGGATCGGGCGGTGAGACTCAACTCTAAAATGAAGGGACACAAGTGGCTGAGCTGAGTGCCCTCTCTTCTCTTTAGCTGAAGACATCTATGAGCTGATCTTTAGTTAACTAGTAGCTAGGGCTTGTCTGTGCATAGAAGGAAAGTTACCAATTGTCAGAGGGTAGGGAGTTGCAGGGAAGAGTTGGGAGCTCATTAATATAGGGACTCCCAAGCTTGTTCAAGTAAAAAATCATAATTCAAAAATATGCTATTGTACAGAGTTTCTAGATGACCATACAAGCTGTCTCCTAAAAAGCTGTTGCACTTCAGATACTCAATAGAGTTACCAAATTACTGGGATACATTCCCATATCTTTTAAACATTGATATAACTGTATTTTACTTCATTGCTATGAAGTGGATTGAGATCCACTGAACTACTGATCTACTGAACAGATATGACTTTGGACAACTCCAAAAAGCATTATCTTAACCTCCATACAGAGTTCTGGTGTCTGGACCATCAAGCTTCTCCCTCTTGAAATAATCCCTGTTCAGTAGACTTCTGAACCACAGTAGTAAAGAAACACAGGTGTGAAGCAGATCAGGCAGACCCGCAGTCAAGAACCAGCTGAGGTCAGGGCAGGCAGCATATGAGCAATACAAAGTCAGTCAGGTGGTCAGTGCAGGCAGTTCAGAGTCAGAAGGGGAAAACAGGCAGAGGTCAGGTCAAGCAGCAAAGAGTCAAATCCAGAGTTAGGCAGAAGTTGGTACACGTAAGAGACAAATAAACAAATAGTGTACCTTTACAGGAAACTAGAGAACTAGAACCTATTGCTTAGGCACCCTACCACAAGAGAAGGTGCCTTAAGTATCCCAGAGTGGCCTGAAATTCCTAAAAACCACTAGATATGTCTACTAGTCTACTTTATTGTTAATTTATCATCACAGCAGCACAAACTGAATTGAACCTCCACTTAATCACTTGTTAAAAAGAGTGAAGAAGATTTCTTAAAGAGGACCTTTCATGGTTTTTAGTTAGTGTAGATAAATACCTGTTCTTGTGGGGTACCCTCACTGATGCTGCCACCCTGCCTGTTTTTTTTAAATAGCGCCCCTACGCCCCGCAGTGCACCCTCCCTGTAGTTTTCCCGCTCAGTATGTTAATACTGAGCATCGGAACAGGGAGGATGAGATTTCTCAATGGGCGTCTCCTTCTCCCTGGCTGTGCCGCAATCCAATCACAGTGGAGAGTGTCACAGCCGGGGAGAAAAAAAAACTCACCTACTCCCTGGCTGTGACGCTCTCTGCTGTGATTGGACTTTGCTACAGCCACGGAGAAGGATCTGTGGCACTCACGGTACAAGGCGGAAGGATGGGTTTATACTGCCTTTGCATACTACACACATCTACAATGTTTGAAACATGTCACCAAACATATGCCTTATATAGTTGTTTATGCCTCACACTGACTCCTAGCTGACTATGATTCTCAATGCAGATGAAACAAAGAAGTATACTAGTACTGACCAAAGCTTTGCCAAAAACACCTACTTATGATTGAGTGTAGTTTTATGGTAGTGTATGGGCACATTAAAGGTGTGAGCTGTGAGAATTTTGGGGCTCCAGTGCACAATAGTTGGAGAACTGGGCAGCTAATGAATCACATCTTTTGGTTTCAGTTGCTTTGTATACAGCTAATACATTAAAGGGGTTGTGCTGCCATTTATATTGATGACTTATCATCAGGATAGGTCACTAATATCTGATCGGTGGCGGTCTGACACCCGGCACCCATGCCAATCAGCTGAGGAGGTGGCACTCCATGCGAGCACTGCTTCCTCTTCATTACACTGCCAGTCATCTCGGAAGTTTCAGCGGTGCAGTGTAATGACAGGTACTCTCTCTATTCACCTGAATGGAGCTGACATTTGTAATTACACTACGCCACCGCTCCTCAAGAGACGACGGGCAGTGTAATGACCAGGAAGCAGTGCTCACATGGAGCTCCACCTCCTCAGCTGATTGGTGGGTGTGCTCGGTGTCAGACCCCCGCTGATGTGATATTGATGGCCTATCCTGACGATAGGTCATCAATATATAAGGCAAGTCAACTCCTTTAACTGTTCTAGGATGGGTTCTGATCTCAGAAAATAAAATCCTATACGAAATACAAAATTAATGTGCCGCTTTCAATTTACATTTGAAGCGTTCAACTAAATGTTCCTCTTTTAAAGCACTGTTGTAATTTGAAGCATATAATTACAAAGTAAGTCTTTCCATAAAACGCAGATTATATTACAAATAAACATATAGAAGGAGATTTATCATCTCCCTGCATCTGATTTCTGACATAAAAAAGTAGCAAATCCTGTATTTGCAACTTTTTAGACTCCATTGCGACAAGATATTGTTATAAGTGGCATTTTTACACCATACTCATCACTTTTCCAAAAGGGGCATGATGAGGGCGGGGAGGGGGCCAGAAATCAAATTTATCTTAATTTTCTGGTGCAAATAAAGACAAAAATCTGTTTAGGCATTTGGACAGCCGAAGGATGTGTCTAATATATGCGTCATAAATTATGTGCATCCTCCAGCAGCGCAGGGGATATTAAGGATAAATCTCTTCCTGAGAGCTTTCTATGTGTCTTTATAAGATTACAGTGAGTTGTATGATTAAACCAGAAAAGCAACTGTGTATGCCAAAAATAATTGCTTCTTATATAAAAAAAAAAGCTCCCAACACAAGACAATTCATTCTATCAATGAACTTATTCATGGGCACCAGGAAGAAACATTAAGGGCGGGTCCACAAAAGGACCTTTTAGAAAACCAATAACTACAGAATGAAAAAAAAACATACAGAGTAAAAAGTGCCACCCAAACAAAAGAAAAAAAAAATCACTGTTTATGATGCCTAAAGCAGCTTTTAATTTAAGTTCAACAGGAAGAAAATGTGACCATCATGGGATAAAAGGAATACATGCCACATAGCTGTGATCATATAAACGTCCTGAGCTAAAAAACCTGCAGGTTAACTCATTGCAGGATTGTAGTTGTTGTTTAATGTCAGGGTATGTTCACACACAGAAGCTTTACAGCAGAAATTTATTTTACTAAAAAGCAGCACGTGAAAGAAATGTAACAAACCCAATTAAGATGTATAAACCAATCTGCCACATACGAGAATACTGTTATACTATCTTAGGGACTACAGGGGTCATTTATTATTGTTTGTACGCCACTTTTCCATGCTCACGACACTTTTCCAAGGTGGCTGAAAAAGGGGGTCTGGCATGGGAGGGGAAGAGGGCGGGCCAGCCGGCCCATCTCATTCATAATTCTCCACGCTGGTGGAAAATGGTCTTAAATGACGCCAGCAAGGGAGCTGGCATAGGTTAAAGAATGTCACACAGCTGGCGCACCAAAGTTATGTAGAGGCCTGCGCATCTACAAAACTTTGGTGCATTCGCCGCCAGTTTGGGGAGATTAAGACCGGCGTCTAAATCACTGCTTTTAATAAATGACCCCCCCCTACCTTTCCAGAACATATCCATACACATTCTGATAGCACAGTCAGTGTGTGGGGCCATGCCCTATTGACAAGGCGAATGGTAACACCCAGTTGTCAATTAATTCAAACATGTCCAGAAGGAATAACGAAGGAATGGTACAACTGTACCATTCCTAAAAACATGGAGAAAAACATGGTATAAATGTACTGTCTATTAATAGTATAGTAAAAGTAGGACAACCCTCCTCTCGGCAGTGTCTTGTCCTTGTGTTTTTTTTGTTTTTTTGGTGGGGGTACTATCCTTGGGGAGAGAGCACCTAAATCGGTGTGAGGCGACTTAGGCTCACTAGCCATGGACTACAAGTACTGGAAGACACATGATACTAATAAATATCTACAGACCAAAAAAATAAAAAAATAAAGAGATGATATAAAAGACTGAGGTCATTTGTATTGCTTAAAATGAGTACTGATGGGACCTCCAGTCTGACTGCATTTGTTCAATGTGTTTGGGAACAAGCATTTGAAATAAAGTAGAGTGACGTAATACAAACATTGGTGGAGCCAAAGGATGTCCTTGATCTGAAATGTGATATTATACGCCAGGACTATTCACGGCATGTAGACTACATGGAAACACTCATGCTATTGTTCAACATAAGCCACAAACATAACACATTTCAATATACTTTATTCTGTGGTGTGCAACTTTCAATCCTCAGTTGAACTTTACAATCATTTTTCAGTTTTGCTCTGGTTATATCAAAAGTTAATTTTCACTCTGTAACCTGAATATATTCTTTGTTTTAAGTGGGAATGTCTAACCGACATCTGTGCAAACTGTTCCAGACGCTTTCATGCTTTGCATGGCACACTTACTTTATAAAGAAAGAAGCTAAGGTTGCTATGAATTTCTAACAGACTAAACACTTTAATATATTAGCTCTACTTAATTCTTTTGTATTACGCTTTATGCTTTTCTTTAACTCCTGTTGAAGTTATATTCATGAGATCTGCTATTCTCATACTCCAATGAGAACTATTTACTAAATTAGGCTGTGTTCACATCACAAACCCCTGAAGGCACCAGGATTGTGATAAGACATGTTGGGGAGCGGGTGGGGGGAATTCTGTGGCGTACATTTACCATTGTACAATTACTATTTTTGTTGTGCTATTTGTACTATGACTATTATTATTGTACTATTACTATTGATATTTGTGCCAGAATTTGGTGCATTTTAGTGTAATTTGCATCTCATTTTAGACATATTTATAAAGCAAGTGAGCGGAAAAAAAAAAAAAAAAACTCCACCAAGGTCTGCACATTGAGGGGGTGTGGCTTAGTAAAAAAGGGCACAGATTTGCAGGACACTGGGTGAAGCACAATCAGATACCGATGATCTGTCCAGAGGATAGATCATCAGGGAAAAAGTCATACCTTCACTCCAGAATTCTGGCATCAAAAAGTCGCAAAATAGGGTTTGTGCAACTTTTTTGCACTCCCGTGCACAAAATTTATGCGATTGCGCAAAAATTTGCGACTTTTTACACTCACTTGTGCAAAATTTTGCGACTTTTTGCATGTGTACATCAATCACTCCAGTTTTGTAATATGGGTGGAAAAGCGGGTGTGGTTAGCTATGTTAAGGAGTTTCACTCCAGATTTATCATTGAGACTTTTTTTAAAAAGTCGCAAATAAGTCGCAATCTCACTCCAGGAGGAGGGTAGAGTAGAAAAAGTGGAGGAGCTTCTGTAGACAGAAGTGTTAGGTTTAAGGACAAGCCACATTTATCAAACAACCTGTGACATTTGATAAATGTGGCACAAAGTACTCCAACATAGATGCAAGCAAAACTGACTTCAAATATTCCCCCCTAAGGCTAGTTTCACACGAACGTTGTGTTTTGTGGTCCACAAATTGCGGATCCGCAAAAAAAACGGATGACATCTGTATGGCATCCGTTTTTTTTTTGCGGATCCACTGTAACAATGCCTATCCTTGTCCGCAAAACGGACAAGAATAGGACATGTTCTATTTTTTTTGCGGGCCACGGAACGGACATACGGATGCGGACAGCACAAAGTGTGCTGTCAGTATTTTTTGCGGACCCATAGAAATGAATGGGTCCGCATTTTATCAGCAAAAAATGCGGATCGGAGGCCGCAAAATATACTGTCGTGTGAAAGAGGCCTAAGAGTCTGAAAGAGGTACGGTAGCTGAGTATAGCATGCATGTCTGCCAAATGCCTCCAGACTGGAGAACTTGGGGCTGCTGTGCAAGTGATCATGAGGTTCCCAGCGATCATACATTAATCAACTAACTTGTGGATGGGTGCTAAACATTGGCTGGTAGAATAATCCCTTTAAGTGTTTAGTACTAATTACTTTTCAGGTGGAAACTTTTATACAAAGGGAGGACACAAAAGATATAATTTCACAGTCACCCAGTAAAACTATAATAGCAAAATATCATTATTATCATTTCCACATTAAAGACAATCATTTCTAGCGTACAGAACTAAAGCTAAAGCTTTTTCAGTCTTCTATCATTGACCTTCATTCTTAACTCATTAGCAGCTTTCCAGCAGTTTTGGAGTCTGCAATAGTGTTTTATGAGATCTACCCCATCTGCTCAAAACAAATGCTTGATGTAAACCATTAAAGGATCAATTATAACTAAACACATTTGGTACGGTGTTACTCTGCCAGAATAATCATGACAGCGAAACAAGCTCAGCTTCTATCAAGGAAAAGAATCTCAATATTTGCTTTGATGCCTTAAAGAAAGCCGTTGCTTTTTTCTCTCTTTTGGTACGCAAATTCTAAATTGCAGCCCCTTTCTTCTGAGCCATGAAAAAGAATTATTAATCTTCAAGGCACCTGGGCCACAAAACCTTTGAAGTCCCATGCAGTAGGATCTCAATCATTCAGTTGGAATGAGAATTAGACATTTACGTGAATGTTGTGATGTTTGTAAATGTCAATCACTGCATACAGCTTAAAAGGGTTATACAAGACTATAAACATGTCCCCCATATGGTCCCCGCACTGCTGCTGTCGCTTCTCCCCATGCACGGATGGAAACATCCGGTGTCAGGGGGAGCAGCCAATGGCAGGCCGGGACACGGACGAGCCTCCCTAGTATTGGAGGTGACGCTAGGGAGGCTCGTCCCCATCTGCCATTGGCTGCTTCCCCCCCAACACCGGATGTTTTCATCCGCACACGGGGAGAAGCAGCAGCGGCGGTGTGGGGAGGTGCATGGCTCCATAGAAATGAATGGGTCTGTGAGCTATCCACAAAAAATGCAGATAGCGCCTAGATTAAAAAATACAGCTGCATGCCGTGGAAACCTACACACTTGATGACAGATCTTTGCAATACATAAAGAATATATAACAAAAATAAATGTATAAAGACATTTACTGGACAAAACAGCAGAGTATTCGTCCCATGACACAGGGCATATCGGGGTGGACAGATATCAGTTGCACGCAGGTTGTGCTTTGTTTAAGAGAACCCCTAACCACAAAATGAAGTGCAATTTCCAAGAAGCATATTATAGAGTAAGAAGAGCTGAGCAGATTATATATAGTTTTATAGGAAAATATTTATAGAGTAAACCTTCAATTGCCACTGGGTAACACTTGATTTCCACCGTACCATCATTGTAAGGAAAAAAAGGACTAAGGCTATATACACATTAAATGTGGGGAACACACAAGAAATCCACAGCAATACTGAAGGGTAACTCTAATATTTGTACCGTGGATTTGCACTTTGAACTGCCACTTGTCTGCACACAATGAATGGATATAATCCGTACTTGTACCAACAGCCAGATGAAAAAGCACTGCTTGAACATAATCTAAAAGAGTTCACTTTCCTTGCAGACAGCAGCTGATTGCCTGAGGTCCCAGCTTTGGAGCCCACCGCAGTCAACTGATGATCAGGGATAGGAATCCTCCACATCCCTGCTGACAGAAGTAACGTGGCACAGCTAAACATCACAGACAAGGGTCAGCCCTGCTGGAAGCAATTTTTAATATTTCAGTGTAATACAAAAGCTATGCAAAAAATGTAGTTGGATTATGTTGTCACATCTACAAACGACAAAAGTTGCCAGCTGATTCAGTATTTCATCCCATGGCTTCTCCCTCAGTGCTGGTATGTCAGTTCTCTTAAAAACGATAGTTATAACGGTTTAGCAGATACTATTATGCACTTTTATAATAAAACTTCAAAGCCTATTGGAAACCACTTTTAAATATGAAGGCCCCTCGAGACTAGGTGATCGCAGGGAAATGACTTCCCACAATTAAAGGAGTTGGCCGATCTGGGACATTGATGGCATATCTCTAAGATAGGGGAGATAGGTGTGGGTCCCACCTCTGGGACCTGCTTCTATATCCAGGTCAGGGCCACAGAAGTAAACAGGGAGCAGAAGCGCATGCATTGCTACACTCTCTTCACAGCTAAGGGAATTCTGAAAATAGAGGAGCATCGGCTCAGCCAATTCCAGGAGTCCAATAATGGTGGATAGAGAGGTGACCATGCATGGGCGGTGCTCTCTGCATTCACCACTATGGGACTTTGGAAAACAGCCTAGTGAACTCCCATAGAGATTAATGGATTAGCATGCTCTTCCATGTCAGTGTCACGTCCATGTAACATCTGTGAAGATGTCCAGGAAGGATCCGTGATGTGTCTGTGTGTCATCCTTAATTCACAGATGTTGCTTAACTAAAAATTAATAGCATTTTGATAGCATTTTTCTGTCTTCCGTGAAAAACGGACGCACAACAGATGCTATCCGTGTTGTGTGAGCTATTTTCACTAACCCATAGACTTCTATGGGCGTGCTTGGTCAGCATCACGGATCATAGTAAGGCATGTCTCCATGATTTTTTTTACTGACCCACCCTCAGTAAAAAAAAATACTGAAATGTGAACAGACACATTTAAAGCAATGGGTACGTGTGCTGTTTGTGGAAAATGTGGACAGCACACGTCCGTGAAAAACAGAAGTGTGGACGAGGCCTTACTTTGGGGGCCCCCATTCTGCAGAAATGAGCTGGGACCTGCACCTATCTGACATTGATGTTATATCCTAGCAATATGTCATGCAAGTCCTAGATGGACCAACCCCTTTAACCATCTACTCATGGAGACATTGTGTAAGATGGTTTCCCCTCCCCCAGCCCCAACAAATCCTAGATCTTCTAGAATTAGATGTACATTAAAGAACTACAGTATAAAAGCCCGTGGAATAAATATTCGGGGAAAAGGTGAAAGAAGCCACAATGCTCATTATACAACACAGCAGTGCCGTGAACATCCTGATGAATAACTAAACAAGTGCACAACACAGTTCAAATCTCTGCACTTGCTATCATATCTAATCCCTCGGAGCAGAGAAGGCACTCCGAAAATGCTCCCGTCTAAATAGCAGCATCTCAGGAAGTGAACAGGCCTTTGTAATACAATACCTTCCCAACTTCAAAGATGTTCACACATTGCAATATAACTTTAAAACGGTTTAATATGGACCACGCCACATGAAAGCATTTTTTACTTATTGCTCAGAGTATAAAACATTTAAACAAGGGGGCTTTGTATCTTCTGTAATCGCTTTTATCTTTCCTTTGTCAAAAGAAAAGAGTGTGCGAAATCAGTGGCAGTATGTCAACAGAGCGCTTCACTAGAATTGTATCAATGGACTTAATGGGTTTTCCCGGGATAATATCCTACATTTTTCAAGCCAGCACCTGAATACTTTAATAATGCATGTAATGAAAAAATTTTGTATAGCCACTGAGTTATTCAAAAAGATGCATCTGTATAGCGCCACCTGTTTCTTTCCTTATTTCTCTGTCCACATTGCTGAGACGGCCGCACATGCTCAGTTCCATCCTTAAACTGCCTTTAGCCCTTCCTTCTGTTTGAAGCTGTGACAGTTGTAGGGAGAGACCTGCAGACACACTGCAATTGTAAGGACACACCCTCTGAGCTGCTAGTCTGAAATAAATCTATCAGAGCAGAAATAGAAATGACTGGGCCCCACAGCAAATATTTAAATGGGACATTTCTTTGCAAACCCCTCCTCCTGTGCAACCCCCACTCCTGTGGCTAGTCAAGATCGCCCTCTCAGACCAGGCTCGGCTGCCACTCCACCCGTTTCCTACACGTATATACTGTATGTCATGTCACTGTGTATACCATCACTGCTTGTATAATACTGTTGAGGGGGCCCTGAGAATAAAATTTTGAACTTTTAGTCCTCCTCCTGGGTGGGCCCTTCTGAGTTTGGGCCCCGCACCAGCCTTCTCTCCTACTTCTACTTTAGCTACAACCCTGTATCACAGCAATTGGAGCAATGAATGTTGAGATCTCTGGATCTATATGAGGTACAGGGCTGGTTCTAGCTTTGTTAGAAAGGTATTGCCATGTACTATATGATGTCTTTTTTTCATGTTTTACATTAATCATAGGATAAATAAGAGTGAACCAAGAGGAAATAATACAAAATGCATGCTGACACGCCAATAACTGCACTGTAGTATAACATCTTATATGTAACCGAGTCACTGAGTAAAACAATAACCATAAAGTCATTACATTGAATAGTGCTACATAAGCCATTCCCTATCATATTCTGAACTTCTGAACTATAGAATCAAAGTGAAGTCAACTAACTTGGTATATAATGTGCTCCTCCTGCCTGTACATTTATGCATGTCAATTCTATTAGCTACATGTGACTGACTATTTTCATGTCAGGTTTCCCTTATCACAACTAATCGTGGCAGGCTGCACCTTTACTTTTCAAACAGCAAAACTATACCAGTGTGGCCTAGCAATTAGTAATAATATAATCACTTCTGTCAAAACTCCCCTCCCCAGCAGCACCTCACTAAAATTTTGGGGCTACTCACAATAAGTAGTACCGATACAAGGGTGCATGTACCAGGCAAATATACCACACAATCTTCAGAGGATTTCTTTGCACTGCAGCAATTCAATGGCAAATCCACATAAAAATTCCGATGTAAGACATGCAGATTTTGAAGCTGATTTGTCTGCACTGTGTGTGAAAGCATCCTTTGATGTGTGCTTTGTAAAAGTAAGCTATAAAACGATATTCTATATTTGCAGTGATAACGGTTTTAATTATACTTTATCCTTTTTTATCATACGAAGCAATCTTAGCTCAAAAGCCAAACCCCTTGTAAAATAAAGTGAAGTAATATTACACTAAAGGTGGCCATATACAGTACATTCAATAGATCATTTGGCCTATCTCTGCTGACTCCCTCCCAGCACCCCATACACATACACTTTCGGCTCGGCCGAATATCTATTTGTTGTCAAAGGGTACAAAGGAGAAAGCCACTGCCAAACACTGCCAATCACCTAGGAGAACTAAAGGATCAGGCAAAAGTATTAATTTTGCCTAATCCTTCTTTCCCCCGACATGATCAGTCAGGGGAGAGTCAGGAGCTCTCCACACACATTAGATTGCTGGCCAAACGTGCCTTTAATTCATTACAGTTGTCTACGACTCAGCATTTTCTTACAGGGATTGTCTGAGATAATAAAACATCTTGGACAAGACCTCCAATAGCCTAAAATAAAAAATCATCATATACTCACCCCTTTCTTTATGGTGCTGGTCCTGATTATCCTGCTGCTGCTGCTTGTTTACACACTACTGCTGCAGCCAATTACTGCAATGTACACATAGGTAGTCATTTATTAAGACAGAAGTTTTAGGCGCTGGTCTTAATACTCCTTTAGCTGGAGGCGATGGCCTCTATATAACTTTGCCATATCCACCTCCTGTCTAAATGTACGCCAGCTCCGTTGCTGACACAGATTTAGAACGTTTAGACCATGTAGAAAATGATAAATGAGACGGGCCTGCCGGCCTGCCCCTTCATCGCCATGCCCCCTTCTTTTTTTTAGATCTGGCATAAGCTGGGTGCATCTGCAACAGATATATACACCAAAAAGAGGCATATATCTGTTAGTAAATGACCCCCATAATGCCTATGGCTCAGAACCAACAAGATTACTTGAAAGTAAGGTGCAAACACAGACAATTTTATAACCCCGAGTCAAATAAATGGATATTGGAAGATGTTCACACTTAGCTGGTATTGCAGCGAGAACCTAAGTATCTTTACCAGCTAAGTGTGAACAGCTTCCAGTATCCATTTATTCGACTCTGGGCTATAAAAGTGTCTGTGATTTGCACCTTACTTCCAAGTAATCTTGCTTCCAGGACTTAATCTGGTTGGTTTTGAGCGAGAGGCATTGTGTGTGAATTGTTCTATATAGGGGTCTACTAGATTTTTCCCCTTTTTACCTGCTTAATAAAAATTGAAAATAATGCAATATTCTCTTTTATTAATTTTAGTTGAGGACAGTGTTTGGATCCAGTGGTATATTTCATACATCTGCATGTTGCAGCAGGATCAGACCAGCGCCGCCGAAAACGGTGCTGGAGAAAGGGGTGTGCATAAGAAGCTTTTTATCTTAGGCTATTGCAGGGCTTATCCATGATTTAAATTACCTCAGACAACTCCTTTAATGCAGTTTCTCATTGACAATCCAAAATTGTCTCATTTTTGGCCTACAAAAAGTCCATAGCAATAAGTATTGACCTATTGCATGAGCAACGGCTCACTTATTCTATTTTGGCAGAAAGTCTATACTGAGATACAAAATACTCTTTTCTCTCTATTGTTTCCACTTATAATGCCATGCTCTTCTAGGAGAACATTCTATCTAATTTGAGGTTTTTACCAATCATCTCTAATGTGCCACAAAAAACAGGCCAATCTTTTGCTCTGAAAAGATGGAATACCAAATGTATAATTTGCTGTTGTAAACTTTTCCAAAAAGTAACAAGCGTATTAAAAGAACCTCAAAAGGTGTCCCCCAGAGACAAGATTATTTTTTCTAGAGGTTTCCGTGAGGCCCACAACATTTTCTACAGTTTAAGGTAAAAAATAGAAGGTTATTTTTTCCTCTCCACAACCAGTGCCCCACCTTGTCTGATATTGTAGCTGCGCCCTATTCACTTCAACGTGGCAGTGCTGCAACACTAGACTCAGCCCATGGAACAAAGTGCCACTGTTTCTGGAAAAACAGCAAACTCTGTACAGGTCTTGGTTTTAAATTCTAGTAATTTGAAGCAATACCAGCATTCCCGATGTCAAGCTCTGGCTACCCAATGTGCCGACTGACGGATATCCAAAATGCTGGTCACCATTTTTACACACCAGAAAACCTCAAAATGGTTCCTAGAACAATAGTCAGAACTGTGAATTTTAACTTATTGTAAAATCGACCATACACATTCAATAGCTGTCGGACAAACGATTGTTCAGCTTACAGCTGTATATCCTGACTCCCTCCCTATTACCTCATACACATCCTCGTCTGAACACGTATGTGTATTCAATAGGGGAAAGGGAAGAACCTTCTCTCCCCAGACGTCATCCATCGTGCAAGAGTCAGGAGCTCCCCATACATGGCGGGTTTGCCAAATATACTATGGGGGTGTATGGGGGCCATAAAGGTATGTTGACCCATCACAATTTGCCTATGGTAAATATGACGTGTTTTGTAAGAGGATCAGAAATATGAGGCTAAAACTCAGTTCCTGCCACAGATAACCAGTTTGATTTACCACAAATCCACACTAGACTTGGCCACATTTGACGGGGATAATCTGCTGGCCTTTCCATGCGGAATACAAATAGGTGGCTTAATACCCATTCTCATTTTTTTCTGTGACAAGGACAACACTGATTATTTTCCAGAGCATGTAAACATGGATACAAAAAAAAATGTTCACATGGAATGGAGGAGGAACATTAGTGGACCTTGATGAGGATTTCTCATAAAATTTTGAACGTGTAAGCAAGGCCAAAGACTGGAGGACTTCTCTATGGAGATTGCCTCAAGGCTAGTCAACTTACATTTACTTCTGAGAAATGTATATGATACTGACCAAAATATATGGAAATCAATCCATGGGAAAATATGCACTGCACATCATATGGCAGATCTGTGCCAACGTATAAATCAGGGGTACTGTATCTCAGTTGTGTCATTTTAATGATATGGCAGAAGGATTAAAAAGGTATTTATTGAGAGTGGTCATACACCCACAAGACTTGCCTTTCCTAATACAGCAGCTTCTTTACTTTTTCATGAGGTGGAAAGAAACAACTTTTCTCTGAGGGAAACGCAATGTGAGAACACAAGCACAATAGGCATAAAAGCAAAGTAAGGGTAGATACACACAATACTTAAGACATTAATAAACCATCTCACCTTTACCTCTCTGTTCTTCAATGTATGGAATGACCTAGACATACATAAGCAGAAGCAGACACTCATAAGGAAATAACTATGCTGCATGTATGCCCATACTAAATATTAAATTATGCATACAATGATTAAAAGGCATCAAACTTGATTCTTTTTGGTAGCCAATACTGATACTAAACAGGCTATTGGGTGCTTTCCAACCTCAATATTAGCTAAACATAGTCTCAAAGTTAGGGCTCATGCACACGAACGTGTGCCGGCCGTGCCCGTGCTGCGGGCCGCAAACTGCGGTGCGCAATGCACGGGCACTGACCGTGAGGCCACCGCATGCGGATCGTGGACCCATTCACTTGAATGGGGTCCGCGATCCGCATCCGAGGGTCCGCACTGCAAAAAAGTAGTGCTTGCTCTACTTTTTTGCGGTGCGGAGGCACGGCCAGAAAGACCACGGAAGAACACCGTAGTGCTTCCGTGGTGTTCCGTTCCGTGCCTCCGCTCCGCATCTCCCGGATCGCGGACCCATTGAAGTGAATGGGTCCGCGATCCGTGATGCGGGCTGCACACGGCCGGTGCCCGTTTATTGCGGACAAGCCGTATGCTGCCCGCAGCACGGGCACGGCACGCACACGTTCGTGTGCATGAGCCCTTAGGGTCCTTGTACACGACCGTATGCGCTCCAAGACATACAGTCCGTGAGCATTGATTGTGCACACGGGAGTGCACAGCATTATAGATGACAATGATGCTGTGCACGTCGGGCCGCCTGCGGAACTATTGGCCCCACATTCATATGATATTATGCTGTACGCTCCCGTGCGCACGATCAATGCCGCTCCAGGACATATGGACCGCTCACGGACCCTCACGGTTACAATGGTAGAGATATTTTATATCATGCAATCCAGTTACAAAATACTTGCATACAAATTCAAGCGCATCATATGTACCAGTAGGTGCCATGAGGCAAATTTGAGAAGAGTTAAAACATTCATTACTATGACTTTAAAAATGTATGCACAAACTGCTGCTATGTGACTCTGTATTCTCTGCCATAAGGAGATGTAATCTGTGCAGGCCCAGAGCTTCCCCAAGTTCAAAAAAGTCATAGGGAAGTCAGATGCAGTTTTTATAGCATTACAGTATTGTCAAGGACGACCCATTCAGACTGTACAAGTAGAAGAGGAACTTTAAAGGGAATGTGTCATCAGAAAATGACCAATTGTTTAAATCGCGTTTTTATATTTAACATATTGTTAAAGAATTTTTGATGATGTTATTTTTAATTTTCTATGTAAATATCTATAATTAAACAAAAAACATAAAATCCTGCAGTTTTCCCAGTGGACACTAAGCCTAATAATAGACACCACTTCTTGGTCTGTACAGATCACTTTACTCCAGTTGCATATTATTCTAAGGGTACTTTCACATTTGCGGCACTGGACTCCGGCAGGCTGTTCACCCGCCGGATCCGTGCTGCTGCGGGTGCACGTGTGGGGACGGGCAGCGGATCCGGCCGCTGCACAGCAAACTTGCCAAGAGGCGGCCGGAACAAAAGTACGACATGCTGCTAGTGTGAAACTAGCCTAATCCTGCCTGTAATGATATCACCTCTGTGTATAGATAAGACAGGATCCACCATTCACAATAGGTGATTGTCAGAGCTTATCTATTCTTTCCTTGTACAATGACCCCTGTACAGGTCTATTACCCATGGGACTGCCGTAATGCAATTTTTAAAATGCTTTCTAAATTGTGACACGTTTCCTTTAAAGAAGTTAAGAGCAGCAAATGTTATAAAATGAAAAAAATGACAAACGCAATCCCCTTCCGATGGAGGATCTAGCACAGATGACCTTGGCAGTTCTCCGGTCTCTGTGTACAAGCAGCCAGCACATGACCACTGCAGCTAATCAGTCATACTACTGGTATCAATACTCAGCTGTTGAAGCCATGATACTTGTAGTATGCCAAGTAACAACTGAGACCACCGTTTGGCTGTAATGGTCAGCTACTGGCCACTTATAAATGAACTTCATGGGGACTGCTGTAACGTCTGTGCTGGATCGACGGAGGACTGCAGAGGTAAGTATTATTTCTTTTCTTTTTTTTCTAAACACAACCCTTTAAGTAGACTACTAACCAAAGTTAATGTTAAAAATTTTAGGTTTGTTTGACACGTGATTTTTTTTCATTTACTGTTCTTGTGCTTTTTTTGACACATTTACGGTAAGTTAATAGCATTTTTATGTGGTCAGATGTTACTTTAAAATCTACAGTTCAGTTTGAAAAGTATTACAATAAAAAAGTTTTTCAAACCAGTGCAAAAAATATAGTAACACATATATGGCGTATTATACCAGCAAAAACAAAGACAAAACAAACCCTATATGCAGTTTTTAGCATTTGTGCCTTGTTTGCAACATTTTTGCAGCTTTTTTATGTGGCCTGATGTTACTTTAAAATCTATGGTGCATTTTGAAAAGTGATACAATTAAAAAATTGCTGTGTGAATGAAGCCTTATGGGGCAGTCATATTCATATTATTGGGAGTGCTTGTGTGTAAAGGGAGTAATTCTATCTTAGGAACTTGGGCATATTAACTGGCTCCACTGCAAAAATTTAACATAATGCCACCACTGTGGCAGCACAGTGTGAACTATAGCATACATGCACACACAAGGTTATATGAATGCCATGTCACTACTTTCAAAATGCTCATCATAACCGTTATATTTCCAATAATATTTAAGCCAAAAGGTGAATTAAAATGTACGGCTAGATACTGTATGACATGCATCCAATTATGTCACCGCCCTGACTTCAATAAACCCTACATTTATATCTTTGTATATTCTCAGAAAGTATCTTTGACGTTTGCACAAAAATGTATGCCAAAACGACATAACCCTGGCCCATACCTGGGCTACTTGACAGATACGTTCCCATATGTTTTTTGTTATTTTTTTTCAACGTATGAAGTAAAAAATTTTGGAAGGCTCTAAGGCAGGGGTAGGGAACCTCCGGCTCTCCAGCTGTTTTGAAACTACAACTCCCAGCAAGCATACTCGCTCTGCTCTTCTAAGAACTCTCATAGAAATGAATGAAGCATGCTGGGAATTGTAGTTTCACAACAGCTGGAGAGCCGGAGGTTCCCTACCCCTGCTCTAAGGGGTCTTGGGTTTAGGAACCTATATACTTTCTATTACTACTTCTAGATTGGGCACTCAAAACCTGTCTTGTTCCCATTCCAGCAGGTAATGTTAATGCAGTGGTTAGAGTTCATCAGCACATCTCTGCTCATAGAGGGGACACTGTTTAATACACTAATGTCAATCAACTGTGCCCTGGTGCTTTTCTGGTGTTATAGGCACTCATGATGGGTCAGCTTTAGGAAGCAATGTGGTAAGTACGGGAAGTCTGTCATAGCAACTACATCGCCTGGGCCTGACAGTTCTGTCACCACCAGAAACTGATCAGAGACTGATAGTCATCCAGTTTCATATACCTACCTATCTACTTACACTGCCCATATAGGAACACTGTAGGCTTGCAATTCCTTGTCATATGTATTATATATGCTTTTTTGGGGTCATTTATCAACTAATCAGGTTCCACCTTTCATTTTTGACAGCTCCTTTGGAAAATGAAACGAGGAATCTGATTGGTTGCTATGGGCAACTAAGCTAGTTCCCTTAAAGGCTCATGCACATGAGCGATATTAAACTGACATTTTCCGCTCAGTTTTGCTTCAGGTTGCTTCAATGTTTTATGCAAATTCTGTTAAAGGGGTGGTCTCATCTCAAACACTGATTGTACTGTATATTGCTTGGATATATTAACAAAATCAGAACTGGCCCCCTAAAGTGAAGGAGAGCGCACCATGCATATGCGGGTGCTCTCTATTTACTGCTATGGCTATTTTTGGAAGTCCAATAGTGATTAATGAACAGCGCACCCTGCATACACAAGTGCCTCTCCATTCACCTCTGGGACTGACGGAAATAACCAAGCCAGCGCTCGCATACTTTCAGAATTTCCAAAGAGGTGAATGAAGTTGTCACCGAGCATGCACGACCATCTCTCCAGTAACCTCTAGGGGACTGCCGGAAATAGCCAGCTATTTTAGGAACTCCCATAGCAGTGAATGGAGGGTGGCTGCACTTGTGCGATCCGCTCTCAACTTATGGGGCCCATCCTGGATATAGGTGCTGGTCCCAGAGGTGGGACTTGCACCTATCTGACAGAGGTGTGAGATGAGACAACCTCTTTAAGTTCTGTGTGGATGTGATCCGTTTTCAAGCTTTTTTTTAACGCGCATGAAAAACATGAAGAATACCATACAGCATCTCCTAGCAGCCATCAGTGAAAAACAAGCAGTCCTCCAGTGTGCTGCCTACAAAAAACATTTCCCACAAAGCAACAGCCATCAAATATCCATAAAATCCAAATTTATTGTTAAATATAATAACATGTAACTATAAATAATAAGGCATAAGCATCAGATCATAGAAATTATACATGGCCCCCACTTCACAGCATTCCCTAATAATATGGAAAGACTGTGGGACCAGTCCTATAGTATTGCAATATATAATTCATATAGTTCAGTTTTTTACCACTGACCTGAATGGGAAAGTGCTGTGTGGAAAGTGCGACAAATCTTTCCAGAAGACCTTTTGATTTTTTATGGGGCCTTCCTTGCGTTAATAACACAAAAGATAAAACGTGCTGCATTTTTATTCATGTGAGAAAAAAAATGCCAATGTGCATAAATCCCTTGACTTTAATAAGTCAGATTTCATTGTGGATGCTATCCAAATTTAATAGTGTTGTGTACGATTTATTTGACACAAAATATTTATGTAATATATGCCAGCCAAAATGTATATGGAAAAATAGAGAGCTGTGCCAAATTTATCATTCAGGATGCATCATTGTGATAAATTTCTCAAACTTTCTGCCTGTTTGGTCTAGTGTTAACTTTACAACAGTATTAATAATTGTGCTTTATTTTAATATATATAGCAATAAATAGAGTAATTTACAAAAATATCATGCTGCATATAACATACAAATTGTCTCCTACATTCATGTGAACCTCTTTAATTGGGGTAAAAAAAATTTAAAAAATTTAGCCCCCCCCCCCCAAAAAAAAACACACCTTAAATGGAACTCTCTGCTTCCCTTTATTCAAGATCTCAGCAGCATTTACTAATTTTTTCATCTTACTCATGTTGTAACAGAGAACGTTTAGCACAAAAAAGCACACTGACTCACATACATGCAGGTATTGATGTGAATAGAGTTTTCTCGGGGTCATATACAGAATATGTAACAATACATACAACATTAAACTGTAAACGCATTGTAGTCAATATAAGAAAAAAAAAATCAACATTCAAACAAAAGGCAAGAAAAAGCAGAGCTTACCTCAAACTTGAGATTTCAACAAGAAAATGAGCCTGGTCCCAGAAAATGAAAAAAAAAAAAAAAAAATCTAATGTTTAAACATCAAAATTCATAAAATGGTAAAAACTGAACTGCATGTTCACAGTATGAATGATCTTTGCCCACTAGTCTTGGCTTGGACAATTAGTTTGTAAAGTAATACTTGCACATGTACATGCTTTGGGTGAACAGAGAAGTGTACAAGCCTTCCAGTCATCCCAATGGCGTCCTGATCGCAAGCAAACATATGCAGGGGCAGATCCATAGACCCCGGTGGTGAAGTTAAGAAAAGTGTAACATTTTCTGTGTTCTTTATTCCCAGTGGTAACAAAATCCACACATACACAGAGGGGAAATAAACAAGCAGCTTTCTCTTGCGTCAAAGACACCACTGTGAGCTTGAAACACTGAACAGTGAGATATTAAACTGGCTGAAGACAGTTTTTCAATGTACTCTGCAGCATCATCTCTCAGGTCTAGCTGGAGTCTGTCCTGCATCTCTTACAGAGCAGCTGTGCTTGCCAGCAATGAGAAGCAATCCTTCCTCATGTCCATACTGATGCTATTCACTGGACACAAGCACAGAAAAGTGCATTCATCTAGAGGAATCACTTTGGGGGAAAGAAATTCAGACCAACCCTTCTGCCGAGACAGATGAGCAGAAAGGCTCATTGATGGTTTTTACCTTGGTGGTTCCATTCCACACAATACCTGCCCTTGTATGTCTATTTAAAATACCATTAGAAAATAAACTTTTTCATACTGTATTGACTTCTGTACACATCATAACTCCATGGCTGCTTAAGCTTTGAAATCTTTACCCACAGAACACATTCCACAAGATATGTATGACACAGTGCTAGTTGAGCCAATGGTGATATCCTATGTCTGTACTGTCTGAATGTATTTGTTTTATTTCACTTTTGAATGATATGGTTATAAAACAAAGTATAAACATAGCTCCATAATAGCCATAATCCTTGGCTTGAAAAATGGGAGATACACATATATATATATATATATATATTTATTTATATTTATATATATATATACACACACCTACATTTTCCATCAGACCTCAGATCAGACCCCAAAATCAAACCCACAAGCTCCATCAGCCTTAGATCAGACCCCCATCAGAACCCCCCAGCCTCCATCAGCCCCAGATCAGAACCACATCAGACCCGCCAGCCCCCATCCGACTCACATCAGACCCCCGCGGCCCCAATCAGCCTCAGATCAGAACCCCCCAGCCCCAATCAGCCTCAGATAGGACCCCCAGCCCCAATCAGCCTCAGATCAGAACCCCCCAGCCCCAATCAGCCTCAGATTGGACCCCCTAGAGTCCCCATCAGCCTCAGAGAGGACTCCCCAGTCTCTATCAGACCTCAGATTAGACGTTACAAAAAATAAATAAATAAACTTACCTCGCTTGCTCTGGACGGCTCTGCAGATCCAGAACTCATCGCTCCTTTGATTCTTTCAGATCCCGCTGTATACTGCACGGCACCTGGTGGCAGGTCATAGTGCGCGCCTAAATGGACTATGTCCTGATGCTGTGCGCAGTCAAGACACAGTGCACAGTGGGACCCAGAAGAAGACCAGGGAATGTGACTACCGAGCAGCATTTCCCTCATGCTAATGATTGCTTCTATAATGGAAGTGTTCATTGGCATTCAGACTATAAGACGCACTGCCACTTTCAGCCCATACGATATATATATACAGTACAGACCAAAAGTTTGGACACACCTTCTCATTCAAAGAGTTTTCTGTACGTTCATGACTATGAAAATTGTAGATTCACACTGAAGGCATCAAAACTATGAATTAACACATGTGGAATTATATACTTAACAAAAAAGTGTGAAAGAACTAAAAATATGTCTTATATTCTAGGTTCTTAAAAGTAGCCACCTTTTGCTTTGATTACTGCTTTGCACACTCTTGGCATTCTCTTGATGAGCTTCAAGAGGTAGTCACCTGAAATGGTATTCCAACAGTCTTGAAGGAGTTCCCAGAGATGCTTAGCACTTGTTGGCCCTTTTGCTTCACTCTGCGGTCCAGCTCACCCAACATCTCGATTGGGTTCAGGTCTGGTGACTGTGGAGGCCAGGTCATCTGGCGTAGCACCCCATCACTCTCCTTCTTGGTCAAATAGCCCTTACACAGCCTGGAGGTGTGTTTGGGGTCATTGTCCTGTTGATAAATAAATGATGGTCCAACAAAACGCAAACCGGATGGAATAGCATGCCGCTGCAAGATGCTGTGGTAGCCATGCTGGTTCAGTATGCCTTCAATTTTGAATAAATCCCCAACAGTGTCACCAGCAAAGCACCCCCACACATCACACCTCCTCCTCCTCTATGCTTCACGGTGGGAACCAGGCATGTAGAGTCCATCCGTTCACCTTTTCTGCGCCGCAGAAAGACACGGTGGTTGGAACCAAAGATCTCAAATTTGGACTCATCAGACCAAAGCACAGATTTCCACTGGTCTAATGTCCATTCCTTGTGTTCTTTAGCCCAAACAAGTCTCTTCTGCTTGTTGCCTGTCCTTAGCAGTGGTTTCCTAGCAGCTATTTTACCATGAAGGCCTGCTGCACACAGATTCCTCTTAACAGTTGTTGTAGAGATGTGTCTGCTGCTAGAACTCTGTGTGGCATTGACCTGGTCTCTAATCTGAGCTGCTGCTAACCTGCGATTTCTGAAGCTGGTGACTCGGATGAACTTATCCTCCACAGCAGAGGTGACTCTTGGTCTTCCTTTCCTGTAGCCCTTGATGGTTTTTGCGACTGCACTTGGGGACACTTTCAAAGTTTTCCCAATTTTTCGGACTGACTGACCTTCATTTCTTAAAGTAATGATGGCCACTCGTTTTTCTTTACTGTGTCCAAACATTTGGTCTGTACTGTACATATATATATATATACAGTACAGACCAAAAGTTTGGACACACCTTCTCATTCAAAGAGTTTTCTGTATTTTCATGACTATGAAAATTGTAGATTCACACTGAAGGCATCAAAACTATGAATTAACCCATGTGGAATTATAGACTTAACAAAAAAGTGTGAAACAACTGTAAATATGTCTTATATTCTAGGTTCTTAAAAGTAGCCACCTTTTGCTTTGATTACTGCTTTGCACACTCTTGGCATTCTCTTGATGAGCTTCAAGAGGTAGTCACCTGAAATGGTTTTCACTTCACAGGTGTCCGCTGTCAGGTTTAATAAGTGGGATTTCTTGCCTTATAAATGGGGTTGAGTTGTGTTGGGCAGAAGTCAGGTCGATACACAGCTGATAGTCCTACTGAATAGACTGTTAGAATTTGTATTATGGCAAGAAAAAAACAGCTAAGTAAAGGAAAACGAGTTACAAGCGAGTTACAAGCACTACAAAGAAACTGGCTCACATGAGGACCGCCCCAGGAAAGGAAAACCAAGAGTCACCTCTGCTGTGGAGGATAAGTTCATCCGAGTCACCAGCCTCAGAAATCGCAGGTTAACAGCAGCTCAGATTAGAGACCAGGTCAATGCCACACAGAGTTCTAGCAGCAGACACATCTCTACAACAACTGTTAAGAGGAGACTGTGTGCAGCAGGCCTTCATGGTAAAATAGCTGCTAGGAAACCACTGCTAAGGACAGGCAACAAGCAGAAGAGACCTGTTTGGGCTAAAGAATGGAATGGACATTAGACCAGTGGAAATCTGTGCTTTGGTCTGATGAGTCCAAATTTGAGATCTTTGGTTCCAACCACCGTGTCTTTGTGGGACGCAGAAAAGGTGAATGGATGGACTCTACATGCCTGGTTCCCACCGTGAAGCATGGAGGAGGAGGTGTGATGGTGTAGGGGTGCTTTGCTGGTGACACTATTGGGGATTTATTCAAAATTGAAGGCATACTGAACCAGCATGGCTACCGCAGCATCTTGCAGCGGCATGCTATTCCATCCAGTTTGCATTTAGTTGGACCATCATTTATTTATCAACAGGACAATGACCCCAAACACACCTCCAGGCTGTGTAAGGGCATTTTGACCAAGAAGGAGAGTGATGGGGTGCTACGCCAGATGACCTGGCCTCCACAGTCACCAGACCTGAACCTAATCGAGATGGTGTGGGGTGAGCTGGACCGCAGAGTGAAGGCAAAAGGGCCAACAAGTGCTAAGCTTCTCTGGGAACTCCTTCAAGATTGTTGGAATACCATTTCAGGTGACTACCTCTTGAAGCTCATCAAGAGAATGCCAAGAGTGTGCAAAGCAGTAATCAAAGCAAAAGGTGTAGTGCTCGGATCCCCTGCGCTCGCATGGCCGCAGGCATCCGGATCCGTCCTCACCTGACTGTAAGTCAATGGGGGCGGATCCGTTTGGTATGACACACGAGTGCGGATCCGTCCCCACTGACTTGCAGTCGGGTGAGGAGGACGGATCCGGATGGCTGCGCAGTGGAGCGCAGGGGATCCGAGCAGTACAGTGCTTGTTACAAGCACGTTTGCTCAACTCTGTTCCTAACATCTTCCTCAGCCATATTATCCCCCTCTTCAGCTGCCCAGCTAGATGCATTTCTCTCACAAGTAGGATGTGTCTCCCTTCTGTGGAATCTGCCAGCACTGTACTGCTGTGACATCCTTTCCCTTACATCCTCACAGAACAGATAAGGAGGCAGAACAGGCAGGAGGCTCCTATAATCTTTAAAAGCTGTGTAGAAGCAGTTCTTTTAGCAGGCTCAGGATTTCAGCTAGCTCTGACACCCTCCCACTTCCCGTGAGTCTTTGTCTGAGTCTCTGTTACTGGGGACAGATCAGTTACATTAAACCTTGATTTTTTTCTGACACATTCCCTTTAATGTATCTCAATATGTTTTCTTGAAAGAAAAAAAATCTAATACAATTAACTGCAGATAAACACATTTTCTCTATTAACCCTAGTAGGAACTTTAAAAACTACAACACAAAGCAACATTCTGAAAAAACACTTATAAGAGACTGCTTACTTCAAATAGGCAGCTGCTTTCCTTCTGTGCTTGCTTGAGAGATTAACATATCAATTAGTGTTATATTATAAGTAAATCAAATTAAGCCACATTTAGATAAAAAGAATGCAAATGTGACATTTATGCATCAATGTTGTGTAAGTTTTGATTTCCAAGCGGAAGCAATCTCTGTAAAACACATTTTATTTATTACTCACTAGCATGATCCCAAAAATCAATCTTTCGAGAGAAAGGTAATTAAAAACAAAAGATATGCTCCAAACCTGCTAAAACTAATATGTAATACTGATCACTGCCCTTGGCAGCATTACTATAAATTTACAGTTTTCATTGACACAATCAGAATTCATGGTTTTACACAGATAAATCCCAGTATTTACCAATGGTATTTATTTACAGCATATAAAATACTTTGTTTCCCAGTATAATTTGAAATAAATTTCCTTGAACTGAATAACCAGTCAACTGCATATGTACCCATACAGTTAAAGTACAAATTATATTTATCCTACACATGTCAATAAATAGTTAACCAATAGGGGATAGCCAGTTCACTTTCTATAACCTCTTCGGCTCTAGTTTGTGTAAACTACGTGGGCAGGAACTAGTCTGAGTGGATACATTCAATGTGTAGCACTGTATACAATATTGACAGTATATGAAAAGCAAAAATTCTTAGCACTGTAATAAAAAAGTCCACTTTCTACTGCATATATGTGTTATATATGTAATATATGTATTACATATAGATTCATTTACACATACAAACTTGACTAACTTTGTAAATACATTTCATTAGTCTTGCACTAATCAACTGTTTCAACTTTATCATGTTACTAGCTGAAGGACCTGGCTTCGCCCGGGTATATTTAATCTATTTCATTTAATGTTTGTGTGTGTGTGTCGTTAAAAGATATCGAGAGTGACCTCTACAGTGCCCGCCCCTTAACAGAAACATCCACAGTGCCCTCCTCTTTAACTGTGACCTGCACAGCAGCTAGGGTGGCCACTGTCTTCACCCCAGAAAGCCGGACCTCACCGGCCATTCCCCCAAATGTGAAGCAGCGCCCCCGGTCCCCATGAAGCCACACCACTAAACATGAGGCCATACCCCCTGGCTCAGTGAAGACACGAAGGAGAAGCTGTCTGAGCGTGAGCTACTGAAAGGGTGGACATCCCTGCGTCCATCCAGGCACTGCGCCGGACGGAGAACAGGGAGCCAGAAAACTGGACTGTCCAGCCTAAAGCCGGACATCTGGCCATTCTAACATCAGCCTGTCCCTAGGGTGGCCAGAGGTCCAGTTTTAGGCTGGACAGTCTGGCTTTCAGACTCCCTGTCCACTGTCCGGCGCAGGGCCTGGACAGACACAGGGATGTCCACCCTTTCAGTAGCTCACGCTTAGACAGCTTCTCCTCCGTGACTTCACGGAACCAGGGGGCGTGGCCTCGTGTTTAGGGGTGTGGTTTCATGGGGACCGGTGGCACGGCTTCACGTTGGGGGAGGCTGGACAGTCTGGCTTTCAGACTCCCTGTCCTCTGTCATGCGCAGGGCCTGGATGGACACAGGGATGTCCTTTTGAACAGCTCACTCTCAGACAGCAGCACTGTGCAGTCTGAGCATGAGCTGCAGGGAGAAAGTCACCCTCCCTCCCTCCCCTGCAGCTGACAGAAGTTGATTTTTACCTGCATTTTTTCAAGCCCGATCAGATGTGGAGTGGAAGGGGCATGGCCTGAGTCGGAGGCGTGACTTAGTGGGACCCGGGGGTGGGGCTTTTAAGTCCTTCTTTTGAGGGTGGCCTGAATTACAGGTCGATGCCATAGTAATTTAGGAGGAAACACAGTGGGTAGCAGTGGAAGAAAACATCTTTTATTACTACTGAACGGTAAATATGTGAAATTCACATTATCTGAGGTAATGATTGATGATGAATTAGTCTGAAACATAAGTTATATTTATGGTAACCGAAATACCCCTTTAACAGTGTCATCCACAGCGCTCTGCCCCTTTGAAGCAGACCTACAGCAGTGAACTGGTTGGGTTGTTATGTAAACCTGGTGTGTGTGGAGACTAACTGCCTGTGAGCTTCTATTGGCTGATAAGGATCATGTGACCAGGCTTCTATTGGCTAATGCATTTTTTGGGAATATCTCAGGAACTGGAGAGCTGAGACCCGTTCTAAAACCTTCCGGGACACCTGATGTGTGCCAAATTTCGTGATTGTAGCTGTGATGGTGCGGATTCCTTGTGATTCCTTGTTCCTTATGTGTCTGCGAACATACATACACACACACATACATACACTCAGCTTTATATATTAGATAGGCCAGAGTAGTGATGAGCGAATCAATTCGTACAACTCAAATTCATTGAAAAATCTGACTTCTTGAGTGGTAAGGTGGTGGCCATGCTGCTCAAGTGACTCTACCCTCCCCTTCACTGACAGGGCCAAACATCTTGCCTGACCCTGTCAAATTTGAGCCTTTGCCCCAATTGGCGGCAAAAGCTCAGAGGCTCTGATGCCTGCTACACCCTCGCTACTCAAGAAGTCTGATTTTTTAACTAATTTTATTCATATAAATCGATTATCTGTTTTTGTGGCCAGGAGGGTGTGTCTGGTACTGATATTTATTAAAGATTTTATAGAAGTATGGGGAAGACATGTGTAAGAATGGATATAAAATGAAGAAGTTCAAGGAAGGTCACACAGGTATCAGCCATACAGAGGGAGACAGATATCCGTCCATATCCATGTCTAATGCATTGAGTGTGCACATGAACTGATTCTGTTGGATAGATGAGTGATAGTGAATGTGGCCCTACAAGGAGGAAGATTCACGGCTGATGATGAGGTGAAAACTGCGGTGTTTTGTGGCTCACAGCTCAGCCTAAAACATTTTTTAATGAGGGAATATAAAAACTTGAGGGAAATTATGTCAAAAAGGATGTATTTGTATTTTCTGAAAGTTGATTAAAATAAATTCGACAGCCAAAGTGCGGATAATTTTTGACATACTAGTAGTTGTTGGATTTTTTTCTTTTTTCTTTTTTTTTTTAGCTTAGGCTACTTTCACACTGGCGGCAGGCCTCATCCGGCAGGTGAAGGGTGCTGCCGGATCAGGCCTGCCGCAGTGACATGTGTGGAGCCGGAACCGCGCTCCGGCCCCACACATGTCACACAGTACATACATATACATAAACATACACACACATATAGACATACAAACACACATACATACTTACATGCTCCCCGGCAGGTCTTCGGAGCGTCAGGACGGCTCACACAGGTCACGATTCCCCACAGCGCCCTCTGCTGGGCGCCTGGTGGAATCGTCATCTGACGATTCCACCAGGCGCCCAGCAGAGGGCGCTGTGGGGAATCGTGACCTGTGTGAGCCGTCCTGACGCTCCGAAGACCTGTCGGGGAGCATGTAAGTATGTATGTGTGTTTGTATGTCTTTATGTGTGTGTATGTTTATGTCTGTATGTGTCTATGTGTACCCGGATCCGTAATGGACTCCATTGAAAGTCAATGGAGGGCGGATCCGGTTACCATTATGGTCACACCAGACGGATCCACCCCATTGACTTGCATTGGGGGTCATTCCGGATCCGTCTTGGTGCGGATGCCTGGACCGGAGAGCAAACCGCAGCATGCTGCGGTTTGTTCTCCGGTCTGAAGACGGAACGGAATGCTTTCAGGAGCATTCCGTTGTCTTCAGTTCAGTTTTGTCCCCATTGACAATGAATGGGGACAAAACTGAAGCGTTTTATTCCGGTATTGAGCCCCTATGACGGAACTCAATACCGGAATTTTAAAACGCTAGTGTGAAAGTAGCCTTAGACAATCTTATATGCTACAAAGGGCTTTAAGGAAAGCAAGGACTTAAGAACTCCTCCTCATTTAACTAAGTTTAATCAGCCAACACATATTACTTTAAACGTGAAAGTGGAATACCCCTTTAATAAGCCTTTTTTCTCACTTTCAAAATTAACTTACTAGAAGGTCATGCTTAATTGGAGAAACCTCTGGAATACATTATGCCCAAACCGCAATAAAGGGAATCTGTCTCACTTCTTTTGTGGCTAAGAAAGGTTAATATCAATTTAAAAAAAAAAAAAAATACTAAAAAAAAAAATACTGGCTAAAAAGTCTATGAACAAAATCAATTTCACTATGGTGATAATGATCTCTTAAAACATTCTTGTCATTTTCTTTGTCCTGTAATGAGATGAGCTTACATTTAGAAATTTAATGCACTCCGTGCAACAAAATCCAATTAATTTTACAGCAAGCAACAAGCTTCATCCATATAAAACAAGCAAAATCATGTGGTATAAACCAGGAATAGCACGTGGATCATCAATTCTGTCAGACATTTGCTAATTCTGTCGATAATTGTTTAAGCAAACATTTTTCCAATAAAGTACAATGTCTGGTAATTTATCTAACGAAAAGATGAGATCTGTGTAAGAGTATATTCACACACCCCAGTTTTGTTGCCAAAATGTATGCAACTTTCCCATTCCTCTGAATGTTCTTTGCAAATATCCTTGTACTTACTGCCAACAAATGTTCAGTTAAGATGTATGGAACTGATGTTCAGTCACAGAAATGCCTGCAACAAATTTGCCATTGTGAATGCACCCTAATAGGCAGCAATTATTAGAAATTACAGTGGTAAACTCGTAGGGCAGTCAACAAATCTCATCCAAAATCCAGTATAAATTTTTAATTATACACAGTTACAAAAGTATTCAGATGCAGGTTTAAAAAAATGTAGAATATGTTTCTTGACACAATCCCTTTAAGAACCGCTACACCTATTAGTGGGCACAGTCAAATTATATTTATAAGCAGGAGCTGACTCAATATGGCTGACTATATACAACTGTATAGGAACGAACCATCCCACTGAAATGAATATGACGGCTTAGGTGTAATTATGTACACCTGCTCGCCGTCGCATCCGCAGTGGTGAGCCGGTGTACATAATATGTAAGTAATGAAGGGAAGGTACCGCTTGCACGCCGCATGCCTTCTCTTCAACCAGCTGATTGTTGGGGATGCCGGGTGTTGAACCCCCACTGATCTGATATCGATGACCTATCCTGTGGATAGGTCATCAATAAAATTAACTTGGACAACTCTTTAAGAATTGGGCCAATATTCATTTTTGCATTTCTTTTTTCCCTCCCTTTCCATTATGAGAATTTATTTTTTGCGGATCAAGCTGAATTTTTATTGACACCATTTAATTAGCTATATATTGTATGGGCAAAAATATTTATCGTGTGAAATAAATGGCATTCACAGTATGCTAAAAATGACATGATGACTTTATTCTGTGGTTCAGTATGATTACGGCAATGCCAAATTTATATAGTTTTTATTTTGTTTTGAAAAAAGTGTGTGAGGGATTATTTTTTGTAGCGTGAACTCTAGTTTTTATTTGAGCTATATTAGGTACTTTTTGATCAGTTATTATTCATTTTATTTATTTTTTGGGAGGGGCAAAGTGACCAAAAAATGGCAAATTGCGCATTTTTATTTTTCTCCGTTATAACATTCACCACACAAGTAAAACAGATTAATATAGTTCTGTTAATAATAGTTCTGACATTTTTGGATGCGGTGAGAACAGTTATGTTTAATTTTTTAATTTATTTTTATATGCAAAATTAGCAAAGCGGGTGATTTGAATTTTAACATTTTTAAATAACATTTTTTAACTTTTTTCACTTTTTGTCCACTTAGGATCTCTGGAGAGACCTGAAAATGGCTGTCCAACAAAGGTCCCCAAAATTTTCAAAGGTCCCCAGGCCTGACAGAATTTTCAAATATTTCTTACACTCCATTTTCATTATGGCGTACTGAGTGCAGATTGATTGGGGAAAAAGTTATATATATATATATATATATATATATATTAGTGCTTACTGTACTTTTGTTTCCTGTATGCTGCATATTCTAGAGTAAAGAAAGCTGATTGCAACCACTGCCAGCGTTATTGCTGGCTGTTCTCCTGTCTTGTATTCAGCAGTTCAACTGAACTACAAATACTTTAGTTCATATCCGTTTCTATGCAACCAATGTTCTCATAGCAACAAGCTATTGCCTGACAGTAACTAGGAAGACCTCCAACACCAAATGATGTAAGGAAAACTTAAACTACTGTTTTCTCTTATACACTGTGTATACAGTTTTAACTAATGTTTTTGAAATAGTTTTTTGCTCGATATGCTGTTGTTGTTTTTTAAGTTTAACAAAAAATGTCATTTCCTTTTGAAAAACGTGTAACCAGAGTGATCCGCCTTCATCAAACTGCAGCACAAAAGAGATGAATTCATCAGTCAGATGCTATTCAGCTGATTACATTCATGAGGATAAATTGAACACACCATGTTTGTCATCGGCTATTAAGCCGCTTTGACAGTGCAAATATATCGTGACATTTTTTTCAAGCTCTGAAACCTTTTTCTTCTTTTTCCAAGACTCATTAATTTACCAACTTCTATTCTTGATTTCTATAGAGGTTGGTGTACTCATAGAGGGGGTCATGTAATAACATTTTATGCTCGTTTTTGGCCTAGAAAGGTCACAAATTTTGTGGTAAGTGCCAACTTTTTAGCTTGTTCCGATACACTCATCACTATTCCAAAAAATCAGTACAGTGGGCAGGAGGAGGCAGGCCGTGGGTGGTAACGCTGCAACCCGACTCATTTACAACATGTGCACCAAAAAACTTCCCCACATTCTACCACTAATCTACTCCAGTTCCTGGCTCGAGTAGGCTCGATTTCTGTTCTGGCACACAGACAGCACAAGTTGGGACAGATTTATTAAGGGGCATATGTCTCTGAATAAATTCGCAAGCAGGTTTTTACTTAGACAGGTGCGTGTGAAGGGGGTCTTTAGTGAATGATCCCTTGTGCGTGGTACATGGTTAAATAGTCTTAAATGGTTTTCATATCTTAGAATAGTCTTTGCTTAGAATGCTGTACAAGTTTTTAAGTAGCAGAAATCTCTGAGCAGATCCCAAGGAGTTTCTGTGTTCTATATACCTATATTGCTCTAGAAATCAACGGAGGTCCAAGATTACACTAATTCAAGGCTGAAAAAAACCCAACTGCCTCTCTGCACCTAGAAAATCATCTCTGGGAACAGGGTGGGGCCAAGTAGAGAAGGTGCTCAGATACCTGGGGATGTGGTTGGTCTGATTGGATAACTATGGAATAGGAGTAGACTTAATAGTGGCTATGGTTGGTATTGCAGCTCAGGCACATTCCCTTGAATGGGAGTGATCTCATTAAAGTGAATGGCATCTTCAAACAGCTAATTGGCGGGAGTGTCGGGAGTCAGACTGCACCGATCAAATATCCTGAATATAGGTTATCAGTATCAAAATCTCGGACAACTCCTTTAAAATGCTCCCAATCGCTCCTCAAGCCTTACAAAATGGAACTGCTGGGGCCTAACTTTAGACGCTGGCTCTTAGACCTGGCTAAAGTTTTTTCTGGCTTGTACTAATCTGATCTTCTAATATGTTCATATAAATAACACACAAGGAGTGGTTGAAGCCAACCTAAACGTAAGGCTACTTTCACACTAGCGTTTTTAAATTCCCGGTATTGAATTCCGTTATAGGGGCTCAATACCGGAAAAAACGCTTCAGTTTTGTCCCCATTCATTGTCAATGAGGACAAAACTGAACTGAAGACAACGGAATGCTCCTGAAAGCATTCCGTTCCGTCTTCAGACCGGAGAACAAACCACAGCATGCTGCGGTTTGCTCTCCGGTCCAGGCATCCGCACCAACACGGATCCGGAATGACCCCCAATGCAAGTCGATGGGGACGGATCCGTTTGGTGTGACACACCAGTAATCCGGATCTGTCCTCCATTGATTTGCAATGGGGGGGTCATTCCGGATCCGGCTACATACATAGATACATAGATACAGACATACATACATACATACACACATACTCCAGGGACGCCGGCAGCATGTCTTCACGCGCCTCCTGCGCGCAGCTATGACGTTTCCCCACTGCGCCCAGCAGAGGGCGCTGTGGGGAATCGTCATCACTGCGCGCTGGAGGCGCGTGAAGACGTTCTGCCGGCGTCCCTGGAGTATGTGTGTATGTATGTATGTATGTATGTCTGTCTGTATGTCTGTATGTCTGTATGTATGTCTGTGTTAACATGTGTGGGGCTGGAGCGCTGCTCCGGCTCCACACATGTATCAGCGTTAGCACGGATCCGCTGGCACCCTTTAGGTGCCGGATCCGTGCTAACGCTAGTGTGAAAGAGGCCTAAGCCAGTGAGCAGTGTGCATCAATTACTGAAATACTGTAAGTAAAGCACATAAAAATACCATTAGTTACATATACTAGTTTAAATAACCAGGTAAATGTAATTTGCTTTCTATGACATTGTCAATAAGACCTCTGAAGATAAGGCCTCATGCATGCAACCAATACTTCTACGGGAGAATATCTTCATAATCCGGTATCCAATGGAGTAAACCATATTTTTTGTTCTGTTGGGTTTGGTATGATTCTGACAGGAAAGCCCACTATGTACTTCCAAGTAAAATGACTCTACAAACTGCTAAGGGTGCTGAATTATCACACATGTGGAGCTATAATTCAGCTTCGGGCACAAGTACTAAACTCATGACAGTGTATCACCTCCTAGATACCGAAGACAAACATGACATCCCTCATCTGCATTCTAAATGTACATGTTGCCTTAAAAAAAATCAGATCAATTATGCCTTAACAAAGCCATATATCAGTGAATGCTCTATGTGTGGTCTCTTAAGAGAGCTATAGTGTATACGATGTTACAATAGGATTCCTGCAAAAAAAAAAATATTGACATGAATAATATCATAATTCACTATTTTTAACCAGCATAATTTAGGTACAATTACAGTAATATAATAATAATCATAATAATCTGTGAATATTACATTTTTGATAGATAAAATGAGAAAAAAAATGTTTAGAAAAGTAGTTTTTTTGTACTATGAGGATTTTCCATTACACACAACATTATAATGTAGCATTCTATTACGACATGCTACTAAAGCATGTGGAAGAATTCACATTTTTGTATAAGATTGTTGTTTTGTTTTTTATTTCATTTTACTATAGAATCCAGGTAATGGGAAGTGCATGATGCATTTGTATGATTTTTTTCTGGAATAGGTCCCAGGGAAGTGGAAACACCTGATTTTCTGAGAAGAGCTTAATCCTTCTACCCTTGAGAACCATTCCTGCATTTCAAAGAAAAACATAAAATATTCCACTAGGTTGTCAATTTTTCATATAAAGAGTTGGATGATCCAGTTGTTATTCGGAGGTTCACAAGAAAAGGAGCTGATCAAATGTTTTTGCTAAGAATTCACCTATAATCGTGGAAGAAAGTGATCAGTTCCCCTGTTGGGCCATGTCAGGTAGAAGTAAATATTTTATGTGACCTATTGAAATTAATGAATCTGTGTTTCAGAGGGAGGGAAACTCTGTAGCCATGGACTGCCCAGGCTAATTGGTGCAGACCATGAAACTGTAAGGCCTCTTTCACACGAGCGTCGCGGATTTGTTCAGGATGCGTTGCGGATGCGTTGCGTTTTTAACGCGCGGATTGCATGCGGATGCAATGCGTTGCGTTTTTAACGCACCCCCATTCATTTCTGTGGAGCCTGGGCTGCGTGAAAAACGCAGAATATAGAACATGCTGCGTTTTTCACGCAACGCAGAAGTGATGCGTGAAAAAAAACGCTCATGTGAAAAGCCCCATTAAAATGAATGGGTCAGGATTCAGTGCGGGTGCAATGCGTTCGCATCACGCATTGCACCCGCGCGGAAATCTCGCCCGTGTGAAAGGGGCCTAAATTTACTCTGAAACCTGAAATCCCATTCTTGATGCAGTTTGACACAACTCACAATTAGCATGTGGTAAAGGGAACTTACAAAAACACAATGCAGAATATCCTATATCACTTATTACCAGAAATTCAATAAATGCCAGGGGATGACACTGTGGACAATTTTTAACTTTTTAGAAAAGTCCTGTGTAGTTCAAGTCACTTTGGTTTTTTAATTCTTTTTTTCTTAGAGCAAATTTACAAAGCCATTACCTATTAAACGAGTCCTATAAAACAGATGACTTTAGCTAAGTAAACAATCACAGGCTGCTGAAAAGCTAAAGGTGACATTATCTAACCGTGAAGAATGTTACCAATAAAACCCAGAAGGTTATTAAGACTTTTATCCTATCCACTTATCCTGGTACTAGCAATAAAGCCAAAAGCAAAAAGTACAAAGGGCTCTAGAAAACTCAGCCTCATGATATGCCATCACTCTGCCACCTATATGCCACAGCTCTGTCCCCTGGGTATGCCATCACTGCACACTGTAAGATTGTCCCATGTGTGTCATCATTCTATCTTCTGTATGCCATCACTGCCCCGTGTATGCTAATACTGTCCCCTGTGTGTCATCACGCTGTCCACTTATATGCCATCACTATATCCTATGCGTCACCACTCTGCTCAGCAGAATGTTATCACTGTCACCTGGATATATCACTACTCAGCTCCCTGTATGGCATTTCTCCTGGGTAAGTCACCACTCTGCCCCCTATATACCCATTGTCTCTATAAAACTCTTTTTGGCTATTTCTTTCATTTTTCATGAACGAGAAAAATATAAAATGCTAAAGCATTTACAAGATGATATTTCTTTCAGTGCTTCTTCTATTATACTGATTGTATCCACACTGTCCTCCAGTCTCACTTTTTAAAGAACAGGACACAAGGCAACCTGCTCTTCACCCATGCAACAAACCCCACTGTACACTCACACTGCAGGGCCTACTATTGGATATACCTCTTACTGTGGCGGAGGAAGAGGCATATTGAGCAGTGGACATGTGTCCAAAAAAATGTATTTGTTGCCCACAGAAAATAATCAGAGCTTGGCTTTCATTTTTCTACTGCTCCACTAAAATAAACGCTGGCAACAAGCAGTTTGTCTTTTGGACAAGTTTTATAAATCTGCTCCAGTAAATAAAGTTTACATGTAAAACAGCAAATTTATTAGAAAATCCTATGCAAGGACATGAGAGGCAGGCTGGGAAGCTGTGCCTCAGCAGTTACAGTTAGCACTATGTATGTCTGCTTCACCCTGCGCTGATTGGTTGAAATAGTTACACCATGTGACCACTGCTGGCAATCAGAGAAGTGAGCCATTGGCAACACAGATTGCTATATATATATATTAGTATGATTGAGTCCACAGTTCTATTTGTTCATACTATGTACTGGTTACTGCTGGTTGTCATACACAAGGTGTTACAAAAAATTGGATCTGCCATTTTCACAAACTTGTTTTAAACAATCCCCAGAAATATGTATTACAGTATACTCAACAGTCACACATTGTATCTTACGATGGTACATGTGAGACAGATAGCAGTAGGGAGGTCATTCATTTCCAAACAGACATGATCTGCCCATTTGCACATGTGCTGTACAGATGTACTGTTACGGGAGGCCGGCGACGCGCTCCCTCCGCGCAGCGCCGCCGGACCTCTCCGCCCCCCTAGAGACGAGCAGTAGGGAATTGAAGTGCTGGTCTGGTCAGCCAGCACTTCATCAGTTAATTTGTCTGTTGGGTTTTTAGCCATGTGGTGCTGATCACACCACATGGCTACTTTGCATTGTTTTGACAGCTTGCTCCGCCTCAGGTCATGTGATGCTGGCCACATCACATGATCCTGGGCGGGCTATTTAAAGATGGCAACTGCCCTTTCACATTGCCTGTTATTAGTTTTTCTGGTGCAGTGCTTGCGTTTGTTCCCTGAGAGATATTCTGGTTTTCCTGACTCCCGGCTTTCTGACCTCGACTTCGATTTTGCCTCCTCCTCTAGTTTTGACGTTCCCTCCAGGTTTGACTCAGCTTGTTGACAATTCTCTTATTGTGTTTGTATTGTTCTGTGTTGTTCGTCTCGTGTTTCCCTTCCCTGATTTCACTTATACAGTATAGGAACTGTCGCCCCGTTACGGTTTGGCTACCTAGGGCCTATACTGTAAGTAGGTAGGGTCAGAGGTGGGGTACAGACAGGGCTCACTATTCCCTGTGTTCCTGTCGTGACATGTACATGATGGGGCAGACATGAGGAATGCAGAACAACAAATACAGCAGAGGGACTAAAGGTACTGTAGTACAGTTGCAAGACACCCATAGGCCCTATACCAGTGATGGTGAACCTTTTAGAGACCGAGTGCCCAAACCGCAACCCAAAACCCACTTATTTATCGCAAAGTGCCGACACTGCAATTTAACCTGAATACTACAGTCCAATATAGTGTATCTTCTATGTACTTTATCATTCAGATATAATAGCCTGCCTACATTCAGCACTCTGCCAGTGATGTTCATAGTGCGCCCTGCGCTGTTAAATGCAGGAAAAGTCTAAGGTATATTGGTACACCATAGACTTTTTCCAGGGTGCAGGTGCCCACAGAGAGGACTCCGAGTGCCGCCTCTGGCACCAGTACCATAGGTTCGCCATCACTGCCCTATACAATCGAAGAAAAATCCTGCATTGAGGAGTTCCATGCACTATTAAGTGAAATCCAATATTGTGCTACAATATTACCATAATAACAAGTACATTTAGTCCAAATGATTCTCTAAGACTTTTAAACAAGGAAGCAAAACCAGGAAGAAAGCACTTGATGACTAAGTGCAACTTGAATACCAAACTTCAAAAGTATGATGGCTCAGGAACCAAGCTGTGGTGAACATGCAAAGGCTTGAACACAGGTATCTCTGGCCTGGCTAATGAGCTTCATAAAAAATAATGTATCAGACAAAAATGCACACCTTCAACTATTAAAACACATTACTTTCATTATGATACTATAAAATGTACAAAAAAGCAAAAAAAGGAATAAATATCCTTAAAAAGCTATGACAGGGCATCCATACAATTCTAATGGCCTCAACTGTACACAGTTTTTTTTTCTTTTGACAAAATCAGTATAAATCTGATGGGAAAAAAACATTGCATGCTCCATTGAGGAGATTGCTTTGCTTCTAGGGCCATTTACATACTTTAAACTCCATGTCGTTTCCCACTGGTGATGCTCAAAATGCTGGATGACACATGTCTGGGATGTATTTTTGTGTATTGATAGCAATGATTAGGGCTAAACAGTTACAGCTTTGTGAGATCACCCTTTTTGGGGCTGGTATTCCACCAGGGAAAGTCAAGGCCTAGGGTGTTGGTAGGGAGAGCAGTTTATAGCTGGCTGACCATATTCACGAGTTGTCCTCCACTGAAGTTGTGCGAGTTCATCCACTGCATCCCATCCTTTTATTTGTGGTGTCCTCCTTTGCTGTACAATCATAAAGGGATATGTATAGCTATTTTAATACTTTTGCAATACAATTTTAATACTGCATTTATTAAAAGCTATTTTTTTTTTCTCCAGTGATTGGACTGGAAAATGTATCTGCCCCATTCCAAGTCCTCTCAGTGCATTCCAGGGCGGGTGGGGAAAAGGAGTTTGAGACTAGTGACATACAGTACAAATTACTGATCTGGAGTCATTGTCACCAGTACTGTTCATGTAGTACTATACTTAGTAGGGCTTGCTGGATGTGAAAGATTCCCGTTAGGGTGTCGTCACACGTAGGCTTTTAGTGGTGTTTTTCTGAGTGGTCTTTTGTGCACCATAGTTTTTTCCACCTTTCTATATGGCAAAAACACCGGCCCCAGATATTAGCTGAAAGTGTATAGCAAAGATGAAACAAAAGACACACATGTTTTTTCGCTACAGGCATTTTGTTCATTAGGTGACTTTTTTGTCTTTCTGGCTTCTTTTAAAAAAACACAGCTTGCTGTTATTGTTTTTTTTTTTCAGGCATTTTTACATAACCTACTCTATAGGGGAAAAAACACCACAAAGAAAACAGTAGTAGGAAAACACACTGTTTGGTAAAAAAAAAAAAAAAAAAAAAAAAAAAAAAAAAAGGTACAAAAACACAGGTATCCTATAAAAAAAAAAAACACATGCGGTTATTATGTCGTTTTTTCAAACACCAGCAAATTCATGTATGTAAGGACCCTAGAAGAAACTGTGTGAGGAGCAAATCAAATATCTTTCACAGAACTCTATATACCTCATTTCTGTTATTTCTGCAAAGTTCCATTAAACAAAAGGTAAACTTTCACTATGGAGTGAGAATACCGAAAACAGACGTTGACCTAAGATGATACTAATGGACTGGCACACAGAGCACCATGGTGTGATATTTCTTTGCTGACAGTTCACTGATGAATTATAGCGATTAACACAACTGTGTGAAATCAGTGTCAAATTCCGTGAAACAGTTCAATAGTTCCCCAATTCCAACTTGTAACAGCGAGACATTCCGTTATAAATCTGTATATCTACAATCAGTCTGACCCATAAAAGTAAAATTATATCATATACGGTAATAACCAAACCATAAAAATCCTGCTATATATAAACTATATAAAAGATGTGAACCTATCGTAGAAACTGTCTAAATACAACCAAGATAAAGCACTAAAATGTACCAATCTTGAGGACTCATGATAAATACATTAGACTTGGCATGAGTCACTATGCTGTCCCAGGGGAATGTTGTTCACAGCAACAATGGAGAAGACACCAGCGCAAACCAATTAATGGAGAAGAACAATGGAGAAGACAGCAGCGCAAACCAATTAATCACACCCAGGTGAAGGAATCTGGGTTGGCAGATTTTACAATATTGCAATTGTTCCTGAACGCACAGATGATCTGCACACATGAGTGGCCATTTTTCTCCAATAAAAAAAACACTATAGAAAGGAGAAGACCTTGGGTGCAACAAGAGCAAAGGTGATGCTCTTACTGCACCAACACTTCAGATCAACAAAAGAAAAACAGTTTTTAATCAGGTGAATCACAGCTAAGGAAACAGTTTGATAAAGAGGTCCTTACGGGGTTGTCCTATTGAGTCAACTTAATCCACAGGACAGAGGATAAATGTCTGATCTGGGAAGTCTGACCACTAGAGCCCACACTGATCAAGAGATACAGTAGGTCATCAATATCAAAATTCAGGACAACTCCTTTAAACTCTACTCACACTACAGATGTAACAACAATTAAGAAAAGTATTTCCTTACTTTAACAAAAGAAATCTACATTTGATTCCTGACCCTGACATTTTTCACAAGCAGGAAGAAGGTCTTTAAAAGTAGTTCCACGATGTAAACACATCACTTTACATTTCACCATGTATCCCAGCTTCCTGGATCCCTATGAGTATGACTGTCATCACATCTGACTTCTAAACAGGTTCCAGAACTGAAAAACTGTTTTGTTTTTTTAAGTTAACTGATATCCCTCCACATTTCATTTTGCTCTGTGAATATAGTAGAGAAAAATATCTTCAATGAGTCTGCTCTTTCCTCACCAGCCTCCTCTCTCGGTTCTAACCTTTTGATATTCATATAATTGAAGAGAATTTTGGAGTCTGTTTTACTCCCATTGGTATTAAGTCTCTGTCTCCAGCTTTGCTGCCTTCATCTGATTTTTTTACATCATTTAGTTGTTCCTATTAGCTTTTTGGTGCTTCTTTCCTGTGTGTACCATTAGTCCAAATGAAATGCTTTCTCTTTGTTGTTTATTGTGCCCTTTACATTTCTGCATATGAACACTGGTTCTCTATTTTTTTCTAACCTTTTTATTCCCATAAGGTATAACCTCTCACAATGAAAGTTTAAAGGGGTTATCTGGGAGTTAAAATAAATTGCCTACCAGCAGTAAATGGTATAAAATAAAAGAAAACGTATCTGTTTAATACCAACTGCTCTGTTTGTCCCCACTGGTTCTGCCATGACTTTACATTATCAGGAAATTATTTACATTATGGCAGAGGTTTAAAGGGGTTATCCAAGACCATTAAATGCCCCCCATAAGCCCAGGCCCCTTATACTGAATATACTTACCTCACTCCCAGCGCCACTCCTGGTCCCCACACCGCCGCTGCTGCTTCTACCCGTGCATAGATGAAAACATCCGGTGTCAGGGGCAGCAGCCAACGGCAGGCGGAGATGGGGACAAGCCTCCCTAGCGTCACCCGCAATACTAGGGAGGCTCGTCCCCGTCTGCCATTGGCTGTTTCCCCCTGACACTGGATGTTTTACTGGAGAAGCAGCAGCGGCAGTACGGGGACCAGGAGCGGCGCAGGGAACAAGATACTATATTCAGTGTGAGGGGCCCAGCATATGGGGGCAGCATATGGGGGACATTTAATAATCTTAGATAACCCCTTTAATATCTTCACTAAGTGCTGGACCTATGGACTAAGCATTCTACAAAGCAATACCAAAGATATATAGCTAATTAAAAAAAAAAAAAAAAGAACAGAAAATTTTCATGATAAAGATGATGCAGGTGTAGTGCTGGAAATGTGCTAATTATACACTAATTGTAAAAAGTTACATATCTCCTGGATTTGCAAATCTATTCAGATCTCTCATACTTGAAATTCAGTGAGAAAGGCGAGCTAAAATAATACCCGTCTCAATGAAATTTTCATAATTATGCACACATTTTGAAAAGTAATTTTCACAGAAATAGCAACCGTTTTAAGTATGAACTGCTGCGCGTGCCTCCTCTTCAAACAGCTGATCGGCAGGGGTGCCAGGTGTCGGACCCCCGCCGATCTGATATTGATGACCTATCCTGAGGATAGGTCATCAATAAATATAACTCGGATAACCCCTTTAACACTTTCAGTACTGGGCCACTTTTCACCTCAAATCCCAGGCCGTTTTTTGCAAATCTGACATGT
Organism: Rhinella marina; assembly: GCA_900303285.1. Classification (NCBI taxonomy): domain Eukaryota; kingdom Metazoa; phylum Chordata; class Amphibia; order Anura; family Bufonidae; genus Rhinella; species Rhinella marina. Next base: position 99,843 of record ONZH01022178.1, on the reverse strand, counting down.
GTCACTTTATGTGGTAATAACTTTGGAACGCTTTTACTTATCCAGGCCATTCTAAAATTGTTTTCTCGTCCCATATTGTGCCTCGCGATAGTAGTAAATTTGTGGCAAAATATTTCATTTTTATTTATAAAAAAAAACCTAATTTACCAAATATTTGGAAAAATTTGCAAATTTCAGTTTATCTACTTTCAAAATACATAGTAATACCTCCAAAAATAGTTATTATTTTACATTCCCCATATGTATACTTTATGTTGGCATCATTTTATAAAAGTCATTTTACTTTTTTCGGACGTTAGAGGGCTTAGAAGTTTAGAAGCCATTTTTCAAATTTTCAACAAAATTTCCAAAACCATTTTTTTAAGCACCAATTCAGATATAAAGTGATTTTGAGGGGCTTACATAATGGAAACCACCCATAAATGACCCCATTTTAGAAACTACACCCCTCAAATTATAAAAAACTGCTGTTACAAAGTTTGTTAACCCTTGAGGTGTTCCACAAGAATTAATGGAAAATGGAGGTGAAATTTCAAAATTTCACTTTTTTGGTAGATTATTCATGTTAATAATTTTTTTCTTGCAAAACAGCAAGGGTTAACAGCAAACTAAACCTCAATATACATTACTCTGATTCTGCAGTTTACAGAAATACCCCATATGTGGTGGTAAACATCTCTATGGGTTTGTGGCAGTGGTCAGAAGAAAAGGAGCGCCATATGGATTTTGGAGGCAGATTTTGCTAGAATGGTTTTTAGGCACCATTTTGTAATTGAGAGACCCTGACGTACCCCTACAGTGGAAACCCTCAAAAAGTGACCCCATTTTGGAAACTACACCCTTCAAAGAATATATTAAGGGGGGTACTGGCCACTTTGACCCCCTAAGCGTTTTCTGGAATTTGGAAGCACTTGGCTGTGAAAATGAAAAGTTTCATTTCTTCCAATAAAAATGTTGCTTTAGCCCCAAATTTTTCATATTCACAAGGGGTAACAGGAGAAAAGCACACCATAATTTGTTCCCCATTTTCTCCTGAATACGGCAACACCCCATATGTGGTGGTAAACTGCTGTGGGGGTACATGACAGGACTCAGAACAGAAGGAGCGCCATATGGATTTTGGAGCACAGATTTTGATGGATTGGTTTGCGGGGGCCATTGATTTTTATTTTTTTGAGTTATTGTCTTATGTGGGGGCTCATTTTTTGCGGGACGAGGTGACGTTTTCATTGGTACCATTTTGGGGTACATAAGACTTTTTGATCGCCTGCTATTACACTTTTTGTGAGGCAAGGTGAAAAAAAAAATGGCTGTTATGGCATAGTTTTTAAAAAAATTTTTTTACAGCATTCACCTGGGGGGGCCATCTCATGTAATATTTTTATAGAGCAGGTTGTTACGGACCCGGCGATACCCAATATGTCAAACATTTTTATTTTTGGAAAGTTTTACACATTAGATGCATTTTTGAACAGAATAAAATCTGTTTTTTGTGTTGCAATTTTCAGAGAGCCATATTTTTTTTTATTTTTCGGGCGATTGTCTCAGGTAGGGTATCATTTTTGCGGGACAAGATGACGGTTTGATTGATACCATTTTGGGGTAAATACGCCTTTGTGATCGCCTGCTATTACACTTTTTGTAAGGGAAGGTGACCAAAAAATGTCTGTTTTGGCACGTTTTTTTTTTTTTTTTTTTTTTCAGCATTCGCCTGGGGGGCCATCTCATGTAATATTTTTATAGAGCAGGTTGTTATGGACGCGGCGGTACCCAATATGTGTAACTTTTTTTTATTTTTGGAAAGTTTTACACATTAGATTTCTTTTTGAACAGAATAAAATCTGTTTTTTGTGTTGCCATTTTCAGAGAGCCATATTTTTTTTATTTTTCGGGCGATTGTCTCAGGTAGGGTATCATTTTTGCGGGACAAGATCACGGTTTGATTGGTACCATTTTGGGATAAATACGCCTTTTTGATCGCCTGCTATTACACCTTTTTGTGTCTGTCTGTTTTGGCATGTTTTTTTTTTTACTGCATTCACCTGACGGGGTGGATGACGTGATATTTTTATAGAGCCGGTCGATACGGACGCGGCAATACTTAATATGTTTATCTTTCTTTTTTTACCTTTTTTTTTTACAATTTTTTTTAACTTTTTTTTGGAAAATGGCTTTTTTTTTTTAGGAAACTTTCTTTTTTAACTTTTTTTTCCACTTTAACTTTTGGGGGTCTGATCCCCTTTACAATGCATTACAATACTTTTGTATTGTAATGCATTGGCTGTAAGTGTATTACTCAATGTAATGGGGGCTGGATCGCACAGGAACGCAGGGATAGCAGCCACGATGCCTAAGGAAGGCATCAGGCTGCTATCCGAGCCATCGGGTCCCCGTCACAGCAGCGCAGGGACCCAATGGCCCCCCCCCGCTCACCATCCTGAAGTCCTTTCACTCCCGCACACTGCATGTGCCGCAGTCAGCGCTGACCGCGGCACATGAAGGGTTAATGCGCCGGCATCGGTGTTTTCACCGATGCTGGCACATTCAGCAGGGGTCCGGCACTTGGGCACTCCTGCGCCCGCCCGATCAGAGGGACGTACATGTACGGCACTGGGACTTGCGGCAGTGATTTTTCCGCCGTACATGTACGGCGCTGGGAGTGTAAGGGTTAAGGCAGTCAGAAATGACAATGTTAAGAAAAAGGTGTTTATTTTTAAAACGTAATCAAAACAAAATAAAAAAAAACAATAGATAATAATAAATGCAGTAAAATAAAACTACATACATTTGGTATTGCTGTAATCGTACTGCCCCGTAGAATAAGATCATGTATTATGAATAGCATAAAAACAAGTGTTCCAAAACACAAAATAGTAGAAAAAAAATGGTACCATTAAAATTACGTTTCCAGCAAAAAAAGTCCACATCTGGCTATGTGAACAGAAAAGTATTAAAAAAAGTTATGGCTCTTAGAAGCAAGGGAGGAAAAAAAACTAAAAGAAAGAAAATTAAAATTGTCCGGCTCCTTACGGGGTTAAGCCTTAGTATATTACATGACTTTAATAATTCCTAGTTGCTAAGAATATGTATTTACAACGTATGGATTGGTGCAGAAAAGTGACCACTATCTGTGTTTGGATTTCAGTGTAAAGTAGTAGGCACCTTGGTAGGGGAGCAATACATCACTTTGTCTACAAAATGGTACAGATAGTACTGTATTCTACTACTACGATAAAACGTAAAAAAAAAACCAACCACCACCTTTTTCACCAGTTATGCAATTTGGCAATGTTAAATTAAAGGAATTGTTTGGGGCTTAAATACTAATGGACGGGTGAACGATATCTGATCAGTGGAGGGTCCAACCCCTGACCTCAATATCTATCTATCTATCTATCTATCTATCTATCTATCTATCTATCTATCCATTCATCCACACACATACATACACATAGTATATAAGGTTAACTGCACAATACCACCATATATTATATAAATTGCAAACAAGATGTATTGGTCATTGGAAGAAAAAATAAATTGTGTGCATTAAATTGAATGTACTTTCTGAGCTGCCTATTATCTTTTTTCCTCATATGCCCGCAGGTTAAGTAATAAAACGTAAAATAAATCCAACAAAAACCTCACCCTGATAACAGTGGAAAAGAATTATATTTACTGTTCCCGTAAAACAGCTCATGAAATGCACCAATGTTCAAAAGAAAAAGCCTTTACTTATCTGGGAATCTCATTATAGCAGTGCAGTTTTTTGAAGCGATTCAGACCTAATGCTGTAGAAGCAAAGTCTTGATTACCCTTCAGTGACACGAGATTCAAGAAAGAGTGAATGGATGAATATGTTTTTTTCCCCAAAATTACTCAGAAACACAATGAATAACTACCAGAGTTTCTACATACAAAAGGCCATTAAGTGAACCGTATTACATAGTTTCCACCTTGCTCCTGACATACGCAATCAGTAGAGGTGTATATAATTTAGATTCACTAGCTCACTGCGCATGTCAGGATCGAGGAGAAAACATAATACCGAGGAGCGAGATTTTAGATGTTGCCGGTGCTGACGTCAGTAAGCTATTGGAATGTCATTCACAGCGAGGTGGGTGGGCTTGCAGCTGTGGCTCTGTGACTCATTGAATCAAGGTACCCACCCCGGAGACTCCAGGTCTCAAGGCAAGTTCAAATCAGGCCCAATTTATACATTTTCTGGGAAACGGCTTTATAGATAGTTTAAATACAAACTATAATGGGCCCAGCAGCAACATCCCATATGCTGCAAATGAAAAATGTTGCCTTTAATTACATTTTAAGTTATGCACCAGTTACCACTATATTAATGCTTGATAGAAATATCTCATGTTTACACTTATCAGTACCTTCAGACTGTGATGACTAAAGATCCATCAAGCTTTTAGGACATGTTTAATTTGTCTTATGTTATATTATGATGTGCAGCTCGCTCAGCTATATCTTCAGTATATTTATTGCTTGAAGATTAAATACACCACTTACCATTCCTTGAAGAATTTGGCTTTCAAACTATGGAGTTGTACATTTGGATAGACTGAGATCTTTGTTCCTTTCTGTTGGGGAAGATGTAATTTCCATATTAATCTTTATATGTACATGACAATGTTTATTTTAAGGTTATATTGCTATTTACAATAAAATTATTTCAAAGCAGGGGCCACAGAAATGTGACCTAAAACTACGTCAGACTTTCACATCAAGTCCTAAAAGCAGATAAAGATAACCAAGTCAAAGAAATTAGTCACAAATACTAGATTTGGTAATTTATTTATGATGCAATACCAAATGTCTGTGAGGGGCAAAGGTGTGAACCTTTTAGAATTGCAATCAGCGCCCTCTGCTGGGCGCAGTGGGGGAAACGTCATCGCAGCGTGCAGGAGGGCGCGTGAAGACGTTCTGCCGGCGTCCCGGGAGTATGTGAGTATGTATGTATGTCTGTATGTTTGTATGTATGTCTGTATGTTTGTTTGTATGTAGTCTGTGTGTATGTATGCCGGATCTGGAATGACCCCCCCATTGGAAATCAATGGAGGACAGATCCGGATTACTGGTGTGTCCACACCAAACGGATCCGTCCCCATTGACTTCCATAGGGGGTCATTCCGGATCCGTCTTGGTGCGGATGCCTGGACCGGAGAGCAAACCGCAGCATGCCTGCGGTTTGTTCTCCGGTCTGAAGACGGAACGGAATGCTTTCAGGAGCATTCCGTTGTCTTCAGTTCAGTTTTGTCCCCATTGACAATGAATGGGGACAAAACTGAAGCGTTTTTTTCCGGTATTGAGCCCCTTTGACGGAACTCAATACCGGAATTTAAAAACGCCAGTGTGAAAGTAGCCTTAGCAGATAATTTGAAGGTGAAATTAGAGTTAATTGTATTCAATCAATGGGATGACAATCAGGTATGAGTGGACAACCTCCTTTATTTAGAGAACAGGGATCTAGCACAGTCTGATCTTCACAACACGTTTTTGGAAGTATATCATGGCACAAACAAAGAGATTTCTGAGGACCTAAAAAGAAGAGCTGATGTTGCTTATTAGGCTGCAAAAGGTTAAAAAAATATCTCTACAGAGTTTGGACTACAGTCATACAGATTACATATAAATGGAGGAAATTCAAGACCATTTTGCCCTCCCCAGGAGTGGTCGACCAACAAAGATCATGTGAAGAGCATTTACTAGCAATCCAAGGAACTGTAATCTCCAAGCAACTAAAGGTCTTTCTCACATGTGCACGTGTGCACAGCAGGAGGACATTGAACAACAGTGTGCATGGCAGGATTGCAAGGAGAAAATCTCTGCTCTCCAAAAAGAACTTTGCTGCTCATCTGCAGTTTGCTAAAGATCACCTGGACAACTCAGAAGGCTACTGGAACATTTTTTTGCGGACAGATGAAACTAAAATAGGTTTGGTTTATGTGTTAGGTTTGGAGAAAGGAAAACGCTGCATTTAAGCATAAAACCCTCATCCCATCTGTGAAACACAGTGGTGGTAGTATCATGGTTTGGGCCTATTTTGCAGCATCTGGGCCAGGACGGCTTGACATCATTGCTGAATCAATGAATTCTGAATTATACCACAAAATTGTAAAGGATAACGTCAGGACATCTGATCATGAGCTGAATCCCAGGAGAACTTGAGCCATTCAGCAAGACAATGTCCCTAAGCACACAAGTCATCCTACTGAAGAATGGTTAAAGAAGAATAAAGTTAAAATTTTGGAATGGCCAATTTAATGTCTTTAACACAAAAGAAATGTTGTGGAAGGACCTGAAGCAAGCAGTGCATGGGAGAAAACCTAAAAACTAAAAAAAACATAACAGAGTTGAAGCATTTTTGTACAGAGGAATGGGCTAAAATTCCTCTAAGCTGATGTGCAGGGCTAATCAACAATTATTTTTCAAAATTTTTCGTTGCTGTTATTGCTGCATAAGGGGGGCACGTCAGATACTGAAATCAAGGGTTCACATAGTTTTGCCACTCACAGACATGTGATATTGGATCATTTTCCTCAATAATTAATTTAACCAAGTCTAATACAGGTGGCCTCCGAAAAAATAACCCGCCTCCAGTGATTGACTGACAAGATGAACAAGCAAGTGGATTGCTTTTTTTAAAATTACCCACAAGTCACAAAAGATGCTGTTCACGTCTCTGCATCTTTGGGCTTGTCAGATTATGTTGGCTGATATCGCTTGCAACTCTTCAGCAGTGATGCTGCAGATAAAAATCGAATGTGGACAAGTATGGGGAACGTGGTGGCCATAACCCCTTGGTCACAGGTCGCTCCTCCGTAAACAATGCATGAACCTGTGCCAGTGAGTTCTGTGAGGTGTGGCATGTTGCCCCATCATGTTGGAAAAAGCAGGACATTTTTTCTTCTGCAAGATCACTGTTGAAGAGCTGCAAACAGTATCAGCCAACATAATCCGATGTGTACAAAGATGCAGAGACATGAACGGGGACCACTTCCACTGTATGTAACCCCAGTCAGCTGAGTCTGTGACGTTGTGCAATTAATTAAAAAAGTTACAAGTTCTGTCTCTGAGTGATGCTCTATTGACAGACACTACGAATGAAAGCAGTTTTGCAGGCCACTACTCTACAGAACTGTGATCATAACTGATGACAAATTAAAACTTCAGGATGCTTACAAAAATAGGTGTCTTACCCAGACAGCGCATAAGACAGAATTTAAAGGGAGTCTGTCACCTCCTAGGCCCCTATAAAGTACATAAAGATGCCCATAGCACATGTTGTAACAACAGTAATGTTACCTTTGGCGCATTCCTCTGTGTTTTAGAAGTCCCAAAAACGGAGTTTTAAATTATGCAAATGAATCGCCGCATGAGCCCGGAGGCGGCGTTTAGTTCTTGGAGCCCGGGCTCCAGTCCTTTTTAACATGCAATCACCGCCCCCGCTACTGCCTTCGTCCGCCCTGCACCTCGTTGGGGTCCTCCTTCTCAGCCGGTGAGATCTCAGTCTCTCGCTGGGCCGGGGCATGCGCACTGTGATGCCCATTTTGGGCATGGCATCGCCGAAGTCAGTGTGCATGCCCCGGCCCAGCGAGAGACTGAGATCTCACCGGCTGAGGAGGACCCGAACGAGGTGCAGGGCGGGCGGAGGCAGTAGCGGGGGCGGGGATTGAATGTTAAAAAGGACTGGAGCCCGGGCTCCAAGAACTAAACGCCGCCTCCGGGCTCTTGCGGCGATTCATTTGCATAAATTTAAAACTCCGTTTTTGGGACTTCTAAAACACAGAGGAATGCACCAAAGGTAACATTACTGTTGTTACAACATGTGCTATGGGCATCTTTATGTACTTTTTAGGGGCCTAGGAGGTGACAGACTCCCTTTAAACTCAAGCATTTGTGCTAATGGTGATTTGGAGTGAACAAACACTAAGATCACAGCATAAAACAACTGAATTAAACAAAACAACTCAATTAAATGAACAGCTTGCTTGCCCAAATGCATAAAGCATGCAATGTAGAGATGTGTCGAATACAGAATTTTAAGGTGCCATCTCAGACATTGATGACATATCACTATGTCAGATAGGTGTGGATCCCATCTCTGGGATCTCCAAAATGGAGCCCCCAAAATGTACCTCATGCACCTCCTGCTCCCCATTCATTGCTGTAGTTCTGAAAACAGCCAAGCGCACTTGTTCAGCTATTTTTGGAAGTTCCAAAGTGGTGAACGGAGGGTGGCCACACATGTGCAGCTGCTCTCCATTCACTTCAGAGGCCCCATTCTGGAGATGGCAGCAGTTCACAAAGCTAGAACCCACACCTATATGACAATGTTGGCATATCCTAGAGATATCAATGTCCAGAAGGGTCAAACTACATGCCATAATCTGTGGGATCGGCTATCACCTGTCATGATCTGTTATACCCAGTCATAATGTGTTCGGGCATGTTCACATGCATCTGATCCAATAACGACAACTGAAAATCTGTTACATATACCCAAAAAGAAGTTGTTCCTACAGCAGTTGCATGATCTTTACCAATACTGGCCAATAACGAGTCATAATGAGTTCCATCTTTTTAATGAACAGAATACCACAGTGTGTGAAGGTAACAAATCTACCTGTCCGTGTCCCGCATTGTCCATCTCAGCCCTCCACCTGAGGTTGGGGTGACACTGGAGGATGGCCAGTGATGAATCCCATGGGATCCTAGATTCCTGGCTAATCCCAATTCTCCACTGTTCAGCCAGTCCAGTAGTTCGGCCAGCCAGAAGGCTTAATTAGAGGACCATTCATGGGGTGGATTAGTGGGATCTTGGCTCTTTTCTTAATCCAGCCTGCTGTTCAGGTTCTGCGAGTTATTTACTCTCTGTTGTGGTATGCTTGATTATTGGTTTTACTTCTGATTATCTGACCTGGCTGGCTTGGCTCACTGCTCATCTGGATTAACCCCTGATGTTCTGATCTGGATTTCACCCTGGACTGTCTAACTCCCCATTTGGCTGCCATTCTGACACTATAAGTCCTTCCTGATTATTAGACCCAACTCTGACACTGACTTTATCTTTGAATTCCATATTGCCCTCTGATTACCCGGCATCAATCCCATATCTGTTTCCATTTATATCTTTTGCTCCCCCAGTCAGTAGCTACTCTGCAGTCGGTACCAGATCCCTGTATTGGGGTGAAATGGAGAAGACCTGCGAGTTTTAAAGATTCTGCTAACTAGAGTGGTCTGCGCAAAGCCTGACTGTGGAAACAGAACTAATAAACAGGTAATTCCCTACTATACCATTACACCGTACTATTGTGGAGGACAGAAAGCAAGTAAAACCTCACAGAAAGAACACAAGTCTGAACAGAGGCTAACATGATTATTCAAGAAATTAAAAAATCACATATAAAAAGAGACACCAAAGATTTTATTTTTAAATGTGCATTCTACCATTACCTTTCACTTAAATTTTTTAACTTAAAGCGTTCTTTGCATCCTGAGGAAAACATACTGTGACTATCTTGAGCTAATAGCTAGAGCTGCATGACTCAAATGGATAAAAAAAAAGGAGCATTAAGTATTTTTCACCCCAAAGCAAAAAATGGTATTATGGTGGGAATATGGGTACTGTATGGTGGTGGCATTTATGTATACTGTATATGGTGGCATTATTTTTAGTGTTCCGTATAATGTATACAGTATATGATGGCACTATTTATGTATATGGTATGGTGACATTGTGTGTATGGTATATAGCACTATTACTTATTTGAACAGTATATGACAATATTATTTATTTTATGGCATACAGAAGAGTTATGTTGATGGCATATTTAGGGACTATACAAGTAACTACTATTATTGCGGATATCTGCATTTTGATCGCTTTGCCTTTACTAATATGGACATTTATCATAACTGTATAACTAATTTGATAGCAGTTTCTATAAAGATACATACTCATACATGACTATATACCTATATAGTACCCAAACTAGTATATAGCAGACAAAACCTGACTGCATAATATTTCTTATTGAGCATCATTTTATGACCAAATTGATGGTTTGAAAGGAACAATTGACAAACCCAACTCTAACATTATTATTTCTCTTGCTTATATGGCACTGACATATTCTGTAGCGCTTTACAGACATCATTATAACTCACTGTCCCCAGTGGGGAATCCAGATGCCTTTTTTTGGTATGTCTTTTAAAGGTGGAGAAAACTCATGCAAACATGGGGAGAACATACAAACTCCATGAAGATGCTGTGCTAACCACTGAGCCACCGTGCTAATAATGAAAGATGAGATGCAATAGGGTGTCTTGTTGCTTTATTTTACTACTGCTCTCCATTTCAAAATTATTGCCAAAAATGTTCCTTTTTACAATTTTCTCATATTTCGTCTGGGAAACCACTCTTACAAATAGTTGTCAACATTGGCTTTGTCACATACTTAGATTATATGTGAGGTCATACAGTACAGCTTAATTCCCGTAAATAAATGTAGATTATCTTTTACACTGAATGGTAACCTGATGAGTACAGGAGTGGAGGAGATTAAGTTTACAAGCGCAAAAATCCAGCTGCTGAGGAGAAGAAGGGAGTTAGGGTACATCACATAAGCCTACAAGCAGCTGTTGTTCTTGGCAACTTCTGAAGCGAAACATAAGCTTTCTAGATTAGCCCTCCCTTTATATCAGCATCTGTAAAAACACTCAACATGTTATGTCGCTACGATGGTGGAAAATACTGGGGGAGCTGAAGTATAGCAGAAATATACAAGATAAAAGACATTATGGAAAAAGCATCCTACATCAAATATGTGTCAATCAGCCATCTTTACTATATTCACGTAAACAACTTATTATATGCACGAATAAGGGCCATAAGATAAGCATTTTCTTAAAGGGGTTATGTAAGAATGGAGGGGGGCAGTTTGGCCAACTCTACACTTGGCCTGACCTGTAAAGGGAAGCTTCTTTACCTGCTTCCCAGCACTGGCTCCCTGCTCTTTCTCCTTCCGGGCTGTGATGCTCTGCTGGACACTCTCACTGAAAACATCCGGTTTGACATGGTTGGATTCAATCATTGGCCACGGCAGTGACTGGCTCCACTTATGTCATGACTAGGGATGAGCTAACTTCAAGTTTTGAAGTTAAGGTTCGGGTATATGCTGAATTGTGTTGTGGATTCCGTTACCATGGACCATAACACAATTCAATGATGGAATGCATAACGGAATGCATAATGTCATAATAGAAGTCTACAGCCACTCTCCTGCATAACGGAAACCGGACAGATCCATTATGCTGGCCATAGACGTCTATTATGATGGAATGCATAATGGAATGTCTCTAAAGGGTAGCGGAATTCAGTATATACCGAACTTCAAAACTTGAAGTTCATTCATTCCTGGTCATGACAAATGGTCACTTGTACATGAGGAATAACATTGTTTCTGGCCACTATATCACTTGTATCTGGCATTTTTTAGCAATTTTCTCAATGGGGGAGAGACGGAGCTCCCTCCCTCTGTTAAACCCTCAACCATAGAGACACAGCCACAGCAGCGCAGTGGCCCCGATGGGAGAGGGAGCTCCCTCCCCTGTTAACCCTTTCCATACAGCAGTCTCTACGGACCGTGGCATGGAAGGGGATAAATGGCAGCCATTAGTGCCAGCACCGATGTTGGCTGCGCTGCTACCGCTGCTTGGCCATCCTAAATTTGACTGCGAGGAGTTGGGGAACCCGCCGGCCATCCTGACTTGATTGGGGGAATGATAGGGGACCATGAGGGTAGGAGGGGGGTTATACATACATTTCAACAGGTTCTGATCCCCACAGTCACAAACGATGGGGATCAGAACCTGTAACCGGCGATACAATCCTCTGATTGGCTAGTCTGTACAGACTAGCCAATCAGAGTGATCACCGGCTTGGGACCTCCCTCATTGGTCCCAGGCTGGTCAGCTAAAATCGCTGGCTGTGTGTAACAGCCGAGGTCTCAGCAATGTCAACATGTACATAGTTTGCAGCCATGACGAACCTGTACATCATGGTAGCTTAATGCACTGCAGTCCATGACGTACAGGTACAACATGGTGCCTTAAGGGGTTGAAAGGAATATAATGTTTTTTCTGCTAGTTAAAACCAGATAGTGACAGATAGCCCTTAATTCTAATCTTTTTTATTTTCTGATTCAAGATTTTTCTTATTCTATCTGAATATGATTATGGGGGCAGCCATCATGCTGGAGCTATTTTAACAGCATGTAGAGATATGCTTTACAGCAGCTATCATAGACATAATGGACAGGAGCTGATCTCATTGACTTCTATGTGAGAATTTTCTATGCATGTTCTGTGACCTATACAGAGGTCAGGGGGGAGTAGATAAGCTGTGGCATCACTACTGTGAATGGTGGATTCTGCTTTACATTAGATAGATACACACATTTGAGTCCCATTATAATGACCACCAGCTAATATTCAGAGTAATCGCCATGTGCAGCACAGACGGCAGTTAGATGGACTGGGAGTGACTCAGTAAGGTTCTGGTAGGTTGTCATGGGTATTTGGAGCCATGCTCACTGCAGAACATCCCACAGCTGCTGGAGGGACAAAAAACATGACAATGGTCAGTTAGGTTCATGTTTGGGGAATTAGGGGACCAGGGTAGTACTTGGAAGTCTTGGTCATGCTCTTCTAACCAATGTCGGACATTTCTAGACATGTGACATGTAAAGTTCATAAGTAATACTGGGTTCTTATTTAAACAGTTTTCCTGTTCTGAGCAGAACCTCTCTTATATTCAGCTACGTGAAGTAACACAAATTACACCTGACACTAGTCTTATACATCTGTAGTGGATATAGTTTTATCATGATTTCAAATTGTTGCGTCATGTTACATTGGAGTAACTTCTTATAAACGCAAAGAAAATACACTTTAAAATACAGGAACATTCCTGATTCTCTCAATAACTCTCCACTCCACTTTTTTCTGATACTTTCTATATGTCTCCTGTTGTCCACTGAAATCAGGCAGGCTGGATAAACAGGTACAATATAGTCCAGATTTTAATTTTTCAGTTTGTAGTTACATTTTTCTAACATTATCTAGTAGCATTAGTGTCAAGCCCATTGCAGTTTAGGAATATTTTTATCCTATGTCCCTTATACTACCCTAATTTTCAGAGCTTCAGTGAGGACTGTGCTAAATAACATTCACGCCTATTTGTATGATCGGACAGAAGCACATTCATTACATTCCATATGGCATATAAGGCTAAAGGCATGCTTCACCTACAGGTGAAAGTCTACTAAGTCTAGATTTATCTCTGCTACAGTCACATCCAACCGGACATACAGTACATTACCATAATACAGTATGTTAAACCTCCACAGTTTAAAGATTAATCCTTTCAATATGCAGCTAAAGATAAAATGCCACACCTAAGGAACAATATACAGTTCATTCAGGAAGTCTTCAGACTTCTTTTTTTTTTTTTTCATTTTATGTTGCGGCATTGTGCTAAAATGTAGAAATTGAGAATGCCTCTTAGTGAGAAAATGAAGACATAATTTTAAAAATGTTTGCAAATTTATTAAACAGGAAAAATTAAAATTTTGTATTTACATAAGTATTCAGACCCTTTGCTATGACACTTGAATTTTAGCTCTGGGGGGCCTCCTATTTCTCTTGACCATCTTTGAGATGTTTCTACACCTTGATTGCCTGTGGTACATTCAGTTGATTGGACATAATTTGGAAAGACACACCCCTGTCCATTTAAGATCCCACAGCTGACATGCAAGAGGAAATAATTGCCTACAGAACACTGAGACAGGATTGTGTGGAGGTACAGATGTCACGTGCAGGTGTGGGGGGGGGCAAACCAAGTGTAGGAGGGAAAGGAGATTAGGCCTAGAAACTAAGGAAGGAAGATGGACACCTCCTACAGGAAACCCTGGCTCAAATCCTGTCTATCTACCAGTATGAACAGGCCTCAAATGTAGGCAAGTTCATACACAGGAACCTAAACACCGAACTGACCCTATAGGACCCTGCAAACTAATGACAGGAATGAGTCTACCTGTTCCTCCAAAAGGAAGGACGAACAGGAGTCTCCCTTAGGCCTAATAACAAAACAACAGGAGGGAAAAGGAAACTTATCTTTCAATGAAGAAATGGAGGCTCCAGGATCTCAGCTGAGAGCCAACACCAAACCACCACAATATCCACTGAAGTTATAAACCGCAAGGAATAGTGGGAGAAGAAGCAATAAATAGGGGAGGGACAATTACCACACCAGGAACACCTGAGGGAAAAGGGTGTGGTAAATACCAACAACAAAAAAGGAAAACATGTCAAATTATACCACGTGTAGCCAATCTGACAGACCTCCTGTTACCTGTCATAGGAATGTCTGTGACAACAGACCTGAGAAGGGTCCAAAAAAAACGTCTGCACTGAAAGTTCCCAAGAGCACAGTAGCCTCCACAATTCTTAAATGGAAGAGGTTTGGAACAGAAACAAGTCTCTCCTCAGTAAACGATACATGCACTTTGCACCTAAAAGACTCTCAGACTGTGAGAAACAAAATTCTTGGGTTTGTGTAAACCAAGACTGAACTTTATGGCCTCAGTTCTAAGTGTCATATTTTGAGTAAACCAGGCACTGCTGAATAAAATCCCTACAGTAAAGCATGGCAGTGACAGCATTGTGCGAGTTTTTCAGCGGCTGGGACAGGGAGACTGGTCAGAGTTGAGGGAAAACTGAATTAAGCAAAGTACAGAGATATTTTAATGAAACCTGATCCAGAGTGCTCTTGACCTCAGACTGGATTGAATGTTCACCTTCCAACAAGACAATAACCCTAAGCACACAGCCAAGTCAACACAGAAGTAGATTAGGGACAACTCTGTGAATGTCCTTAAGTGGCCCAGCCAGACCCCTGACTTGAACCCAATCAAACATCTCTGGAGAGACCTGAAAATGGCTGTCCACCGACAGTCCCCATCCAACCTGACAGAGCCTGAGAGGATCTGCAAAGAAAAATGGCAGAAAATGCCCAGATAAAGGTGTGCAAACCTTGTAGCATCATACTGAAGAAGACTGCAGGCTGCAATCATTTCCAAAGGTGCTTCAAGTAAACGGGCTGAATACTTATTTCAATGCAATATTCAATGCAATATTTTAGTCTTTCCTTTTCAATAAACCAGCAAAGATTTGCTGTTATGGGATATTGAGTGCAGAATGATGGGGGAAAATGTTAACTTTTTTTTATTTTAGTATAAGGCTGCAGCATAGAAATGTGAATAAAGTGAAAGGGTCTGAAAACCTTCCGAATACACTGTATTGACACAAAGTACTAAAGTGGTGATTAACTGCCACAATCATGGATAAACATTAACATGGCCAAAGGCTATGTACTGTCATGAACTTCACAGATACTTTACAAGGTGACCACTAATGGTACAGAACATTTTTCCTATGGTGGCTAATTAGCTAATACAACTGCTTTTGTGTACAATATTTGGTTTCTTAAATTTGTATGGGAATAGCTATATGTAAAATAAAAATATTTTATCTTGCTCATTAGTTTGAATAGTAGCAGTGATCTTTTATCCATATTAAGGTTAAATTTGTCATGCTCTAACCTTCTGCCAGGTGTTACCGTTTTGGCGATGCTGGTGGAGGGGTGGCCCTGTGAGTGCAACAGTTGCATAGTCATATTGCCAGTTGATCTTTGTAGACTATTCAACTACACTTTTCTTCCCTTGCTTTTTGGACCCTGCTATGTTGCATCACCCACCAGTTGCTACTAAGTAAAGGTACATGCACATGACATGAAAAATGGCTTGTCACACAGCCGTTTTCAGAACCGTTGAAGTCTATGGGGCTATTCACACATAATGTTATTATGTTATGTTATTAAGCTCATAGATAGGTCAAGTCCTATTTTTAGCCATTTTGATGGCGAAACGGACCCCACTGAAATGTCACATGACCAAACTGGGAGCGTCAGGTCCTGTTGCCTCCAGTGCAGAGCAAGCGTTTCCCCCGTGTGCCTGAGGTTTTTTTTTGTTTGTTTTTTTTTGGGGGGGGGGTAGCGGAATTTGTAAGCACTACCGGCGGTACGGACATTCCTATGACAGATAACAGGAGGTCTGTCAGATTGGTAACACGTGGTGTAATCTGATACGTTTTCCCTTTTTGTTGTTGGTTTTTACCACACCCTTTTTCCTCAGGTGTTCCTGGTGTGGTAATTGTCCCTCCCCTATTTATTGCTTCTTCTCCCACTATTCCTTGCGGTTTATAACTTCAGTGGATATTGTGGTGGTTTGGTGTTGGCTCTCAGCTGAGATCCTGGAGCCTCCATTTCTTCATTGAAAGATAAGTTTCCTTTTCCCTCCTGTTGTTTTGTTATTAGGCCTAAGGGAGACTCCTGTTCGTCCTTCCTTTTGGAGGAACAGGTAGACTCATTCCTGTCATTAGTTTCCAGGGTCCTATAGGGTCAGTTCGGTGTTTAGGTTCCTGTGTATGAACTTGCCTACATTTGAGGCCTGTTCATACTGGTAGATAGACAGGATTTGAGCCAGGGTTTCCTGTAGGAGGTGTCCATCTTCCTTCCTTAGTTTTTAGGCCTAATCTCTTTTCCCTCCTACACTTGGTTTGGTTTCCCCCCCACACCTGCGCGTGACATTATAAACCGCCAATTTATATACACTTTGTTGTTTGTATCTGTACAGCCATGGATCCTATTGCTATACTCGCCGGACAGCTGCAGGGGCTGTCTTTGGAGGTAGCTGACCTCCGCACGACCGTCACCCTAAAGTCGCGCTCCCAGATAGATTCTCTGGGGGACGTGATAACTTTATTTTGTTCAGGGAGGCGTGCAAATTGTACTTTAGGTTGCATCCACATTCTTCTGGCAATGAGGAACAGAGAGTTGGTGTGGTGATCTCATTGCTCCAGGGAGATGCACAGTCATGGGCCTTTTCTCTGCCGACCGGATTGCAGTCTCTCCAGTCGGTGGATGAATTTTTCAATGCTTTGGGGCTTATCTATGATGACCCGGATCGCATCTCCCTAGCCAAGAACAAGTTACGTGACCTTCGTCAGGGTGAGCGCTCTGTTGAGATCTATTGCGCTGAGTTTCGGAGGTGGGCTACGGATACCGAATGGAACGATCCGGCTCTCCGTAGTCAGTTTTTTCAAGGGTTATCAGAAAGGTTGAAGGATGCTTTGGCCATTCATGAAACTCCAGTGTCTTTGGAAGCCACTATGTCTCTTGCTGTACGCATGGATAGCCTGAGAGAGAGATCTAGGGGCCCCCGCTCTCAGGACGTACTATCACATAGTGTATTGTCTTCCTATGACACTTCGGGTGAAGATACTCCTGGGTTGATGTCTGGGGACGAACCCATGCAGTTAGGGGGGGCTACTCCTGCTTACACCTTAAAGCATTCTGGTAATAAAAAGGGAGTGTGTTTTTTTCTGCGGACAGAAAGGACACTTTATCAATGCATGTCCATGCATTCAGTCTCTAAACGAGAAAAAAAGAAAGGGGGCGTTAAATTCCCATCTCACTCTTGGAGGAGTGGGTGGAGAGACAGAAAATGTGCATTTGTCTTCATCTTGTAGTACCCGTTTATTACTGACTGCCGAGGTGGCGCTAGAGTCAAAGGTTGTGAGAATTGAGGTGTTTATTGACAGCAGGGCAGGGGTGAACCTGATTGATGCTCAGTTTGTCCGTATGCATGGATTGTCTCCAAGTGCATTGGAGAAGAGGATTTCTGTGTTTGCTATTGATTCTGCGCCTCTTTCTCAAAAGTGTTTGTCTCAGATGGTGCATGATATCAGATTAAGAGTGGGTGAATTTCATCAGGGACTTATTTCGTATTTTGTGTTGGAAGTTCTTCCTGCTCCTGTGGTGCTGGGTTTACCGTGGTTAAGCAAACACAATCCAACCATCGATTGGCATAATAGACAGATTCTGGATTGGGGTGATTCTTGCGTTGACAATTGTCTTAATACATCTTTTTCTGCGTTAACCACTAAGACACTTCCCGCTTCTATATCTAATTTTCGCTGATGTATTTTCTGAAGGTGGATGTCAGGATTTACCCCCACATCGGGATTACGATTGTCCTATCAATCTTATCCCCGGAGCAAAATTGCCCAAATCTAGGCTGTATAACCTTTCTGGACCTGAGAGAACGGCCATGAAAGAATATATTGCTGAGAGTTGGCTAAAGGACACATAAGACCTTCCAAATCTCCAGTGGCAGCTGGGGTTTTCTTTGTAAAGAAAAAGGACGGAACTCTTTGGCCATGTCTGGATTTCCGCGAACTCAATCGGATTACTGTCCGTAATCCTTACCCCCTTTGACTCCCGATTTGTTTAACCAGATTGTTGATGCCAAGGTGTTCTCCAAGTTGGACTTAAGGGGGCATATAATCTGGTCAGGATCAAGGAAGGGGATGAATGGAAGACGGCTTTTAACACTCCTGAGGGCCACTTTCAGAACCTGGTCATGCCTTTTGGGTTGACCAATGCTCCTGCTGTCTTCCAGCATTTTGTTAATGACATTTTTCATCATCTTGTGAGGAGGTTTGTAGTCGTGTATTTGGATGACATACTAATCTATTCTCCAGATATGGTGACACATCAGGATCACGTTAGACAGGTGTTGCAGATCTTAAGAGATAACAAATTGTACGCAAAATTAGAGAAATGTGTTTTTGCTGTACAAGAGGTGCAATTCTTAGGATACCTGCTGTCATCTTCAGGTTTTCGAATTGATCCAGAGAAAGTCCGTGCTGTATTGGACTGGGATCGACCTGAAAATTTGAAGGCTCTTAGGCGGTTTTTGGGGTTCACCAACTATTACCCTAAGTTTATTAAGAACTATTCGACAATAGTTAAACCCTTAACTGACATGACTAGGAAAGGGACGAATGTCTCAGTGTGGTCTGATGCAGTATTGCGAGCCTTTTCCGCTGTGAAGGAATGCTTCTCTTCTGCCCCTATTTTGGTGCAGCCAGATGTGTCACAGCCTTTCATTGTGGAGGTTGACGCATCCAAGGTGGGGGTAGGAGCAGTTTTGTCACAGGGTCCGTCACCAGGTAAATGGCGCCCATGTGCCTTTTTCTCGAAAAAACTCTCTGCTGCGGAGAGAAATTATGATGTGGGTAACAGAGTTCCTGATCATTAAGTTGGCTTTTGAGGAATGGCGTCATTGGTTGGAAGGGTCGATTCACCCAATAACGGTATTCACAGATCACAAAAACCTGGCTTACCTTGAGTTGGCGAAACGACTTGACCCGAGGCAGGTCAGATGGTCTTTGTTCTTCACCAGATTCAATTTCATTGTCACGTATCATCCTGGGATTAAGAATGTCAAGGCGGATGCCTTGTCACGTAGTTTTCCCGGAGGTGGTGATTTTGAAAATCCGAGCCCTATACTGTCTGAAGGGGTGGTGATATCTGCTGTTTACCCTGATCTTGAGGCTAAGGTGTTTGAGGCCCAGGGAGACGCACCGGAGTCTTGCCCCCCTGGGAAATTGTTTGCGGGACACCCTGGGAGTAAATCCACTGTCGACCTCATCTCTCATAGATTCTGGTGGCCAGGGCTGCGTAAGTGTGTTGAGGACTATGTGTCAGCCTGTAGTGTCTGTGCACGTGCTAAGGTGACACATACTTGACCTTCTGGACCCCTACTCCCGTTGCCCATCCCGTCCAGACCATGGACTCTATCACTGATCTGCCTAATTTGTCTGGAAAGACAGTTATTCTGGTGGTTGTAGATGGGTTTAGTAAAATGGCACACTTTATTGCATTGCCCAAACTCCCTAATGCTAAAACCTTTGCCCAAGTGTTTGTTGACAACATTGTGAAACTTCACAGCATTCCCACTGACGTGGTCTCTGATCGTGGGTTTTCACCCTCAGACGAATGGACAGACAGATCGTACTAATCAGAGTCTGGAGACTTACTTGAGATGTTTTGTCTCTGAGAATCAGGAGGAGTGTTCCTCACTTTTGTCTCTGGCGGAGTTTGCCATAAACAATCATAGACAGGAGTCCACTGGCAAGTCGCCGTTTTTTGGTGCATATGGGTTTCACCCGCAGTTTGGCACTTTTTCTACTTCAGATACCGCTGGTATCCCTGAGGAAGAACGTTTTCATCATCATTGTCATCTATATGGCGGAAAATTCAAAGTAACTTGTTAAATATGGGCAACAAGTACAAACGTGTGGCTGACAGGAAACTTATGAATAGTCCGGACCTAAGACTGGGTGATTCTGTGTGGCTGTCCACAAGAAACATTAAGTTGAAAGTTCCTTCTTGGAAGTTAGGTCCAAAATTTATTGGTCCATATAAGATCACTGCTATTATTAATCCTGTAGCATTTTGTCTTGAACTTCCTTAGGCCCTGAAAATTCATAATGTATTTCACAGATCTTTTTTAAAGAGATATGTTGAACCTTTGGAGCCATCTCCCTTGCCACCCGCGCCTGTCATGGTGGACGGCAATTTGGAATTCCAGATCGCCAAGATTATTGACTCTCGAGTTCTTCGTAGAACTCTTCAATATCTTGTTCACTGGAAGGGTTATGGACCAGAGTAGAGGACGTGGGTACCGGCATCTGACGTGAATGCCAGTCGTTTGGTGAAAGCTTTTCACAGGTCTCATCCGGACAAAGTTGGTCCGGGGTGCCGGGAGGTCACCCGTAGAAGGGGGGGTACTGTCACGGACATTCCTATGACAGATAACAGGAGGTCTGTCAGATTGGCAACACACGGTGTAATCTGACATGTTTTCCCTTTTTGTTGTTGGCTTTTACCACACCCTTTTCCCTCAGGTGTTCCTGGTGTGGTAATTGTCCCTCCCCTATTTATTGCTTCTTCTCCAACTATTCCTTGCGGTTTTTAGCTTCAGTGTTGTGGTGGTGAGCAGCAGTTTGGTTTCAGCTGAGATCCTGGAGCCCCCATTTCTTCATTAAAAGATAAGTTTCCTTTTCTCTCCTGTTGCTTTGTTATTAGGCCTTAGGGAGACTCCTGTTCGTCCTTCTTTTTGGAGGAACAGGTAGACTCATTCCTGTCATTAGTTTCCAGGGTCCTATAGGGTCAGTTCGGCGTTTAGGTTCCTTATCCCTTCTGTGTGTTTTGTTACTTTTCCCTGTTGTTTTGTTATTAGGCCTAAGGGAGACTCCTGTTCGTCCTTCCCTTTGGAGGAACAGGTAGACTCATTCCTGTCATTAGTTTCCAGGGTCCTATAGGGTCAGTTCGGTGTTTAGGTTCCTGTGTATGAACTTGCCTACCTTTGAGGCCTGTTCATATTGATAGATAGACAGGATTTGAGCCAGGGTTTCCTCTAGGAGGAGTCCATCTTCCTTCCTTAGTTTTTAGGCCTAATCTCCTTTCCCTCCTACACTTGGTTTGGTCCCCCCCCCACACACACACACACCTGCGCGTGATACCTACTGCCCCTCATTGCTGCATATGTTCCTTAACTTTCCACGTACTGCTCTGCTGCTCTGTCGTTTCTTTCACCACATATCTGCACATGAAACCAAATTAATTTGTAGATGTGTGCTTGGCAGCTGAATCCAATGCACCTTGCCCCATTTTGATCAGTAACCCCATTACTATATATTTGCATTACTAGATATTTGCAAAAAGAGCCCTTCATGCAATGGTGACAGACTTCCTTTAGACATGTCTTGTTGAGTCACTAGTGTTCACTGGTTCTTACTTCAAGTTGGCAGATGAAAGTTAAAAAAAAAAAAAAAAAAAATCTTCAGCAGTTGCTGTTATTTGCTTGCCTTAACCAGGTTCTGTGAGATCCATGGGGCAAACAATGCCCTATTACTTATTGCTGGCACTGAAGTTTTATGATCTGAGATTTTCAGATATTCTTAACAATGTGCTCCTGTTTCACTGACCTATCAATTAAGACTCTCACTACTGAGCATGTGGGAAACAAATATTCATATGTAGTATATCTGTGCTAAAACAAAGGCAAATATCCTTTATTTTTATTATTTTTTTCTTTTACTTTTTTGCATTTTGCAAGACAACTTTATACCATTAAGTGGCATTTAGGGCAATTCATTTTTGATGGAAACACAGAAAGAAAAATTCAAAATTATTTATTTACTGGACCTAACATGTTTCTTCTCTATATTACTGGGTAATATTTAATTGTGTGCTGCCCCCTTAAAGAGGCAAATTCTCCCCTATTGCTTCTAGAGGAGAACAGGCAGGTGATGAAGCACACACGTACAGTAAGGACCCACAGAGTTTTATGAGTGCTGTTACAACAAAGATCCATAAAACCATGCCATGTCTGTGAGCCCTAAGAATACATGTCAAGGAAAATCTACTTTATTTCTTGAAATCTAACATATGAACAGATCAATAAAATTGTTTGCTGAGAAGTAGAAATGACAAGACAAAATAACTTTGGCTACCTCTATCTACCTTTCTGACTCTCTTTAAAGGGAACCGGTCACGTTAAATATAGTGTTTGAGCTGAAAGCACCATGTTATAGAGCAGAAGGAGATTAGTAGATTTGTATATAGTTTTATTGGAAAATATTCAGTAAAACCTGTAATTTATATATTTAAATTCCTGCTCATTCTGGACTATGATGTCAAGGAGATGGTCCTGTAAGTGACTGACAGTTATCTTTGTATGTATATACAGTGGCCTGGTTTGGGGTGGCCAAAACACTACACAGGATCCCCCAGACACTGTTGAGGTGTAATCACATGTTGCAGCACTCCAGAATGGATGGTAAGGCGTGGTACACCCTAATGGGAAATAAGTCTAGAGAGTCAGGGTCTGCAGTAAACCAGGGTGCTTTTTTAGTGGAGAAATTCAGGTGCAAAACAATACAGGCCAGACATAGGGCTGGCTTCTCTAGTCTCCTCCATGGCAGAAGAAGGGTTTGATGCTGAGGAAAGGCCTGAGCTAGCTGTCCCTCTCAGAAGGCTGGTACCCTGACAAAGAGCTGGAGTCCCACAGTTTGTGGCAGAGTATCCCCATCTCAGCGTCTTATTCTGGTCACTCAATAATCTGGCAGAGTTTCCTCTTCTAATCACTGTTCCCTAACTGAAACACACTAGGGGCTCTGACTGCTCTACTTATATACAATTCTTGGCTGAACTAGAACCTTCTAGTAGGAGGGGTGGAGTGGAGAAGCTCAGCACAAACAGATCATTGTAACACTTTCCGTCTCTCATAGACTTACATTAGAGCTTCAATGATACTCAATGGCAATGACACAGCAGTTTTTCCAGACAAAAACAGACATAACAACATCGCTAAAACCAGACATTCAAAAGATCAGACTGTCTGCTTTTGGTAGTAAATGAGTCTGGCTTTTCCCTCCAAAACATGCTCTCCTATAAACCTTATGGTAACTGTGGAAAATGACCAGCTTCTCATTATTATCTAGAAAGTCCCAAAAGTCTCTCAATATTCATTAACCCTTTCCACAGTACCACGCAAACATGGTGCAAATGAACAGGATATAAATCACAGCAAACATATAAAATGCAGTTAAACAGTATTAAACAGTGTAAATTAATCCTTTAAAGTGAAATAAAGTAAGGAGTTGATGACTTTGCATAGGGGAAATAGGGGCAAATGTCTACAAATGTCCAGACTTCAAAGTATCCCTGCTCCAGGACACAGACTGAACACCAGTTAGGAAGTTCCAAATAGTCATGTGGGCACAACAGAATGTTTGTGTAAGCCTATGAACCTGTCTATCTAATCATTGTACAATCTTTGTTTTTCATCAGGTTAAAGGGGTTATCCGGGAAAACATATTGATGTCCTATATTCAGGATTGGTCATCACTATCAAATTTTCAGGGGTCCGACACCCAGAACCCCTGCTGATCAGCTATTAGAAAAGGCCGGGAGCTCCATGATCGTTTTATGGGACCTTACCAGGTCATCAGTATTAAAGTCCTGGAAAACCCTTTGAAACTAAACATAGCCTATGCTGATTTTAGTACACATTTTTACTGCAAGCTATGCTAGCGTTCTGCTGATGCAGCTACAGTACGCACAGGCATCTAAAGTCATTTAGAGTCCAGTTTACCGTCATAAGAACACTCCTACAGCTCAAAGGGAGCATTTTCAATAATGACATCTGGGGGATTTTATAGTACACAGTTTGTAAGGCTGAAAAAAGGCATCTGTACATCCAGTTCAGCCTGCTATCCTGCAAAAGTAATCCAGGGGAAAGCAACAAACACCTATGAGGTAGAAGCCAATTTTCCTCATTTTAGGGGAAAACATTCCTTGCCGACTCCAAATCTGGCAATCAGAATAACTCCCTGGATCATATGACTTTTGTAAGATTGTTACGCTCAAGAAACTCATCCTCTTGAATGTGTGCTTATCTGTGCAAACATTTGCAATTTTTATGCTTTTACACTTTTGAAAAGTGGGTGCCATTAAGGAGGTTACCAGTAGTTGGGACCATACAAATGGGAGTAACATCTCTAGACATACACTACCATTCAAAAGTTTAGGGTCACTTATAAATGTCCTTATTTTTTAAAGAAAAACACAGTTTTGTTCAGTGCAGATAACATTAACTTAATCAGAAATACACTTTATACATTGTTAATGTGGTAAATGACTATTTTAGCTGCAAACATCTGGTTTTTATGCAATATCTACATAGGTGTATAGAGGCCCATTTCCAGCAACCATTACTCCGGTGTTCTAATGGTACATTGTGTTTGCTAACTGTGTAAGAAGGCTAATGGATGTTTAGAAAACCCTTGAAAACCCTTGTGCAAGTATGTTAGCACAGCTGAAAACAGTTTTGCTGGTTAGAGAAGCTATAAAAGTGACCTTCCTTTGAGCTAGTTGAGAATCTGAAGCATTACATTTGTGGGTTTGATTAAACTCTCAAAATGGTCAGAAAAAGAGAACTTTCATGTGAAACTCGACAGTCTATTTTTGTTCTTAGAAATGAAGGCTATTCCATGCGAGAAATTGCCAAGAAACGAAAGATTTCTTACAACAGTGTGTACTACTCCCTTCCGAGGACAGCACAAACAGGCTCTAACTAGAGGAGAAGGAGAAGTGTGAGGCCCCGCTGCACAACTGAGCAACAAGACAAGTACATTAGAGTCTCTAGTTTGAGAAATAGACGCCTCACAGGTCCTCAACTGGCAGCTTAATTAAATAGTACCCGCAAAACACCAGTGTCAACGTCTACAGTAAAGAGGCTACTCCGGGATGCTGGCCTTCACGGCAGAGTGGCAAAGAAAAAGCCGTATGTGAGACTGGCTAATAAAAGGAAAAGATTAATATGGGCAACACAGACATTGGACAGAGTAAGATTGGAAAAAAGTGTTATGGACAGACGAATCGACGTTTGAGGTGTTTGGATCACACAGAAGAACATTTGTGAGACGCAGAACAACTGAAAAGATGCTGGAAGAGTGCCTGACGCCATCTGTCAAGCATGGTGGAGCTAATGTGATGGTCTGGGGTTGCTTTGGTGCTGGTAAAGTGGGAGATTTGTACAAGGTAAAAGAGATTTTGAATAAGGAAGGCCATCACTGCATTTTACGCCATGCCATACCCTGTGGACAGCGCTTGATCGGAGCCAATTTCCTCCTACAACAGGACAATGACCCAAAGCACACCTCCAAATTATGCAAGAACTATTTAGGGAAGAAGCAGGCAGCTGGTATTCTATCTGTAATGGAGTGGTCAGCGCAGTCACCAGATCTCAACCACATTGAGCTGTTGTGGGAGCAACTTGACCGTATGGTATGCAAAAAGTGCCCATCAAGCCAATCCAACTTGTGGGAGGGGCTTCTGGAAGCATGGGGTGAAATTTTTCCAGATTACCTCAGCAAATTAACAGCTAGAATGGCAAAGGTCTGCAACATTTTAAGGTGATGAAAAGTGGGGTTTGGAATTCAACCTTTGTGAAAGGTGCAGGTTCAGTTTCTGAGTCAATGCCATACCCACAGCATACAGTTAATACTGCTCTATAGAAGAACAGGTTTAACATGGCTATAAATTAGGATGAAGCCTCTGGTCTGTCTGACACATTGAGAGAATGGGCTGAGAGCTTAAGGCCGTGGGAGGCTTTCTGGATGTCAGGGTGACAAAAAATGAGCTCCATTAGACCTAATGTAGCTGATAGGATGCAGCTAGATAGCTTTTTTAACATCCTAGAAACAGAGTAGAGGAACGCTGGGGCACAGTCAGCTGATGCCTGACTCTGTACGAAACCAATAGCAAGTGAAAAAAAAAAAAAAAACCTTAGTATACCTCTATTTGAAATAGAAAGCATATAAAAAGTACAGTAGAGGCCCGGTGTACTCCATGCCAGCCCTATCAAAGTCCCCACAACTATGGTATGGCTGTGTACATGAGTCCTAAGAATGCAAGAGCTGTATCACTTTTTCATCTCTGGTTGGAGGTACACTTTAAATCTTCAACTCATAACTATTACTTCAAGATTAAGTAGAGATGAATGGAGCTATATTGCAGTCCACAGCTGAGATCACTGACAGTCCTACAGATCAAACCTCAATCTTTAAAGGGTTTCTCTGTAATAATGCCTTTTTACCAAGTGTCAGCATCCAACCCCACTAAGCTAAGGATTCATATTTACCTAATTTCTGCTGCTCCAGTCCCCACACTGCTTTGTTCCGAAGGTGCATGGCCATGGTCACATGCTCTGCTGCAGCCAATGACTGGCTTCAGTGGTATTGTGGCAACAATGCAGCACATCAGGGCCGAAGCCAGTCATTGGCTACAGCAGGGCATCTGACCATGCAACACCAGAAAAAACAGTGCAGGGACCAGAAGATGGAGACACCAGAGGGAGCGCCCGCCATTCCGCCATTGCTTTTTGCACTTTAAATTTACAAAACTTAGGCTACTTTCACACTTGCGTTTCTCTTTTCTGGTACTGAGTTCTGTCAAAGGATCTCAATACCGGAGAAAAACGCTTCTGTTTTGTCCCCATTCATTGTCAATAGGGACAAAACGTAACTGAACAGAACGGAATGCTCCAAAATGCATTCCATTCCGTTTTGTTGCCTTCCCATACCAGAGAGCAAACCGCAGCAAGCTGTGGTTTTCTGTGTGGCATGGGATACAGATCAAAATGGATCCGGCATGACCCACAATGCAAGTTAATGGGGACGAATCAGTTTTCTCGGACACAATAGAAAACGGATCTGGGACTCATTGACTTTCAATTGTGTTCATGCCGGATCTGTCATTGCTATTTTAATACAACCAGATCCATTCATAACGGATGCAGCCGGTTGTATTATCAGAAACTGAGGCGTTTTTGCTGATCCCTTGCCTCACGCAAGTGTGAAAGTAGCCTTAGCATGATACTGTTATTCTATGGGTCAGTATGATTATAGTGATACCAAATATGTATCATTTTATGTGCTTTTACTACTGTTGCACAGTAATAGCACATCTCACTTTGTTGCTGCATCCCAAGACCCAGGATGCATTAATTTTTATGCTGCTGTAGCTGTATCAGGGCCTGTGTTTTGCAGGGCGATATGCAGTTTATATAGGTAACATTTTTTGGGGTGCATGTGACTTATTTTTTAAGACTGTGAATAGAAAAATAAAGTATACCAATGCATTATAGTCTATTACTGTACCAGTGAAAGGCTGTCCATTAGGCTGTGGCATAATCTAATAGACATACAGTCATGTCAGGCCCCTAGCTGCCAGGGCACCACATTGGCACCCTGCAATTCTGGCCATATCGGCACCCCTGTCTACATGCTGCGGTTGCTGTTAAGAGGCCAACATCGGAGCTATCTCCAATCCCGTGAGTCAGTGCTGGGCTCCCACGGTGATCTGGAGCACTGTATCAACGCAGCCTGTGAGGAATCTTTAGTTGCCGCCACCTTCTCCAGGATTAATGGGCCGGGCGGCAGCGACTGAACAGAGTACAGTAGACAGGCTGCACAACAAACACATCGCTCTGGACCAAAGAAAGTCTCATACATAGAAATATGCATGAGACTTTTTTCAGAGGGAAAAATTGCCTGCATAGGGATTTATGACACTTTTGCGACCTCTGTATACGGTACATACCTGCAATTGTATATATACACCGGTAATCCCACTAATCTGTAGTCTGTTGGGGTAAAGGTTAATACCATTTTTCTTTAAAATACTTGTAAGTTTCACATCCTAAAAGAAGAGACTTTTATGTGAAACCCACTGTGTTCTAATGAACTTCTTGGCGCTACAGGAGAACACTGTAGGTCTCACACACATACACAGAGCTCTTCCTGAAAACTATGATTTATTCAAAGCCGGCATAGACTTCTATTCATTCAGCCAAGAGAGAAGTAGTCGTCTCATAAAGATGGCTTGTTAATTCATTGCTTAAGGAGTCATGTTTTATGCAGCATATACAGCACTGCTATTTCAGTCTTCCTGAGAATGTGATGTTTTATTAAGCTGGAAAGGTACTACTCAATAATATATCATAATCTATGCGCCGGAAATTAAATATGGCTTTAATGATAAAGAATCAGATCCATACTTTATAAACTTCACATGAAAGAGTCTAAATGAACTACTACAGCCCTCCTAGGAGGCGCAGAACATCATCGGAGACCCGCTCTATGGCAGGTCTCTACTACTTCACGTCACTATAAGAAAACTCAATCATTATTAAGAGGGTCCATTATGAATTATAATTACTTTGTCCTACTCTCCTAACTATCCCTTATTTTATATCAGGCACCTTGCTCCTTTAGAGGATGCTGTATTATTGGACTTTTATTGTGAATGAAGTAGAACTGGTTTAGTTGCCCTTAGCAACCAATCAGATTCCTCCAAAGGAGCTGTGAAAAATGAAGGGTGGAATCTGATTGGTTGCTATGGGCAACTAAGCCAGTTCTACTTTACACCAGTTTGATAAATGACCCCAATAGTATGCTCTGCTTTTTCTGTAGCTCAAATTTATTTAAATTTATTAATCGCTCCACGATTGTTGGTCCACTTTGCACAGTGATGTATGATGCTAGGAGCCGGAGCACAGACCTACAGTTCCATCCTCAAATGAAGTTGTGGTTAGAGGACACCCGTGGTGGGGCTGGAACTCACAGCATCATAAATGACTATGATTGATTGAGTTTGGCTCAGATGGACCAATAAATGTTACCAATCTGGCTTCAACTTGCTGTTGTGCAACTACCTTAAAGGGGTTGTCCAAGCAATTATATTTTCAAACCAGCACCTGGATCTGCTTACTTGCAAGTAGTCAAAAATTTAGTACACTATTCAATAAAATATAACTGTACAGTACCACCTTGCCCTTGTTTTTCTGTGCATCTCAGTAACATCGCTGAGGTTGATGCCCATGTTCAGATCCATCCTTCAACTGTAGTCAGATCTTTTAGAGAGAGACACAGCAGAAAGGATATGCCTTCTGAGCTGTGACAGGGAGAGAACTGCAGCAGAATGGACACCCCCTTGAACTGTGACAAGGAGAGAGCTGCAGCAGTAAGGACACACACCCTGATCTGTGAAAGAGAGAGCTACAGCAGGAAGGACATGCTCCTTGAGCTGTAACAGCGAGAGAGCTACATGAGAAAGCATACGTTGACTGAGCTGTAACAAGGAGAGAGCTGCAGCAGAAAGGACATGCCTCCTGAAAAAGGACAATCCCACTAAGCTGCCAGCTTTATATAAATCTAGCAGAGCAACTGGATCAATGAAAGAGGAGATCTCTGGATCTATGTGAGGTACAGCCTTCTTAGAATAGACTAATGTATAGTCATGTACTAATTGATTTTCCATTTTTTACATTAAAAATGGGATAACCCCTTTAAGGTGTGATGTGGCTGAGTCACTTGCGATGTAGCATTTGCAAAACTGCAGAAATGTCACAAGAGAGTTGCAGTCACACAAAACTTGCACACACATGACCCTTAATATATGTGGCCAGAATTCCAGCAGTTTCCTTTTTTTGTGACTGTGGTGTCACGTCACTTATCGCCCTAGCCTAAAACAGATCACAAAATATGAATTTATCTATCGACTGGAATCTTCAAAATTAAAGAGATCAGTCAAACGACCCAATGGTTGATATTTTATGATGAAACATGAATACATGATTAAAATATTACATTTTGTGTTTCCTGAGAATATATGAATACATCAGTCTGGTATATGGGAATTAGAGTTGTCATGTCTATAGAATACACACACCCACATGCAGGTCAATGAGGTTAAACAGACGTATTGCTGAGGTTTCGCCAAAGTCAGCAGCCACAATGTTTTGTTAAAGAAGCAGTTATTCACTATATTGTTTTTTTCAGCAGCCTTTTTTACTATTACAAAAAAAAAATACCGAAATACCGTGCAGCAATCCCTAAAAACCACTTATTTCAAAAAAATCTGTGTTCCAGTCGTATTATACGTCTGTATTACTCGGATGTGTCACAGCCATACCATGGCTTTAACTGACCTGAACATAATAAATAATATGTAAGTATTATATAGTTATACTATACTCAATTAATACATTAAAAATCTGGCCTTAGATAACATCTAAATGCTGCAATTTTCACACTTTGCAAAAACATAGCTTGAAAATGGCACAAAGTATAAAATTAACTGCCTTTGGTCTGCTTTAGGGCCCCAAATGGCATAGAAATAGCTTGTATTTTTTTTTTCATTCTGCATGTGGTTTTATGGCATTTTTAACAGCATTTCTTTTTTTCAAAACAACAGTATGAAGCATGTTTTTTACTGCTTTTCCCCCATACACAAAAGCAGATGTCAAAATGCCTGAAAAAAAATGTCAAAATGTCAAACAGTGCCTACAACTTGGGTGTCCTGCATTTCATATTTCCCATAGACTTTCAGCTAACACATGGAGCTGGCAATTTTACAGCAACAAAACACACCAGGTGTAAAAATTGCCACTTAAAGGGGTATTCCAGATGAATTTAATTGATGACCTGTCCCCAGGATAGTCAAATTAACAAAAATGGTACTGTACACCTCTTATATGGAAGGTGCTCAAAAAGGGCTCTTCAGTCCACAAATTGTCTACACAAAATTGTGACACACTTCTTTGTCAATGTAAAGTAGAAAGCAGTTTTATTACATCCAAATTAAAGGGGTTGGATTTGGTTTTCAGTACCATCTCTATGCCGATGACACCTAACTATATACTTCTTTCCGTGACATCACCCCTAAACACACCGGGGACTATCTGTCTTCTGTCTCTAACATCATGAATCTTTCAAAAATGGAACTACTAGTGTTTTCTCCATCTACTAACCTACCTAAACCTGATATCTCAATCTCAGTGTGTGGCACTACCATCACACCTAGGCAGCACGCCCCTGTCTCTGTGTTAGGTTTGCCACTGATCTTTCCTTTACTCCCCAAATTCAATCACTTGCCTGTTCATGCCGCTTGCACCCCAAAAACTCTAAAATCCACCCGTTTCTCATTGTTGCTCTGATCCATTCCCATCTCAATTACTATAACTCATTACTAACTGGTCTCCCCCTTACCAGACTCTCCACTTTCCAATCTATCAGGAATGCAGCATCCAGTCTCATCTATCTGTTTAACCGCTACTCTGAAACCTCCACCCTGTGTCAGTCATTCCACTGGTTACCCATTCAGTACAGGATTTAGTTTAAACTGTTCATTCAAACTAACAAAGTGCTGCACCCCCCTACATCTCTTCCTTCATTTCTGTCTACCATCCTACCAGTGTTCTCTGTTCAGCTAATGATTTATGACTAACATCCACCATAATCCTAACCTCTCAATCCCGTCTCCATGACTTCTCTAGAGCTGCACCGTTTCTCTGGAATGCCCTACCACAAGCACTTAGGTTAATTCATAGCATTCAGTTTTAGGCGCTCCCTAAAAACACATGTTTTAGGTTAGCCTTTCGTATCCCCTGAGCTAACTCTCCTCCATTCACCGCCTCCCCACACCCCCCTTCAGCATCATTCTTCTGAATCTTCAGCATCATTCCTCTGAATCTTCAGCATCATCCATCAGTATCCACCACAGCCCACACACTCAGAAGGACTACAGATACTGGTTGGGGATTAGCTCATGCAGCTTCATATCTACCCCAGTATTGTGTTAAGTTGGCCAGATCAGTGTACAAAACATACACTTATTACCTTCTGTGTCACCCCTATTTCATTATAGATCGTAAGCTCTTGCAAGCAGGGCCCTCTTTCCCCTTGTTTTAATTGTTGACCTGTTTTCTGCTATGTTATTTATGACTCTGTTTGTACATGAACCCTCAGATTGTAAAGCACTGCCGAATATGCTGGCATTATATAAATGAAGATTAGTATTATCTCCTATACTGAATAATTGTAATTTTTAATTTACACTTCCACCATTAGTGTCAGGTTTCCAGCAGTCGAACCAGTCATGGTTTTCTATACAAATCCTATAACTACAATCCTGCCTACAAACCGGTCTCTTGGCAGCTTAGCTGTGTCGCTATGAAATGAAAACAAGAAGTAATCTACTTAAATGACAGCTAAGAAATGCAGTGATTTTGATGATAGCTTTAATGTGAGGTTGCTGCAATTTATGAAATGGTGCACAGTATATTATATATAGGTGCAAGTGCAGTGTGGTGTACGCCCATGTCTGTAAAAATAAACCAGGGGGTTGCACATCATACATGATTTAAAGGTGTTCTTATCTGAAATCCTGACCTACTTTTCACTTTATTCGAAAAGTGACGATTCTCATAAAATGTCACAATATTGGACCAAATGTTGCAAAAATGTTAATTAGATGTCGCACACATCATTTTTTATGCCACAAAACTGGGGTAGCAGAGTTGATAAAATGACCCCCTTTTGCAGCAGCTGATTTCACATTTTTCGGTTTAGTAGTGAGCGCAATAACTTTCTGCACTACTATACTGCTTTTTGACGTAAATGATTGGAATTAGCAGGGCAATATTTGAAAATGAGGGTTATAACCTTTCCACAAAAAGACTTTTATTCCAGACATTGCTGTCTCTGCACAAACGTGAATATTCACTAGAGGCAATTAAGGTTTGCAGTAGCTGAGCCGAATGCTTCTTACTTGGCCATCAATCTCTTCATTACCTTAATTAGCCAAAGTCCCTGAATGTAGCCAATAAGAACAGAAGGCACGCAATAAACATCGTATCACCCAGCACCCAGCTGAACCTTGTTGGCACAGCTTTTTACAATCAGAAACACCATATTTTATGAAGTCCAATATTCAATGTGAATAACAACAACATTACAAAAATCTCTAACATTCTAAGAAATTGTTTTTTAATGGGAGTCTGTCTATCAAACCATTAGCATAGACACATAGCTGTAGTTCACTTGATCAAAAAAAATGTTTTTCTTTTTATAATTTCTGAAGCTCTGTTCCCAAGTTATGATAATTGTTCTTAATATGCAAATTAGGCCTTTGGTGCAATGAGGTTGCCACCGCTTCTCTAGTTGAACCCAAGCTACACTTCTTTCTGTGGTCAGCCACTCCCTCATTGCTTTGCCACACCTCTAATCCTGTCCCATGCCTAGCTATACACACCTAATCCCGCCTAGTCCCCTTTGTGCCGCCACTCAGTAATATTGCCCACACAGAGTAAGTGCACCACACACAATAGAATACCACCTAATTGCCCCCTCACAGTAGAAAGTTCTTATAGGTGCAGCCCCCCTCACAGTTTGAGGCACCCAAAAGTTCCCCCTATATAGTATTAGACCCCCATAAGTTGCCGCACAGTGTGAGGCCCCCATGAGTGCCCCAGACATACTATGAGGCTCCCATAAGTGTCCCCATATACAGTGATGCCCCCTTATATTGAATGCTCACCTATCCAACCTTCGCACGATGAATGGTAAAGAGCAGGTCTGCTCTGCTATGGATACAGTAAGAAGGTTCTTCAAACCTGACAGAACACAAAATCGTCCTTCAAACTGCCTAGAGTACCTGAACAGTTGGTTCTTATTAGGTTCCACTGTCTTCTGCAGTGAAAATCATGCTTAGCATACAGCAGGAGCAGTGAATAATCAGCAGGTTGAAGTCAAAGATGCTGGCAGCTTCTTTCCTGAAGTCAACGTTGCTGCTTCCAAATCTTGTCCCTTCTCACTTTGTAGACTGGCCTCTTGTTTGTGCTAGGGAACGTCAATCAAAACCTTCACTGCATTTGGAAGACAGAAAAACCTAATTACAACACCATCCAGGACAACGTGAGCCAAATGTTCAGGTACTCCAGACACTTTGGAGGCAAGCACAGGTGCACCCTAGACACACTGAGTACAGGCACCCTGAATAATAAACTTGTATAGTTAACAGGCTTATATTCTTGACTGGTAATAACATTAATAAAAGTACATGGAAATCAGATGAAAATGTAAATAAAAGAAATGAATAATTCAAGTTAATTCAAGCAGGTGAGAGTAGCATAGAAAATAACATTTTATAGAAAGCTGTATGAATGGCAATGAAACCCAGAACGGATTACTGTTATTTCTAAGTTAGAAGCATAAAGTCTGAGGGCAGACGTGGACTGGGAACTTAAAGTGGCCCTGGAGGAATAAAACTAATAGTAGCCCCATGTTGTAGGCGGGTCCAAATTGACAGAAGGCAGGGCCAATATAAGTAGGCAGGTCCAACATAAGTAGGTGGGGCCAGCAATACTGTAGTGCAGCACAAAAGCTGCTCCAGCAAAACCACATACTGTACATAGTACAGCACAAAATACTGCCGCCCGGCCTTCAAATCTATTACTGTCCTGAGGATGGCAATGCAGTAGAATACAGGAGGGGACTTTCTTCTGCCAGTCAGATGCATAAGCACCAGATGCTCCTAGCATTAATTAAAGGGGTTGTCTCACATCAGCAAATAGCATTTATTATGTAGAGGATGTTAATACAAGGCACTTACTAATGTATTATTATCCATGTTGCTTCTTTTGCTGACTGGATTCATTTTTCCATCATATTATATACTGCTCATTTCCATGGTTATGACCACCCTGCACTAAAACAGGGGTGGCTGTGCTTGCAAACTGTGGGAAAAAGTACCAGCCTATGTGCGCTCCCATGGTCCCAGACACCAGAGATTTCCTTGTATGATTGAAGGTCAGCCCATCCCTACGCACAGCTGAGTCTCTGCCTTGGCATCATCTGTTCACCTGACAGCACCTAACAGAAACAGCTTTCTGCAGGGGAGTGAGACATTTTTATTAACTGCACTGCAGTGAACACGGGGCAGAGTGCCATCTCTATTATCTCCCTGCAGAGACCTGGCTGTAGGAAGGGTGACCATCAGCAGTCAGATGAGCAGGAGGATGTACATGTTGCCATTTACTTTGAACAATAGATGTGGGTGTCATTCATTAAAACCGGTGTTTTAGACGCTGGTTTTAATGAATGAGGCCCCTCCGTTACTTCGCCACATCCAGCGCCGCTTCTAATTGTGAGACAGTTTCCAAGCTGTCTTACATTTAGACCATTTTCTACACCTAAAACAGCCAATCCCATCCCCTTCCCCGCCCATGCCACGCCCACTTTTTTAGACCTGGCATGAGCGGGAAGAAGCCGCCTTCTGCGTCTGAATTCCTTAGACAATACATATCCTCTACATTGGAGACAAATCACAGTTCAGTTGTGACTCCCAAACAGAGCCTCCAGTATAAGCCTTTACACATGGTGTAATTTTCACCACAGACAATCACACCATAACATTTTCATGACAAATGTGGATTTTGATTTAGATTTGTAACTGAATTGCTTTGTCCATATTTGGGTCTGCAAACAACGGATCTGGAAAATATGGATATCTTCCATGTGTATTCTGCATTTTTCTCACTCCCATCAATAGAATGGGCTATCCTTATCCGCAACACGGACAAGCGTCGGATATGTTCTTTAACTGGAATCTGCCACTTTTGGCATTCCAACTGTTGTGAAACTACAACTCTCAGCATGCACACTGTGCTCAGATTTTCTTACAACTTCCATAGAATTTAATGGGGCATTCTGGGAGTTGTAGTTTCAGAACAGCTTGGGTGTTGAAGGTTGCTGATTAGAGATGAGCGAATGTGCTCAAAATGAGCACTGTACCGCTCGGCTCCCCTGCGTTCGCATGGGTGAAGGCAGCCGCTTCCGTCCTCCTCAGGAGGACGGAAGCGGCTGCCTGCGCCCATGCGAGCCGAGCGGTACAGTGCTCATTTTGAGCACGTTCGCTCATCTCTATTGCTGATCCCTGTTCTACAATTTGCAGAATGGCCACATGGCTCCACAAAATATTCAAAATTGTGCACATCCCCATAGAAATGAATGGGTCTGTGATCTAACTGCAAAAAACGCAGATAACACATGGATGAAAAATTTCCCAGCAAATTTTACTACAAAGCAGTAAGTAAGAAGAGACCATTATGTCAACTGCCAGAAGTGGCAGGAGACTGATTTCAGAGCCCACCCCCAGCAGCACAGATTATCAGAAGCACCAAAAGAGAACACATGTAAGCAAAAAATTATGAAATCTGTATTTTTATACCTAAAACACTGTGAATTATTTTGAAACACATATCATAACAATCATTCAGAACTTTTGGTATAATCAATGTATTTACTAGCATGGTAATATAGTCATTAAAGGGGTTGTCCGAGTTATGACAAAAAATATATAGCACTGTAAATCTGATGGGCAGCAATATATAACTAAGTTAAGCAAGTTTTAGGCAAAAAAAAATCCATATTTCCTAATTTCCCTGGTTCTCTTCTGGTCTTTGTTTACATGCAATAACAACAATCTCAGCCCCTCCCCCTTCTCCCCCCCCCTCTCTGCAAAGGGAATGAATACAAGTGCTGAGTGACATGTCTGCCTGCTAGAATACTCAGCAGCATGTTGTATGTGTAGGACTACAAGTCCCAGCTGTACAATGACACTGCTAATACATACAGGAATTTCTCCCTACCTGTTCTTGTACAATACAATTCCTCTACAGCTCTTGTGCCCAGCATTTGTCTCCTCTCACTGCTGCAGCTACTATTTGTTATAAAGCCTTGAGCCCTCAGTGTGTTCTGGCTGAAGGGGTTAATGTTTTATCTGAAGGAAACCAGGGAGAAAGCAGATAGCAGGAGCCCGGCAAAGAAAGGGGGCGTGGCCAGTGACGTCTCGTGTACAGACTCTTATCTGAACTCTGAGGCTTGTACACGAAACGTCAGAGACCAGAGAGATAAGGTGACATCACAGGTCATGTGACCCTCAGTCAACTCTGAGAAACCAGCAGCTTTAGAAACACAAAGTATATGGGAAAGTTGTTACACCTGACAAGTTAGAAACATATAAAGAACAAAAAAATAACTCGGACAACCCCTTTAAAGGGGTTCTCCAAGTTAAATTTATTGATGACCTATCCTCAGGATAGGTCATCAATATCAGATCGGCAGGATCAGCTGTTTGAAGAGGAGGTGCGCGCCTACCAGCGCTGCCTCCTCTTCATTGTTTACACGCTAGACGTAACATGGGTAGCGGTGAGTAGGTGTAATTACACCTCACCGCCCCATTCATTTCAATGGGAAGGATTGCTCCTATACAAGTCTATGGGAGCGAGCCTTCCCATTGAAATGAATGGGCTGTTTAGGTGTAATTACACCTGCTCACCGCTACCCATGTTACGTCTAGCGTGTAAACAATGAAGAGGAGGCAGCGCTGGTAGGCGCGCACCTCCTCTTCAAACAGCTGATCGGCGGAGGTGTTGGGTGTCGGACCCCTGCCGATCTGATATTGATGACCTATCCTGAGGATAGGTCATCAATATATATAACTCGGAAAACCCCTT
This sequence comes from Rhinella marina, assembly GCA_900303285.1. Lineage (NCBI taxonomy): Eukaryota > Metazoa > Chordata > Amphibia > Anura > Bufonidae > Rhinella > Rhinella marina. Next base: position 61,924 of record ONZH01022178.1, on the reverse strand, counting down.
TAAAGGGGTTGTCTCATCTGTGACATTGGTGTCATATAAATAGGATCCCATCTCTGGGACCCACATCTTTTCCCTGAAAGTGAAGAAGAGTGTACCACACATACACATGTGCTCTATTCAATACTATTGGAGTTCTGAAACTAGCCGAGTGAGCATGCTCAGCTATTACCAGAAGTCACATAGAAATTAATGGACAGCACACCACGCAAGTGAGGCCGACGTTTCATTCACTTATATGGGACTGGTGGACATAGCCCGACCACTGCTCAGCAATTTTCTGCAGTCCCATAGAAATAAATAGAGGGCGGCTGCACTCTGCTCACTTTAGATGTCCCATTCTGGAAAGAGCCTTTGGGACCCCTGCCTATCTGACATTGGTGGCAAATCCTTGCTACAAATGTCTCAGATGAGACAACTCCTTTAAGACTGGTATTCTACCTGCTATACTGATAAGTACTTAAAAAATACCATGTTAAAAATTCCCACCTATGGCTGTAAAGCTGTTGCTCATTGTGTTATCATTTTAGCTTGTCTCTACCTTCTTTTTTAATTTTCACCACTTTCAAATGGTATCTTATTGTTTAAAGACAAGACCATTTTGTGTGCTGGCTAAATATTTCCCATGAAGAAGTGATTATTTGCAAGTACCATAGGATAAAGCTGTTAACAGCCATGAGTGCAACTCTTCGGAGCAACAGCTGGCTCTACTTGTGTTGATCTGAACCGTGAATGCTGCTGCAGAAAACCACTGAGCGTTTTACAGTAATTATCTCCAAATTTATGGTTATTTTAAGATCCATCCGAGAGTCAAATGCAATAAATTCCAGCAAGATGTAAATGACTCCTTATTGTGCACGCTGAAAAATAATATGTGGGATACTTGATGGTTGCTTAGTTACTAAAATATATTCATGTCATGTTTTAAGTGAATGAAGGCAGCATATACATTATTATGTAAAATCCAGTCTAAAAATAAATAGCAAATGAACAAAATATTAGAATTCGCTCCTTGTTTTATTCAGTTATTCTTCAAAAATACATATGCACCCACCCATTCACCGGGGAATTGATTTGCCTTTATTTTACATTAGTGTCTGACTTAAGAATACGCTCATGTAAAGGAATGACAACAGTTAGCTACGTGTTCACCCGAGCAGGGGTCCGGGCACAGGATTAACCATTGAGTCTGAGTTTACACGTTCAGTCTTTCGGAAACCCATGGTGACCAATGGCTGCAAGATTTTATGGGTTAAGCTAAGGTCTTATCTACAAAATCGAGTCCCTATAGTCTGTTTTTGTGGCATTTTTAGGGTACAGTACATCCACATGGAAGAGAAAAAATATGTTGGGGATTTCGCTGTACGCTGTTAATAAATGCCAAAAACCACTGATACTATGGTCAGATCATTGCTTTCAATTTTCACAGTGCTGACCATAGTGCCAAGTGTTCATTTAATGGTCCTGATCAAGGAGGCAAATGGCAGTAATATGTTACTGAGAGACAAATGAGAGACAAATTTCAGCAATGGTGTTGCAACACAGCAGAAACTGCAGATTCAGATGGAAAGCCAAATGGAAGGGCCTGAAAGCCACATTTGTTTCCTTTGTCACTAGTTGAAGAACACTGCCATAAAAAAAGTCTACCACTCAACCAGAATATATCAATATCCACTAAACTGACTCCCTAAAATATTCACCACTAGGTTAGGATCCCTTAGGCTGGATTAACATACACAACTATTCTGCAGATTTCATTGCATTTTTGTTGGGTTCTTAAAGGGTTTGTCCAAGATTAGAAAAACATGGCTGCTTTCTTCCAAAAACAGCACCACCCCTGTCCATGGGTTGTGTCTGTTACTACAGCTCGGCTCCATTGAAGTCAGTGGAGCAAGGTTGTCATACCACACACAACATGTGGACAGGGGTAGTGCTATTTTTGGAAGAAAGCAGCCATGTTTTTCTAATCCTGTACAAGCTTTTTCACCCTATTTTAGGTCAAAACTGCCCAGACCTTATTTTAAAGTCTATAGTAAATTACTGAAACGTTACATAGAAAGTATTTTTGTTTGTGGCATCCTGGGGTGTTTTGGGGCTTTGGATCTTTTTTTCTTTTTCCAAAATGCAGCATTCTTTGGATATGTTTTTTGTCCTGAAATAGTTTTCATTGGTTTCTCTATAGGACTTAGAGGGAAAAAAAGCTTGTATTTTAAATGTTGCAAAAAAGCCAAAAAGGCTTGTAGAAAACGCGTTAAACTCATTGCATCTTGTTTATAAGCATTCAAAACCGTGTATTTGCACACACAGAACAGATCCCCTTCTCCTAAAATGGCAAAATTCAGAATTTTTGTGAATTCTAGTGTGTGCCACCTTGATTAATCTGAATTATTGAGGGGACACACTTCTGGCTGCAAATAATTCTAAAAAGAAGAGAAGAGTCTAAAAGGGCTTCCCATTTTACAGTGATTGTATATACCTAGGATATACCTTGTCTTTATAATGGATGAAACCCCACTGATCCTGACAATGAAGGAGACACAGCACTGGTGCACCGCTGTGTCCCCTTCATTGTACTGCTCATACATGATGACGCGTTAGCCACCAACTCTGCAGGGTACTGCCAGAGCAATTCAGGTGAATGGGGCTGGCTGCATACGGTCAGGTGGATGAGAGCATTGCTGTGCAGGCAACATTTTCAGGATGCAAAGATGTGGGTTTGTCACAAGATCTAATCCATGTACTTGTTATCAGGCACTATGCCTAAACATAACTCACAGCCTACAACTCCAAGTATTTAATAGCTTGGAGTTGTAGGCTGTGAGCTATGTTCTTCTAGCTATGCTTTTCTTCAGCAGCTATTTGTCAGGGATTGCTGAGAGAGGGAGGAGAGAGGTGGTGGAGTCCTAAATACAAACTCCCTTGTAGGTTCTTCAGGTGGCTCACTGTAGGACATACAGCATTATTAATATGACTTATGGGAAGTCTAAGAAACTGATGACAGATGAATTCTGGAGCACTAGTACCTGAGCTTACAATTCAAAGACTTCACACATATAGTGCACATAATGAGATATATTTACTAAGCAAAATTTCCCAGAACTCTACCACAAATTGGGCAAAAAAGCCTGGCGTACCACGCATGCACCAATTTCATTAGTTTTAGATAGCTCACTAGACAGTTTGAAAGAAGAAGTCAAGAAAAAGGGGCAAGGCGAGTCATAAAATTTGCCAAGTTAAAGAGGACCTTTCACCGCTCCTGACATGTCTGTTTTAATAGCTTCATGCATTCTCCATGTAATAACAATTCTGGAGCATCTATTCTCATGGCTCTATGTTGTTCAATTCCTTTATTATTTTTACTAGAAGTTATAAATTAATTGCTAGCAGTCTGCAGTAAGGGTACAGAGGGGAGGTAACCAGTTGGGGGTGTGTACCTGCACAGTCTGACTCTATCAATCAGTGCTGCCATTGTCAGACTGTTCAGGTACACACTCCCAACTGGCTACCTCCCCTCTGTACCCTTACTGCAGACTGCTAGTAAATTCATTCAATCAACTTCTAGTAGAAATAATAAAGGAATGGCATAATATAGATCCATAAGAATAGATGTTCCAGAATTGTTATTACATGGGGAATTACAAGGTATTAAACAGGCATGTCAGGAGTGGTAAGAGGTCTTCTTTAATTAATGCCATGGGTCCAAATACTACCGAGAAGAAAAGAATCTAATGTGTCTATCAAGATGCACCAGATTTATCACACCGCGTGCACACATTCAGCCTGTCTGGTGTATTTTTATCATGTCTAAATTTAGGACCGTAATAATAAATCTGACCCAATGATTCAGAAACTCAATTTTTCATATTTGGCAAAGCACATAATATATATTAATACTCACCATTATGAATCACTGCACATAGGTGTCTGCCTGGTTTTCACAATCTGAAACATAAAATAGGAACTTGATGATGCAGCACTGTTATATCACATATGTCAGATGAGGATGCAGATATAGGTTAAATCAGGACATGCTTCCGCACTCCTGGGATCAGGTAACAGAGGACGAAATCTGGAACTATCCCACCAGATCTGGGATGGTTGGGAGGTATGGTATGTGACAACCACACTGTGCTTTTAAGAAGACATCTGATCTGTTTTTGGCTCACTAAGGCCTAGGTCTACAATTGTACATAACTGCTTTTCTCAGAAATCAGTCAGATACAATGCGATTCATTTCAAGGAGACCTGATGATGAAAAGTTCTGGACTATCAGACAGTTTACTTCCTCAGAAGCTCTGTGCAGAACCTATGTCGTCAATCCGAACAGATTTGATGTGAAGGCCACCACTGCTTGAAACCAAATGGACCCCATTAAAAGTCAATAGGGTTCGTCAAGTGCAGGTGATATCCACTCTGTGATGGATTCAGCTAAGTGTTGTGATTTCCATTCAAGATGCAAGTGTGAACTATGCCTTACAAGAATAAACATACAGCACTCTAGTAGGGGAAGAGAAGCCGACCCAAAGCAAAATGGCAACACAGCTTTTTTAATGAATTTCCTATTTGGCTAATTGTGGTGCAATTCCACAAATTAAACTATGAATGAAAGGAATTCCACTGTACATGCATTATATGAAAGCAGTGATTTGCATTATCTGTTCATTCCTGAGATGTGAATTTGGACTGTAGTCGAATGAAAAAAAAATTGAAGCAACATTTCCACCTTTGCAGGCATTTCTTTTTCATTCAATAAATTGAAATCGCTAAAGTTTACATTTTTTTAATTGTATTCCTGTCTTGCTGTGGCAGAAAAATGAGCTTGCGTTACCCTTGATAAATCACTCGCCAACAGATATAGAAAAGTCACTGGGCTAACTGCAGCCGTAATGACCAAATGGTTAAATCATGGCTTTGTTCCCCTGCGCAAGTAAATAATTTTGTGACAAAGCTATTTATTGTGGTGCCTCTGCGCGATAACAGATGCTCAGCTGAAAATTGTAAAACTTGTAACTCAATGAACTGACAGTTAAATTAACATAAATTTTATACTGCTGACAACAGGGAGAAAACACAGAAATGTAAATGTAAACGCTGCTTGAAAGAAGAAAGATATTCCAATGGAAACTGAGCAATTTGGTAATAAATAAGACAAAATAAGAAGAAAACAACATTTATTTCTGCTAACTAGTCAAAGTCCCCGGAGGAATTTTCCATGTGTCTGGCAGTAAATAAAACCCACCACTTTACCGTTAAAAATTGGCAATGACCTAAACATTTAAATAACCAGAGAACTGTTTCCTGTTTGTTAAAGGGGTTGTCCAAGAGAACAAAAAAAACTTGGCCAAAGACTGGATATGTGTTAAAGTAAGAAAAGAAACTATACTCACCCATTTATTCCCCGTCGCATCTACTCTGGTCCTCCTGACTAGGCTCTGTTTATATGGCTTGGTGAAAGAGGTGTATATACCACTGACCGCTTAGGCCAGTGTCTCTCAGCTCCAGTCCTCAGGACCCACCTACCAGTCATGATTTGAGAATATCCCACAGAATGAATACCTGTGGTAAGTCCTGATGCACTGACACTAATTATATGTCCTGCTGAATACTAAGGAAATCCTGAAAACATGACCGACAGGTGGGCCCTGAGGATTGGAGATGAGAAACACTGGCTAAGGCCAATGGTTGGTTGCAGCAGTCACTTGGGGCATACGGCTACGTCATTGCTGCAACTACTTAAACATACTGTGGCAGTGATGATTGGAGCAGCAGCGCTGGGTACATCAGGGGGTTAAATGGGTATCTTCCACCCTTTGACATTCACCCTGCAAAAAATACTGGTAAGGTTTGCGATGTCCGTTTAGTAAGTATTCCGGTTTTCTGCTCCACCAATGCCACAATCACTGGATTTGGCATATGCTGGAGCCCAATGGATCCCATTCACCATAATGTAGTCAGATGAGTTTCTGGCATGAAGACCGGTATTTTGGCAGACAAGATACTGCTGCATGCAGCAGATTTTCATAATGTTTTGCTGGATGTGAACCTAGCCTTACCTGCACCCTGCTAATGTTCCCTCTTGACCAGTGACCTGGACAGTCTTTGGGGAAGACAATCTTATTTGTTCTGATATTTGGTTACCCCATCCACTTTATTGTAATTTGGATTTTCCTCACTATAAAAGTGGTGATAGCAGAGTGTTAGGATATGCCATCACTTACGGTCAGTGACGTTCTGACTGCTGGGAACCCACGATTGTCAGAACAAAGTAGAAGTTCCTTCACAGACTTTTCCTGCATGTCAGTGCTTCTGGACACCCACTGTGCAGCCCCGTCTCCTTGAAGTGTTTTTTGTTATATACTGCTTTCAAACAATTGCCCCCACTTCCCTATTGCATAGGTCTCTTTGCTGCAGTTTGGTCTTTGGTCAACTCCCTCATGGTCTTCAGCTTTGTTAACTCACTATTTCACTCCTCCTTAGGCTTGTACTTTTTATTTTTTTGAAATTCTTTATTTATGAAGTTTCAATATTAATACAAAAAAACAAGAGAAACATAGAGGTACTACAACCAGACTTAGCGACCAAAAATTGTCATGGAAAGTAGCGATACATAGCCGGTCAAGAAAAAGCTGCAAATCAAAACTCATAGGCATATAATGATAGTTGTAGTGGATAGACTGTGCGAGGTGGAGTCCCCGCACAGAGTATTAGTCAAATAAACAAATATCAAACAGAGATCAAAACCTGGGAGACCATGGAAAACCATGAGAGCCATTACAGCAGCTGATATAGCAGGTAATACAGCACGTGATATAGCACAGACGTCATCTGATGGTGCATGTAGGTATGTCAGTACGAGCACGGGAAAGAATCTAGTCCTGGGCTGTCTATGCCGGGCATGTGAGGGAGGGGATGGAAGAGGGAAGGGAAAGGATAAGTCTAACGGGAGGCCTCCGTTTTAGTGTGACTGGTAGGATATCCAAGGTTGCCAGACCTTCAGAAAGGCCGATCTGTTATGTCTATCCCAGCCTATCATCTCCTCCATGCGGCAAATTTGTTGTACTTTATCAGTCCATTCTGCGATAGTGGGAGGATCTGGATTTCTCCATTTAGTAGGGATAATGTATTTAGCCGCAGTAAGGAGGTGAGTAGCCAAATTGTTAGAGGAAGGCGAAAAATTATCTTGGGGCTTCCACAATAAAATGAGTGAGGGCGAGAGAGATAAGTCAATGCCACACATCTTGTTGATGTGTGCCTCAATCCCTTTCCAGAAAGGGGTGAGTTTCGAGCAAGACCACCAGATATGTGATATTGATCCTGTGTCTCCCTGACATCTCCAACATAAATCATCAGATGTGGTATGTGCTTTACACAGGTATTCTGGAGTGCGGTACCAGCGAGATAACACCTTAAAGGAATTCTCCTGCAATCTCACACATCGTGAGAACCCATGTGAGTGGCGAAGAATAAATTTGCATTCCTCCTCAGATAAGTTTAATTGGAGCTCCTTCTCCCACGCTAACAAATATGCCGGTTTCCCTGCAGATTGGTGTTGAATGAGGTAGGTATGGAGCGTTGAAAGGCACTTATGAGGGAGAGTAGGGAGGAGGGTATAGTTTTCTAACCAAGTGGGGTCAGGATATTGTGGAGGACACACCTTGTCAAAGGCGGCAACGAAGGAGGTGATATTTATGTTATCCAAGTAGGTAATAGGATAGTTCGGGGAGTCAGTCATAATAGACTTTAGATAAGATTCCTTGTCAGATGAGTGTATCAGGTCAGAGATCCTATAGCTACTTAGCTTCTTCCACATTAACGTGAAGCCTTGAAACTCCGGGTTTAAGAAAAAAGGGAGAACTGATAAGGGGGCCAGGGGTGAGAGGAAGTTAGAGGACATGTGGAGGTCAGGAGTTTTCCCACAGTAATGGAGCATACATCGGGTAATATCGCTAAGTACTAGGTTTTTTGGTATATAAAGGCGTTTCACCCACAGGAGGTGTAAAGCTTTGTCACCCAACAAAGCTCTTTCTGCATCAGCATAGAGTGAGGTGTTTGTGGGTCTCGCTATATCAATCCACCTTTCTAGTTGAATGGCGTGGAGGTAGGTTTGAAGGTCGGGAAGGGAGAGCCCTCCTGTTTTGGATTTCCTGATGAGGAGGGTGTAAGCTAGTCTAGGCCTTTTATTAGACCATAGAAACGAGGAGAACAAACTCCTAAAGTCTGTGAGGAATTTGGAGGACAGAGAAATAGGTAGACACCTCAGTACGTACAGAATCTGTGGGAGAACGTATGTTGATAAAAGGTTCTTCCTGCCTAGCCAAGAAAGGCAAGGTAGTTTTAATGATCCTAGGAAGGATTTAATCTTGGAGAATAGGGGAACATAGTTTAGCTTAAAGAGGACCTTTCACCACTTTTAAAAAATCAAACTACACTATGTACCTTATAGTGTATCCCCCTCTGATGGCAGCGGCGTTTTTTTTTTTCCAAAAGGTCCCCCGGTGGCTTCACACGGCCCCCCGTTCTTCTGTCGGGCTTTATGTAAATTCAGAAGCATCGGAACAGGGAGGAGGAGACTCCCTGTTCCTCAATGGGCGTTGCTTCTGCCCTGCTGTGAGCGCTGTCCAATCAGAGCGGACCGCTCACAGCAGGGTTGAACTCCTTCGGCCCTGCTGTGAGCGGTCCGCTCTGATTGGACAGCGCTCACAGCAGGGCAGAAGAAACGCCCATTGAGGAACAGGGAGTCTCCTCCTCCCTGTTCCGATGCTTCTGAATTTACATAAAGCCCGACAGAAGACCGGGGGGCCGTGTGAAGCCACCGGGGGACCTTTTGAAAAAAAAAAGCGCCGCTACCATCAGAGGGGGATACACTATGAGGTACATAGTGTAGTTTGATTTTTTAAAAGTGGTGAAAGGTCCTCTTTAAACAGTAGACCTGGATCAGATGGGATCATGATCCCTAGATGTTTAATGGCTTCCCTAGGCCAAAGAAAGTTAGTGTCTCGTCTAATCGTGGTAAGGAGTGAATTAGGGGCAGAGACATTGAGCATCTCCGACTTATCATAATTGACTTTAAAATTAGAAATAAGTCTAAAATGGTCAAAAATGCGCAATGCCTCCGAAACGCCCTCCCTTGGATTTGTGATGAGTAAAAGCAGGTCATCAGCAAATGCTGCCAAGGAGTGTATTCGTTTTCCTATATGTAAGCCCTGGATTTTTTCAGAAGCCCTTAGTTTTTGTAACAACAGTTCCAATGTAAGGATGAAAAGCGAGGGAGAGAGAGGGAAGACCCTGCCTCGTGACATTTGTGATGTTAAAGGATGGCAAAAGAAACCCATTAACAAGGACTTTAGCAGAGGGGGAGCTATATAAGGAAAAAATAGCAGAAATGAATGGTGGCGGAAAACCAAAATGTTGTAGCGCCCTTTCCATAAAGTACCAGTTGACCCTATCGAACGCCTTCTCGGCGTCTGTGCCCATCAAGACGAGAGGCGTTCCATTTTTCCTGGCGTAATATACCGCATGAAGCACCCTGCTCACATTGTGTCTGCCCTCCCTACCTTTAATGAATCCCACCTGTTCCTCTCCAATCAGGTAAGGGAGCAATTTAGCCATGCGGAGGCTTAGTAGTTTGGCCCACAACTTGACATCCACATTAAGTAAGGATATTGGCCTATAACTGCTGCATTTAGAAAGGTCCTTCCCCTCCTTTGGGAGAATAGTGATGTTGGCCTCTAAAGCTTGTGGAGGGAGGGGAAGTCCTTGCATGAGAGAGTTGCACCAGGACACAAAGTGAGGAAGCAAAGTTTCCCTGAACTTTTTATAATATACAATAGACAGGCCATCTGGCCCAGGGCATTTCCCTGGTGGCACACTAGAGATTACTTTCCATGCTTCCTCCGATGTGACCGGTAGCAACAGCTCAGATTTATCCGCCTCTGAAAGAGTAGGGACCTTAATGGACTCCAAGAACTCATCAATTTTCTGTATGAGCCGATTGGGTTCCATAGTTGGCAAATTATAAAGTGAAGAGTAAAACTTCGTTAATTCTGCTGCTATGGCAGGTGTAGATGTGTGGGTATGTCCTTGTTCTGACTTAATAGAGGCTATAAAAGCTTTGGTGCGTTGACCTTTGATCATCTGTGTGAGGAGTTTTGAACCTCTATCTCCATGGAGGTAAAACTTATAACGAACCGCTCTAAGTGTTCTGGCAGATTTAATATTCAACAAATCTTTCAACTGGGACCTAAGTTGAATCAAGTCCCTGTAGGTGGCCTCAGTAGAAGAGGTTTTATTAAGTTTGCCCAAAACGGAGATTTGAGAGAGTATGGAATCTATCTTGGCTGACCTCTGTTTGCGAATCCAGGCTCCCAATGATATAAGTTCACCCCTAATGTAAGCCTTATGGGCTTCCCATACAATAGGCATAGCGGTGTGTGCTGTGGTATTTAAAGTAAAGAAAGTATCTAATTTCTCTTCTAGTTTATTTTTATCTGAGTCATTCTCCAACAGGGTGTCGTTGAGCCTCCAAGTCCATGTTTTTGGAGGGATATCTTTCATGTGAAAAAGTATGGAGACAGGTGCGTGATCTGATATAGTGATGGGTCCAATAGTGGCATGTTTGATAGAACCTAGAATATGATGGGATGCAAACAAGTAATCCAGACGCTGGTGGGTGCCATGTACAGCCGAAAAAAAGGTGAAGTCCTTCTCTGTTGGATGTGTCACCCTCCAAAAATCTGTCACCTGGTGTGCTGCTAGTGAGGCTTTAAGCTTACGAATCTGTTTGGCTGGATATTTAGGAATAGCTGAGGTGGAATCCATGGGGTGATCAAGGATTATGTTAAAGTCTCCTCCTAGTAGGAGCGGGCCCTCTCTGAAGGAATGCAGATCATTTAATGTGTCCACTAGCCATTTAACCTGATGGGTATTGGTGGAGTAGATATTTGCAAGGGTAACCTTCATGCCATATAAAACGCCTTTCAAGAAAACAAACCTCCCATCAGGGTCTACAGATTGAGCCAGGAGTTGAAAAGGGATGTTAGCTCCTATTCCTATAGATACTCCTCGGGAAGCAGAGGAATAAATACTGTGGTACCATGTTGGGTAATATTTAGAAAAAAGGGTATGGGTGCGGTTATGCCTGAAATGGGTTTCCTGCAGGAAGAGCAGGTCCGCCCTCTCCCTCCTCAACATATGGAAAATTTGGCTACGCTTCTGAGGGACATTTAAGCCATTTACATTCCAAGTACACAATTTAACTGACGCCATATTTACATATTAGAAGATCAGCATGATCGCCTGTACCAAGCATCACCCCCTGTGATACGGCTCCCAAGGTCTCCAACATACAACTATAAACAACATCTGAGCGCCCTATAAAGGACAGAAAACAGGTTAAGAGACATAGCAGCATAGTGACTAGCAGATAATATGTGAGGGGGGGAGAAAAAGTGAAGAGCACATAGCCATACTCCAACCGTGGCCACGGCTCTTTTCCTTCTTATAGGGACCCGCGTCAGGGAAGAGACGGCCCGTAAGTAGGCCCTGTGAAGGGCTATATCGGAACGCTCAGTAGCTAGGCCTCCCCCTTCCCCAAGGCCAGGTCCGCTATGAGTACTAAGAAGCTAGCAGTTGTCTAGCAAACCGTCCAGATGTATAGGTATACCTAAGCAAATAATAATCTTGAAATGAGAATACATTAAAGGAACAATTAGAACGTATCTCCACTCAGGAGAATATGATAAGAGTCCGCAGATCATACATATGTACGGGAGATATACTTATCACAGCCCGGTGGTATGAAGCGGAGTTCTTGGGATTCAAAAATAAGAATTAAAGAGAAAAGAAGGGATAATATCCCTAAAGCAGTGAGAAAGTTCAGGTAGTCGCCTGATCAGTGAGGCGTTTCTTGGACTGCGGGGACTTGAATTTCTTCACCACCTGCCATTCGTCCGGAGCAGGTAGCGGTGGTATCTTGCAGTTTCCTGGGAGAGGTAGCCATGATGGAATGTCCAGGGGCTCCGACTGAAGGAGAGGCCAAATTTTCCCCAGGTCATCGGGATGGTGGATATTAATCTGTTTCCCGTTGATTGAAGTGCTAAGTCCAAAAGGGTATAGCCATCTCAACGGGTGTTTTTTAGCCCGGAGGAGATCCGTAAGAGGTTTTAGTAGCCTACGTTTGGCTAAAGTGCTGGCTGCGAGATCTTGAAATAACTGGATCTTGTGAGATTCAAACACAATGTCCCCCTTATTCCTGGCCGCATTCAATATGGCGGCGGTGTCCAAGTAATTTAGTAGGCCACAAATCACATCCCTCGGTGGTGCGTCAGCATCCGGCCTGGGCCTAAGAGCTCTGTGGGCTCTTTCTATAATAATAGAGGCTGCTTTTTCTTGGCCTACAAGTTAGGCGAAAATGCTTCTCACCGTGTCTTGAATAACGTCCACTGGAACCGATTTAGGGATCCCCCGCAGGCGAATGTTCTTCCTGCGACTTCTATTTTCTTGGTCTTCCAAGTGAAGGTATGTGGCATTCATATGATCTCTCATTTCATCCCAGTTGGACTGCATAGCGGTGCTGTGCTTAATAACTGCCGTCTGGGTATCTTCCAGGGTAGTCACCCTGTGGCCCATTTGTTTTAAATCCGACTTGATGTCAGCCAATTCCCGCATGACAGGCTCCAAAGCCATGACTAGCGATTCTTTAAGGAAGGCTCTAGTGACAGGGAACGGGTCATGTTCCCCATGTGCTTCCGATGGCGCGCAGGAGCTCCCGTCGTCTGAGTCCTCCATATAAGCCGATGCGGCTGCCGCTTCCTGCGCCATCTTGGAGCGGCTTGCCGGGGAAGCGAGTTTCTTTTTAAGGTACTTATCCAGGTCGGCTTGTCCTTTGCTGTGTCTGTGGGAGTCCAGGGTGTCCCTGGACTTCTCCCTGTTCGGTTTGCCCATGTTTCAGAGGGTTAGGTACTCTAAATATAGCTGCTTAAGGAGCCGTGAGCAGGAGCTCTGAAATCAAGCGACCATTCCCCGCTGCGGCTAGCTCCGCCCCCCAGGCTTGTACTTTTTATTTGGGCTCAACTTATTGCTTGCGTGCTCCATGTTTATGCCTATAATCTCCTTTCTCTGTAATACTGTTTGTTACTACTATAATGTTATGTTTCTGATATTGCAGTACATGGCTTTTATAAGCTTGGCCTGTTTTACCTTGTGATTATTGTATCTTATTCCTTTTGTCTCTCTGTGTACAGATAACGGGTTACTTTGCTAAGCTTTGACAAATTGAAAAAACACAAATAAGTGATGGTGAGATATTATGCCAGGTACTACAATACCCCAAGTCTCTGGCTTCAGGTCTCTAACTCAAAAGCAGACACTTAAAACGACCCTCCAGTCTGGAGCTCAAAAGTGATATGTAAGTCAGTACAGGCCCCCTGTGATGGCTAACCTCCGGCAATTCAGCTGTGGTAAAACTACGACTCCCAAGATGTGCAATTGCTTGACTGTTCTCAGAACTCCACAGAAATTAATGGAGCATGCTGGGAGTTGTAGTTTCACCACAGCTGGAGTGCCGGAGGTTGGCCATCACAGGCAGATCTTGCTCATAGACTGCTTTTATCTAATCTCCATTAGGGCAGAGCCACCTGTGACTCTTATGCAAACTGAACCAATGATGAGATGAAGGAGCTGGTGTCTCTGACAACCTTAGACTAAGCACTGTAGCTAAACTGTAGTCACAGATTACAGTTCTGTGCTAAAGGAGCTTGAAAGGCTTTTCCAAGATTTTGATATTGATGACCTATCCTCATCATAGGTTGTCAATACCTGATCGGTGCTGGTCCGAAATCCGGGAACTCCGCTAATCAGCTGTTTGAAGAGACTATGGTGCTCTGGTGCTCATGTCTTCCATGCATTCTGTCCAATTACAGAGATCTCATTTTACTGTTTAGTTCTACACCATCTTGTATCAGTCTCTCTCTTACTACTGATAATGATGCAGATCAGATGTAATCAGTGTGGCCCATTATGCATGTGCATTTACAGTTCCATTGAGTTCAACAGGAATTTTATTGACATAACTTGGAAATTCAGCAATCTCCATGCTATGATTTAGAAACATTTGCACAATAGAGTCCTGCATTCTAAAAATCAGAAGGTGTTCAGGTAAACTAAACTCCAGTTATACAATGTGATTACTGACTTTAATTACCCTTAAATGGACATCAATATGATTTTTATGACAGTCATTATGGGGTTTAAATACAAGGAGCTGTCTATTTATGACCTTCTGGAATAATAGCTGCATGGAATATTGTGTAGCTATAAGCAGAAACCTTTTCTATGTTTCTGATGTCTAAAATTTTATTTGTGCCTTTTAGGTAGAAGGACATTAGAAAGGGTATACGCATTGCAAAGTGGACAAAGTCCCTTAAAATATGCCAGATTTATTGAGCTGTTGCCTTTGGAAATGTGCCAGATACTGCAGAGATTTTATGGGCTGCATTTCAAGTTGTCTTTTAAAGACTGTTGATCAAGGTTAGAAGAGATACATTCCTAAACCCATGCCTCCATATTTCTAAAATGCTGTTACAGGGATTCTGCCACCATCAAAATAAGTATACCACCAGCTAGAGTAGGTGCCTTGAAACACAACCATACCTTTCTTGTGAAAATCTGGTCTTCTAATGGTGAGAAATACTTTTTTATCTTACTACAAATAAGGTTTTCGGTGCACCATGGGTGGGGCTGCTACGTTTGGTGCACCTGGCTTCCCCTGTGTCATCGCTACCATCTATGGGGACTATCTCTGGGATTGTCAATCACACAAGAGAGGGGGGCCTGGGCATTGTTACTGGCAGAGCAATAGTTCACCAAATGGAGTGTCCCTGCCCACAGTGCATCAAAAACATATATAAAAATAAGCATTTCACAGGATTGTAGGACAGGATTCTCACAGGAAAGATATGGTAATGTTTAAGGCACCTACATGGTGGTACGCTTAATTTGAAACTCATTTTGGAGGTGACAGACTCACTTACTTTTCACTATTTCACATCAGGCATTTCTCCTTCCCTGTGCCTCCTGCACTTATCATTCACTCTTAATGCACTGCTAAAATACACCGTGAGAGAGGCAACGACAAAATGAATTTACAGCTTCAATGATGGATTAGATTACAGGTGCTGCCCACAGAAGTCTGAGGAGAGGGGAGGGGGAGGTGCAAAGAGAGGGGCATACAGTATATAAAGACATTGCTGTTGACTCTAGTAAGTGTTCTACTACCTCACCCCAGAGATGGATTCACAGTTACACTGCAGTCCTAATTGTAGCAAAGTGTGTTATAGACCGTTATAGGGGAGCAGGATCTCCTCTTCTGTGTGTCTTGGGTGACGTGATATCAGCTAGTCCACTAGCTCAGGGAGAATTGGCATTAAAAGATGGAGCCTAAAGAGGTAAAAACTAGTGATAAATGCAAGAATCGAGTTATATAACTGCCAGATATAGTGTTATTAGCCATTTATACACAGTGGCTTATTCTTAATTAAAATCTACCCAAAATGACAGGTATGAGCTAAATCAAATAGTGGTTAAAGTGGTTGTCCCACGAAAAATATTCTACAGTTTTCAAACCAGCACCTGCATCTGAACACTTTTGTAATTGCATGTCATTAAAAATTTTGTATAGCTACTGAGTTATTCAATAAAATGTATCCGTATAGGACTACTTAATTTTTTATTTCTTTGACCTATTCACTGAGCAGGCCGCACATGCTCAGTTTAAACTTTTAACTGTCTCCTGAGCTGTGATAGGCAGAACATGGACACGCCTCCTGAGCTGCAGCAGAAAAGACACTCCCATTGAGCTATCAACTTGATATGAATCTAGCAGAGCAATGAATGGGGGGATCTCTGGATCCATGTGAGGTACAGAGCTGGTTCTAGCTTTGTTAAAAAGAGGTTGTCATGCACTATATGATGTCTGATTTTCATTTTTTACATTATTCGTGGGATAACCCCTTTAACCCCTTGAGGACAGAGCCCATTTTGGCCTTAATGTCTGGGCCAAATTTTTGAATTCTGACATGTGTCACTTTATGTGGTTATAACTTTGGAACGCTTTTACTTATCCAGGCCATTCTGAGATTGTTTTCTCGTGACACATTGTACTTCATGACAGTCATAAATTTGAGTCAATATATTTCACCCTTATTTATGAAAAAATCCCAAATTTACCAAAAATTCTGAAAAATTAGCAAATTTCCAAATTTCAATTTCTCTACTTTCAAAATACACCGTAATACCTCCAAAAATAGTTATTATTTTACATTCCCCATATGTCTACTTTATGTTGGCATCATTTTGTAAACGTCATTTTACTTTTTTAGGACGTTAGGAGGCTTAGAAGTTTAGAAGCCATTTTTCAAATTTTCACCAAATTTTCCAAAACCATTTTTTTTTTAACACCAATGCAGATATAAAGTGATTTTGAGGGTCTTACATAATGAAACCCACCATAAATGACCCCATTTTAGAAACTACACCCCTCAAATTATAAAAAAACTGCTGTTACAAACTTTGTTAACCCTTGAGGTGTTCCACAAGAATTAATGGAAAATGGAGGTGAAATTTCAAAATTTCACTTTTTTCGTAGATTATTCATGTTAATATTTTTTTTCTTGCAACACAGCAAGGGTTAACAGCAAACTAAACCTCAATTTACATTGCTCTGATTCTGCAGTTTACAGAAATACCCCATATGTGGTGGTAAACGTCTCTATGGGTTTGTGGCAGTGGTCAGAAGGAAAGGAGCGCCATACGGATTTTGGAGGCAAAATTTGCTAGAATAGTTTTTAGGCACCATTTTGTAATTGAGAGACCCTGACGTACCCCTACAGTGGAAACCCTCAAAAAGTGACCCATTTTTGAAACTACACCCTTCAAAGAATATATTAAGGGGGTACTGACCACTTTGACCCCCTAAGCATTTTACGGAATTTGGAAACACTTGGCTGTGAAAATGAACATTTTTTTTCTTCCAATAAAATGTTGCTTTAGCCCCAATTTTTTTTATTTGCATAAGGGGTAACAGGAGAAAAGCCCCCCCCATAATTTGTTACCCATTTTCTCCTGAATACGGCAACACCCCATATGTGGTGGTAAACTGCTGTGGGGGCACATGGCAGGACTCAAAACAGAAGGAGCGCCATATGGATTTTACAACACAGATTTTGATGGAGTGGTTTGCGGGAGCCATTGATTTTTATTTTTTTGAGCTATTGTCTTATGTGGGGGCTCATTTTTTGCAGGATGAGGTGGGGTTTTCATTGGTACCATTTTGGGGTAAATACGCCTTTTTGATCGCCTGCTATTACACTTTTTGTGAGGGAAGAGGGAAAAAAATGGCTATTTTGGCATCGTTTTTTTTTTTAATTTTTACAGCATTCGCCTGGGGGGCCATCTCATGTAATATTTTTATAGAGCAGGTTGTTACGGACGCAGCGATACCCAATATGTCCAACTTTTTTATTGTTGGAAAGTTTTACACATTAGATGCATTTTTGAACAGAATAAAATATTTTTTTTTGTGTTGCCATTTTCAGAGAGCCATATTTTTTTCAGTTTTCAGGCGATTGTCTCAGGTAGGGTACAGTTTTTGCGGGACAAGATGACGGTTGAATTGATACCATTTTGGGGTAATTACGCCTTTTTGATCGCCTGCTATTACACTTTTTGTGAGGGAAGAGGGAAAAAAATGGCTATTTTGGCATAGTTTTTAAAAAAAAAAATTTACAGCATTCGCCCGGGGGGCCATCTCATGTAATATTTTTATAGAGCAGGTTGTTACGGACGCAGCGATACCCAATATGTCCAACTTTTTTATTGTTGGAAAGTTTTACACATTAGATGCATTTTTGAACAGAATAAAATATTTTTTTTGTGTTGCCATTTTCAGAGAGCCATATTTTTTTCAGTTTTCAGGCAATTGTCTCAGGTAGGGTACAGTTTTTGCGGGACAAGATGACGGTTGAATTGATACCATTTTGGGGTAATTACGCCTTTTTGATCGCCTGCTATTACACTTTTTGTGAGGGAAGAGGGAAAAAAATGGCTATTTTGGCATAGTTTTTTTAAAAAAAAATTTACAGCATTCGCCTGGGGGGCCATCTCATGTAATATTTTATAGAGCAGGTTGTTACGGACGCAGCGATACCCAATATGTCCAACTTTTTTATTGTTGGAAAGTTTTACACATTAGATGCATTTTTGAACAGAATAAAATATTTTTTTTGTGTTGCCATTTTCAGAGAGCCATATTTTTTCAGTTTTCAGGCGATTGTCTCAGGTAGGGTACAGTTTTTGCGGGACAAGATGACGGTTGAATTGATACCATTTTGGGGTAATTACGCCTTTTTGATCGCCTGCTATTACACTTTTTGTGAGGGAAGAGGGAAAAAAATGGCTATATTTTGGCATAGTTTTTAAAAAAAAAAATTTACAGCATTCGCCTGGGGGGCCATCTCATGTAATATTTTTATAGAGCAGGTTGTTACGGACGCAGCGATACCCAATATGTCCAACTTTTTTATTGTTGGAAAGTTTTACACATTAGATGCATTTTTGAACAGAATAAAATATTTTTTTTGTGTTGCCATTTTCAGAGAGCCATATTTTTTTCAGTTTTCAGGCGATTGTCTCAGGTAGGGTACAGTTTTTGCAGGACAAGATGACGGTTGAATTGATACCATTTTGGGGTAAATACGCCTTTTTGATCGCCTGCTATTACAGTTTTGTGAGGGAAGAGGGAAAAAAATGGCTATTTTGCCATAATTTTTTAAAAATTTTTTTTACAGCATTCGCCTGGGGGGCCACCTCATGTAATATTTTTATAGAGCAGATTGTTACGGATGTGGCGATACCTAACATGTTTATGTATTGTGTGTTTTTTTATTTTTAATCATTTTTTTAACTTTTTTTTAACTTTTTTTTTTTTTTTTCCACTTTCTTGACTCAGATCCACTTGGTTCTTCAAGAACCAGTGGGTCTGGTATTTTACAATACACTGCAGTACACTGTATAGTGTACTGCAGTGTATTTTCTTATAGCCTGTTCAAGCTCCTGCCTTTAGCAGGAGCTTGAACAGGCTTCCATGGCAAGCCAGACGAAAGCGTCTGGTTGCCATGGTAACCATCGGGACGCTGCCACAGCAGCGATGGAAGGGA
This sequence comes from Rhinella marina, assembly GCA_900303285.1. Taxonomy (NCBI): domain Eukaryota; kingdom Metazoa; phylum Chordata; class Amphibia; order Anura; family Bufonidae; genus Rhinella; species Rhinella marina. Next base: position 42,716 of record ONZH01022178.1, on the reverse strand, counting down.
GAGGGAGCTTCCTCCCTCTCATCTGCCCACACCATCGGCGCTGCCAGCGCACCGCAGCGCCGATGGGAGAGGGAGGGAGCGCTCCCTCCCTGTTAACCCCTTCCATACAGCGGTCCCTACGGACCGCGGCATGGAAGGGGTTAAACTGCTGACATCGGTGCCAGCACCGATGTCAGCAGTTTCAAGCAGAGTATCAGCTGTATGCTGATACTCTGCTTGAATAACGATCAGCCATACTGAAAGATCGTTGCGGGCGGCACTCGCGGCAGCCGCCCGCACGTTGCAGGTCTCCCCGCCCGCCTGCCCATCTGCCCACCCATCTGCCCACAGCTAATCAGGGGGGCGGGGGGGAACCCCTGACCTCCCCCTAATTACTGACACTCGGCGGGGATTCGCTAGAATAGCGCTATCCCCGCCGAGTACCCCCTTGCCTGCTGTGAATGGCTGGTCTGAATAGACCAGCCATTCACAGCGATCGCCTTTATGGGGGGTGCACGGCACCCCCCGAGGCCTTCGCTATGGGTGGCTGGGTGCCCTAAACAGCACCCATTACAGCATTTAACCCCCCCTGCACTGAGCAGGGGGGTTTCAATGCAAGACGTACCGGTACGCCCTGTAGCACGAACTACCTCGTGCTCAGGACGTACCGGTACGTCCAATGTCGCCAAAGGGTTAAACTACTGGCAAGGTTTCACAGTGATATGATATAATGGTTGTGTGCATTTTGACAATTTTAATATACAATACTGTAGCTATTCTTTCCACTGACTGCCTTGGAAACAGGCTTGTCTAAAGCTGGCCATACATATAGTCAATCCGAGTGTATGAGGGATCCATTTAAATTAACCTGATCATGCCTCCAGGGCTCAAAAACTTGTCTCTCCTTATCCCTTTGCATGGAGATATAACCAGAATATGGAAAGTGTTGACCTCCGATTTGAGCCCTCTCACAGACCTTTTCTCAGTCACTGGGAACTTGGTTCCATTATTTTGGAACTACCTAACTTCCTTTCTTCCCTGGCATCTGTATTGCAACTCTGTATTGAGTTAACCCGTTTTGAGAAACTAGACATATCTACTTCTGCTCCTCGATATTCACGATATACAATATTTTGCTCACCGAGGTGACAGTTGATAGGGTGAACAATAGCAGAACCAATACTCCTGAATTTTTATCTGTCTGGGACGGGGAGTTGGGTACCCACCTCTGTAAAAACCAATGTAATGAACTGATGTTTTTCAAACATAAACATGTTTCAGCTTTAGAAAGCTGAATTACAAGATATTATTGAGGTGTTATAGAAAACCGGTAATTGACAAATTCTGTCCCTCACTGCCAAACACTTGTTGGCAAGATACGGCCGTAGAGGGGACAATGCTTCATATTTGGTTGAAGTGTCTTGGTGTTTTGTGGTGAGGGATTTTCTCCTTACATTATTCGCTCTGCCGATCTTCTGTACCCGTTTCGTTGAGATTGAATTATTGTCTATGTTCCCTGGTCCCTCATCCAAGACCAAGAAGGGGATTTTACGATTTTTCATTTTAGCAAAGCGACAAATTATTCCACCAAGATGGCTTAGGTGGAGACAATAGATGCACTTAAGTGCGTGGGTTCCAACATATTCAGCAAACTGTATTAGCTGCTGTTGGTGCTGCTGCAGCTTCTTCTACTTGTTGTAGTGCTTGAGCTGGTGGAGATGGCAGGAGGTTAGTGTCTTAGTGGGGATGGGGAGGGGGCCTCCTGGTCAGACAGCTGGGTACAGAGTATATTCTGGTTATACAATTTTGCCTCCCTTTTGGTATCAGGAAAACATTCCCTGATTGTGCTTTTATAGGGTTAGTCTAAAAGCATGCACCCAGTTATTTCAGGCTCCACCCCACACTGCTATGGTTGGTCACGGCCATTGCCACTGTCGTCATTTTCATCAGCATGCCCCAGCAGGTATTGTGATGGCACTTTTCCTGTTACTTATCCTTGCATAATGTAATTTATGTGTTACAATAAAGATTGTATTGATGATACTTTATAGGTATACGTTGGCTCAATTTCTTTGTAGGTTGTTTATGGTTTTTGGAGCTTATACCTAGTAATTAACAGTAGGGTGTAGTATCGGAAGCACAAGAGTAGTGTATTGTACACTACTGACTAACCTGTTATGAGTGCTTATACTGTTGGTTTTTTTCTGATTTACATAACCAGTGTCAGTCTCTTTCACTAGCTGTGCCTGGGAAAACTCCATATTTCCAATTTCTCCTCTATGTGTCTTCATTAGAGATGAAGCCACTTCGTAAAAAAAATTCGATATAAACTGTACAGAGATTTTTCTTTGTACAGTATTAGAATGTATGAGCTCTGATGAGCCGAAGTAAGTTATTCACGAAGACGCGCGCAACTCGTTGAATAATATCTGTAATTGATTATTACAGTGAAAAACCACTTCAAAACCTGGAACCGAACTCTGCTTCGGTTCCAAATGCTACCTTGGAACTGAAGCAGAGTTCAGTTTCAAGGTTTTTCACTGTAATAATTCATTACTGAAGTCATCCAGTCCACAATGTCATCCTCTTCGGCCACAATAGTAACTTGTCGTCTAGTGAAAGTGAAGGAGAACTGTGGCCTGTTACTACTACTGGCTAGGCTGCTGGTGCAGTACTACAGCCACCCACATTCTCACTTGCGGATGATGTGGCATGGCTTTGTCTTCCATAACCCCACCCATTACCACTTTGTCATTTACCAGACATTTTATTTTGAAGCATATTTAAACAATGAGAAGTGGCAGGTTGGTACACTGATTATTAAATGAGGAAACTTTGCAGCAGGGTTTTGGAATAAATGCACAATTGCACAATGCCGACAGACAACATTTATGAGGCTGGTGACACTGGATAATACTCTTATGGTACACTGATTAATAGAGACTTTGCAAAAGGTTTTTGGAAAAAAAATGGGCAATTGCACCATGTGTGTGGCCAAAATATACGCTACCGGCAGCACTGTACAATACGCTTACTGTACACTTATTAAACGTAGAAACTTTGCAGCAAGCTTGTATCAGCCACTATAGTTTCTTGCACATATAAAAGAATATTGATTCTTTAAAAATCGATGTGCAATAAAGAAGACTGTATACACGTGAAAAGCTCAAGCCTTGTAACAGACACACAATACACTAAGTGTCCCTAGTTATTAAAAGGGTAAGAAGCTCGCAAATGACAGCAGCAACAGATTCAGAAAATTGAGAATTATTCATATATTTAGATGGAGAACCAAATAAAGTCTAAACCAGGGGTGCAAAACCTGCGGCCTTTGATACCATTCTGTGCGGCCACCAACCATCTGGTAACAGACAGGTATGTCTTTTGGCTGCTCACATGTATTTTTTTACGTATTCTCCCATTAGATCAGTGTCCTGGAATTGTAACTAGACATTAATGGTATATACTGTATGTTCAATAAGCCATAAATACAGTATTTCAGTTGTTAATACTCCTTTAAATTCTATTTTCGGCCCTTGACGTTGGTTCAGTCTGACAATGTGGCCCCCACCCAGAATATATTATTATATATATATTATTGTATTATACTAGTACATTTTACTAATACTATTACAACAAATTAGACCTTTAACCAACAGAGATGAACATAACATGCTAATAGAATATTTCTATTCAGCCAGGTCTCAATGGAATATGTTATGTTTTCTTAACTTTTTCAGGGTGACACCTGTGTGAAGGTGACTTGAATGTGGAAAATTCTGGAATCAACTTGTTATAGCCGTAACATTTTCACAGGACAAAATGATCCCATTCACTGCATTCCAATATACACAACTTGCAACAGACTCAATAAACCCTTCTGCCAAGTATATCATAAATAGAAACCAAATAAATATAGGAAATAAGCTTCATAAAATATCAACAAAATATATTCAAATTATTTTCCAACAGCTTAATTATTGCATAAATTGGCAATGGATTTCAAGTTTACGTGACTGTCAATAAAAAAAGCAAAATATGCATATTTGGCATATGCTCAGCCCATTATAGGCTATGGAGATGTCAGGAGCATTCCCTGGTGATTATTCTAAGCATAAACCCTGAAAGTGATGTTAACATAACCAAACTGTTAAAGGAACACTTATGCCCCTTTCACACGAGCTGGTCTCCCGCTCGTGTGAAAGGGGCATTAAACAGTGAAAATTCACCAAAAAACTAAAATCATATCCCTGAAGTGCCTTCATTAATTTTATCATTTCCTTGCATCATATTGTGTCTAATATTTCAATTAAGCCTGATAAATGTATAAAGAATCTTCTCTATGATTGACCCCAGAGGTCAATCATTTCCTCCCTGTTCCTCCTCCCTGTCTTGTGTCTGTCTGTGATACTAGAGCAGTCTGTGAGACTGGCTGCATCAGGAACCCCCCTCAGATACCCTATCTACAATAGGACACATTGGTTATGCCCCACCCATCAGTCATTCCCCACTAAAAATGAAATGTTTGGTAGGAAATCAATCCCTGTGTTCACTGCAGGGGTTCTAAAAGATTGTTTTAGAAGGATGCAGAAAACCATGACTTACAGTGTGCCCATTTATGTTACTTTTTAAGAGTGTGTCCCTAACACTGCTAAACCAGTGATGACACTATCAGACTGTCTAGAGATGCATCCCAGTCAGTTTATTCTTAAATATCCAGAAGGAACAACAGAGGAACGACACAGAAGTGTACTCCAGAAGTGTCACTTCAAGTTACAGATTTGGCTGGTACAGTCAAAATAGCTCTAACTCACCAAGGCATCGACTCCACAAGAGCCAATTTAGCCCTTTGCCAGAGCTGCTCAAATCCTGCAGTGGTATTTGTCTGGCCAAATCTTGGCATATTTACTGGGTTTTGGCCAGATCTCCTCATTATAGTCAACGGGGCTAGCAGGCATTTTGGTAACATCTGGCAATGCTGAATCCGGAGAGCTCCCGCAAGCTGTTCTCTGCCAGAACTCTTTCCGCAAGGAACCAGGAACATCTCACAGCATTTGCAATTTTGGAGATGCTCTGACCCAGTGATCTAGCCATAACAATTTAGCCCTTTGTCAGAGTTGTTCATATCTTTACACCCATTTTCCCCACTTTCAACATCAACTGCAAGAACCAAATATTTGCCAGGTGCCACGGTCACTAGATGCTCAATGTTACTCTCTTCACCTGTGGTTTCAATGCTATGGCTAGCCGTTGCTCACCACACGTATTTATGGTTCTCAGGTACCCATGACCCTGTTGAGAGTTCACCAGTTGTGCTTCTTTGAACCGCTTTTGGTAAGTACTAACTACTACCTACTGGGAACAAGACCTGCCATTTTGGAGGTCTTCTAACCTAGTCATCTAGCCATCCCAATTTAATCCTTTTTCCCAGTTGTTCATATCCTTACATGTGCCCATTTTTCCCACTTTCAATATCAACTTCTAGAACCAAACACTTGCCAGTTGCCACTGTCAGAAGACAACGTTATTCATCTCATCTTTCAATGGTTTCAATGTTATGGATGATCGGTATATGTCTCATAAAAAATGTAACTAATTTTGGTTTTCCAGACACTCATACTGTACATGTCTACCTCCTAATGCACAGGACCAGAGCTGTTCACACTGCCTTTTTTTTAGAAATACCTTGCCAACATAAGCTATAATCACAGTAAATGCAACTGTCTGAGTCTTTACCCTGCTGAGATTATTTTCTCTACTGAAAGGTTTCCAAGTGATAATTAGTCATCTAATGTTTGGTTACTGTTAGGAAGGGCAGCAGCTTCCTGGACGTTCGCTGGTGTCTCAGGCTGTGAATCCATATATAGAATACAGACGCTACTTTTTTACTTTCTTAGTCTATTCTTTGGATAATTGTAAGAAAGTCTGTGTTAAATCAGAACGCACACAATGCTACTTTATATCACTTCCGTAGTATGCAAAAAAAAAAAACATTTGATGAGATCACTAGTGTAGATTTCAGTTTGTGGTAACCTAAGAGCAAGATACTAAATAATGCTCCTCTGATTTGGAGCATCTTACTTCAATATCTGTATAGCGCCACCTGCTGTTTAAACTTTTTCCAAATTCTCTGTCCAGCTCACTGAGGTTAAATCGAAATCAATAAGGATCATCCCTCGGCACAAGGAACCAACCAAAATGCGTATTATAGCATTTTTACAGAATCTTACTGCAGAAATACAATGAGTTTCGGGGATACACTTCTCCTTCCTCAGGTAAAAAAACTACAGTTTTTTACCTGAGGAAGGGGAAGTTTATCCCCAAAATGCATTGTATTTCTGCAGTAAGATTCTGAAGATTTCCTTCTGCTATAATACACATTTTGGTTGGTTCCTTGTGCCGAGGGATGATCCTTATTGAATTCTAATCCTTCCATGGGAGCCCAGGCATGCTCATTGAGAAGATTCACATCCGTGGCTGCATACCAACCCCTTTGGGAAATGGCATCTTTCCTGACAAACCTAAAATTGTGTTGTGCCTATCGCTAGCACAACCTCCTAAGGTGAGCCTCCATTTGGAGTGTATTCTTGATTTTATTTATAGAGATTGTCATGTACTATATACAGTAATATCTGATTTTCATTTTTCACATTACCTCATGGGAAAATCCATTTAAGAAAATGTAGGTATATAAAGTAAATACGTTGTCAGATCATCAAAATAATATCTATAGTTTAACCCCTTAACACTCACACATACAGCATGGGGATTGCACAGTCTCAGAAGTTGAGCCTGCATTATCCACCCTTTGATGCCACAGTCAATGGCAACGTGGCATCTAAATAGTTTGTTAGAGTGCTGACAGCTCCTTTGCCTCTCCAAGATCTGCCATCTATGGAAGCCTAGTAGTCTAATAGTCTGTCAGTGTAAAACTGGCAAATAAAATGCACAGCAATATAGAAGTTTATTGTGTATTATACCAAAATATTATATATATATATATTATATATATATATATATATATATATATATTTAAAATCATTGTCTCTATTAAAAATTCCACATAATATTATTATCACATTTGTGACAAATTGAACAATTATCACATTTATTAACCCAGGTGGTGAATGCAGTAAAAATATTTAAATTAAAAATTCCAAAATTGCTGTTTTTGTTCAGCCCAGCCCCTCCTCCCCAAAAACAAAAGTATTCAAAAGTTGTATGTACCCGCAAATGGTGACGTGCAAATTGTCCCACAAAAAAGTAGCCCTGACAGCTCTATTGGTGTGAAAATAAAAGAGGTTATGGCTCTTAAAATGTGGTGCCACAAAATCATGATCTTAAAAAAAATCTTTTTGTGCAAAAGTAATAGAGCATAAAAAAAATATTATGATTATAAGGCAGAAGAAAATAGCAGAATTCATTTTCATTCCTAAAAAATGGTGCCTAAAATGGTGCCACTAGAAAATACAACTCATCCTACAAAAACAAGCTCTCATATGGCTACGTCAGCGTAAAAAAAAAAAAAAAAAAAGATAAGGCTCATGGAACACAACAATGAAAGAATGAAAACAATTCTTGGGCCCTAAAGGGGTTGCCTCATCATCCTACTGTTACTATGGGGAGATGGAGCTAAGGGTCAACCACCAGGTGGCTGAGAAACTGTAAAGCAGGCCGGCCCTGGTTCAGTAGCTCCTATGCGTGGGAACTACAGAAACAGCATAAAAAAGCAAGCTATGCTGTTTCCCAAATTGGAAACTATGTACAAGGCCCCGAACTATCACTACCCATCACCCTACCTATCTGACTTCGGGGCTCAGTAGAATGCTGAAGACAGACTCTCCTTAGAATTACACTTAGTTAGAACTAAGTGTAAATTTAATTAAGTTCCTTTAAATCAGTCATGGACTAATCTTAGGGCCAAGTCAACCAGTGTAACTAAAAAGTCACTATTGGCACCTACTTTTGCTTTATATGCCTGGTCATTAAATAAGTCAAGCAAGCTTCTGGTGTGGTGGGTCTGCTTCCTAAAGTTGACCATATTTTATTCACCCTATCTTTCATGATCTGTTCTGACAGTCACTGTCTCGCCAGTGAGAGCTGAGTTGATGAATTTAATTCCTTATTAAAGAAAATATCACTAGTCTAAGCCAAAGTCTTTTATGCAAATTAAATACACATTCCTTGATAAGGAAGGAACTACCGTACTATTATGGAACATAACGTAGTTATATTTCTCCTGGCATTGGTATCTCCAGATGACACATAGATGCACGTCAGCTGCTTAGTTTATTATGTGAAGTGCAAAGTGCAGGACAAAGTGCACCTGACAGACAATCATTGTGTTAGGAACAGCATGCTTTACAACCATTCCTAACAGCTTTTAACATAGTTACATATGGCCTAATTATATCATTTCTAAAACGACTGATTATACTGGTGGTAGACTCATATCTTTGCTTACTTACTTGTATATATTAGATTAGATTATCTACAAGCCTTTGAGACACTTAAAGGGACACTCGCGAAGAAAAAAATTTTGATATGTTTTACAACATAACAAAAGCAGGTTTTAACATAATGTATTTTTCAAATTGTGTAAATGTTTTTTTTTTATTCAGTTTTCTTGCCTTACATGGGGGCTGCCATGTTGGAAGTAAAGTGTGACAGTCTGGGTTTACAACACAATGGCACCTCACTTACGGCAGGCATGTACATAGGTTTCCTCAGTCGCTGCCGACCCTATAGAGAATGAATGGAAGACGTGAGCCCGCCCCTGTGATGACACCAGTAACACACAGCCAGGTTCTCCCTCCTTGCTGCTGGGGGAAGCCCATTGTGCCTGCTCCTCACTCCTGCAGCAGCGTCCTTGTCGTCATTAGGCTGCCTGTTCTAAATTCTATGGCAGCTCACCCCAGCAGTGCAGACAATTTTTGCTGAGTGTACTGCTGGGGTGAGCGGCCCAGGACTCAGAAACAGAGTAGATGGAGGTTCTTGTGGGTCAGTTGAGGGCCCATTCACTTTAATGGGGCCGCAAAAGATGCGGACATCATACAGTGTACTGTCTGCATCCGCACATCCATTCAATGCCGTCCGAAAAATTACAGAACATGTCCTATTCTTGTTCGCAATACTGACAAGGATAGGACTGTTCTATTAGCGGACAGTTGTTCTGTTCTGCAAAATGTGGAATGCACACGGCTAACAGAGACAGAGACAAGCCCTGCAATTACATGAAATCAGTAAGCATTTGTTTTAGCCTCTTAATAGTCACTTGTCCCTCATTATCTTCTAAACTGATGGGGGTACTGATTTAGCTGCTCATATCTCTGGTTTGGTACCAGCTAGAGATATGGTCTTTGTATTGTCTGAAAGCTGACATTCCAGGCTTTCAGACAATACCATAAATCTGTTCAGTACAGGGGAAGATATCACTCATAGAAATCGGAATGCTGTGAATGGAGCTGAAAGGGAAAGTATAAGCAGATTTTACTCACAATTATTCCTGACTCGATTTCTAACAGTGGTTTCTCATCTGTTGCTTGGACTAGAGCTGTCATTCTTGTATGAAAGCCTGGACTGTCTGCTTTCAAACAAGGCTAGTTGCATGTTTCTAGCTTGTACCATTCAGGAGATATCAGCATGTAAAGCAGCCCTCCCCCCACCACCACCACCACCACCACCACTTTCTGCCTCAGCCCAGCTCCAGGCACTCAGGGCTGAGCTCTTCCCCGCACTGCTGATCTCTGTTTTGTTTAGAGACGACCTGCACATGACAACACTCTGAGATGAGAGCTTCTGAATAGGAAAATAGCATGCATTTATGGGAGTTATTAGCAGGTAAAACTTAAAATGATTACATTTTAAAGCACAAAAGCAGGGTGTACTATACCATTAGGGTATAAAAAATGAAACAGCAGTTACACTTTAACTGTGAAGTGCTTTCTGCATACACCTGCTTTACATCCCCTCCCTCTGCTCTGAGTGGCAGCTGTTGTGGTCCCAATCCTGGTTTTGACTTACAAATACTAATGGAACATACTGGCCAAATGAAAGTGGCCTTAGTTTACACTTTCATTTGGCACTCCAGTAGATTTTGTGGTGTCATCTTTTTTTCTTGTTAATTCTCTATCGCCTACCTACAGTATACGTTCTCCCAATACCGCTGATGCTTCTTGCCACCGACTCATTACTGATAGATATTTTTTACTTTTGCTATTATCAGACGTGTGAGTCATTTCCTGCTGTCTCTTTTTTGGAATATTTCATTGAATGCTGGAAAAAAGCCCATTTAGCGTCCAGTCATGTATATTCATGAGTTTTCTGTTGTTTCTAATGAAGGAACATCTTTCCACAATCCATCAAAATCACCTATCATATTTTGTCTGGCTTTATCTGTAAGAACCAGAACAGGGTGGAACAGGAAGTGTCCCAATCTGTATTTGCTTTTCATAAGAATAAAGTGTGGAAGACAACAGGGCAGATGTACTATTAAGTGTCTAAAAGTAAGACAAATAGTCGTAAAGGGGTATTCCCATCTCAGAAATTGATGGAGTATCGCTAGGATATGCCATCAATGTCACATAGGTGTGGGTCTCACCCTCCTTTCACCACTATAGGAGTTCCAAAAATAGCCAGGCATGCTCACTCAGCTATTTTCTGAACTCTCATAGCAGTGAATAGAGAGTATGCTGCGGATGCACAGTGCACTTCCCTTTACGTCGGGGTCACCGTTCTGGAAAAAGGAGTGGGACTCGCATCTGATGGCATATCATAGCAATACATCATCAATGTCTGAGTTGGGAGGTAGTCGGGGTCTATTGGAGGTGCCACTAGCCGGGTCTGTATTGTGTATATGTTGTGAATCATGGTTTTTTGTCTAGGTGGGGGAGCCACATGGTTTCATTTTGTATTTAGTTATACTTGTTTTTCCATCCCATCTTTTCCACTACTTGCAATGCTATAACTTGATGTACCGACGTGTTTTGTGCACTCTCCATGTGGTTTGTCTTTGCCAATTTATGCATCTATTTATTTGTTTTATCGATTTCAATAACGATATATTTTTGGATATACATTTTTGTATTATATTTGTGTATATGCTGAGTGCCAGGGCTTGTCCCATCGAGGAGCTAATGTTTGATATGGGTAAGCCCCTTTAAACCATGCCAGATTTACCATAGTGTTTATTCTGGATGATAAATGCCAGATTTACACCATCTTTTTGTCAGCTTAGTTTATTCCAAAAAAAGTGCAAATTTCAAAAATCAAATTTTTATTGAGTTTTTTCTTATTGTGAACAAGTATTTAGTATACCATTAATGAATTACCAAAGACAGTCTAGACATATCAGTATATCACTCATAATAGCTTACATATACTTCATCCCACCCCCCACCCCCACAAGACATGTACAGTGAGAAGCAAAACAAAACCTTAGAACTCTCATTAGAGACCCTCTTGGGGCTGCAGCATTACACCAGTCACTCCTCCTCCCACGGCACCCATCCGTGATCGGCTCCTTCCCGAAGTCTTATAAATGTCCATATGGACAATGCTTTCCAAAGTGTGTCTATAAAGGCAAGATCTCCCTAGTGAGTACCAGCCAGGGGTTACATACTCCAGAGCCATCGATCCAGGAACCCCATAGAGCCTCAAATTTAGGAAGGTAGTTGCGCTTTAAGTATACCCCCCTTTCTAACCTGATAACTATATTCAATTGTGAGATCTACTCAGGAATGACAGGCGGACAGGGCTGTATACATCTTGTGGCCAGGGTCTTCCGCGCTTGGTAAAGCATTCTGTTGATTTAAACAATGATAGGGGCCTGCAATTGATCTGAATCAAAGATAACCAGAAGACACAATTTAGTGTCAAGCGTGAACCCGAAGACAATATACCATATTTATTAGCAACGGTACATCTCTCCAATAAATGTTCAAACGTTTTGAAACATTTTTGGCGCACAATGTTGCATATATGCCACACTCTAGTCTTACAAAACCACAATGTGGTGCAAGGCCTGTACACCATATTTTTTGTACAAATTGTGCCAAAAGTCTGGCGTATTTTCACAAGTAATGTAAATGTTCCCCGGTGTCTTGACAACTGCCCAAGATTCAAGGGTGAAAATTTGTAGATTCAATCCAATCTAATGAGTCATGTTATGCATAGTGTTCCCAAAACCATTGCAGTAAAACTCTGTTAGCAAGAAATTATATCTCAAGCAAGGCCAGCAGGCAAGGGTGTCGTCATAAGGTGCATCAAGTGACACAATTAGCTGAAGGAGACACATATTTTCTTCAGGTTTAATGATATACTTACACATTTTTAGTGACTGAAAATCAATTCCATACAAAGGAATTGGTTTGTAGATATTTACAACAATCTAGAATTTCATGTTTTCATCCTTAAAAATATAATAGTATTTTGTATGTCGTTCCAGGGCCTAGTGACAAATACAGCCTAAACCAAAACAGTCTATGGTTTTGGTTAAAATATTAATGGGCAACCCATTTTAACTGTAGATGGTGGAATATTCAAAGTCTTTGCATTTTACATTGAGGAACATTTTTGTGAAATTGTACTGTAGATGGTTGGATATTCAAAGTCTTCGCAATTTTATGTTTTTTAGACGCAGTTTGTAAAATACTGATGAACTCTCTGTCTCTCTAACATGCACTTTTTAAACCCAGTCATGTAGCTTTAGGAACAATTTGATGGGTTTTTTTTTTAGTACCACTTACTTTTGTTGCCCCAAATTTTTTGAGATGCGTTGCTGAAATTAAGTTCTAAATTAGTTGATTTTTTTATGAAATGGTAAAATCTTTTGCTTGCAACATCTGATATGTGTTCTATGATCCACTGTGAATAAATGAGATATGCAAATCATTGCATTCAGTTTTTATTAACATATACTTACATTTAACTTTTTTTAGAATTAGGGTTGTACATGTCCTAAGCATTAAATGTAGACTGGTATGAAAATTCTTGAATACATGCAAATTTCATGAGGAAAAAATTAACTATTTATATCAAATATAGCAAATTATGTTTTGTTGTCATTGCCAGCTTGGTGACATATTGATAAGATATGCCACCAATATGGAACCCTTAGACAAGGCTAGGATGAAGGGCCAGAAACATAAGGTATGCACTGTGCTAGTCTGTCTGCTGACGACGCCACCTTCTTCAAAATGTACATGGTCATTGGTTGTGATGAGCAAAGTTTTGAAAAATTTTGCCAAACTTCGTCAAGATCATGTTAATGAAGTACGAGGAAATTCGGCTTTGAGGTGATTCCAATTTTTCCTAAACTTCGGATTGAATTCTGCTTTGTATGCTTCGATTCGCTCAACATTAGTCATAGTCATTGACTAACTTACATGGCTCAAGATGGCAACAGAAATGCCCCCCCCCCACACCACACCACACTAGATTTTTGTTAAGGTTGACATTAATGAAAAAAATTTCAACGCTGCATATAGCAGATGCACGCTACTGCCCACCAGAACCAAAAGATTCAGCTGCTGGCAGCAGCTGGAGGGTGCAACTGAGTATCCATGTCCACCCTCATTAACCTCAGTAGGTGGATGTGGACGTTATGATGCAGTCTAATCAACAGAGGACACTATTAAAATAAAGGAAAAAAATATCTTGAAACTGGTAAATTTTTCTAAAATAAAGTAAAATTTAAAAAATTACTGATTAATGCTAAATTTTATTGCCATAAAGTGTATTGTTGGAACAACTCCTTTAACTTCCTTCCCAACTGATCTATATATATAACACTCACCGGCCACTTTATTAGGTACACCTGTCCAACTGCTCGTTAACACTTAATTTCTAATCAGCCAATCACATGGCGGCAACTCAGTGCATTTAGGCATGTAGACATGGTCAAGACAATCTCCTGCAGTTCAAACCGAGCATCAGTATGGGGAAGAAAGGTGATTTGAGTGCCTTTGAACGTGGCATGGTTGTTGGTGCCAGAAGGGCTGGTCTGAGTATTTCAGAAACTGCTGATCTACTGGGATTTTCACGCACAACCATCTCTAGGGTTTACAGAGAATGGTCCGAAAAAGAAAAAACATCCAGTGAGCGGCAGTTCTGTAGGCGGAAATGCCTTGTTGATGCCAGAGGTCAGAGGAGAATGGGCAGACTGGTTCGAGCTGATAGAAAGGCAACAGTGACTCAAATTGCCACCCGTTACAACCAAGGTAGGCAGAAGAGCATCTCTGAACGCACAGTACGTCGAACTTTGAGGCAGATGGGCTACAGCAGTAGAAGACCACACCGGGTGCCACTCCTTTCAGCTAAGAACAGGAAACTGAGGCTACAATTTGCACAAGCTCATCGAAATTGGACAGTAGAAGTTGGAAAAACGTTGCCTGGTCTGATGAGTCTCGATTTCTGCTGCGACATTCGGATGGTAGGGTCAGAATTTGGCGTCAACAACATGAAAGCATGGATCCATCCTGCCTTGTATCAACGGTTCAAGCTGGTGGTGGTGGTGTCATGGTGTGGGAAATATTTTCTTGGCACTCTTTGGGCCCCTTGGTACCAATTGAGCATCGTTGCAACGCCACAGCCTACCTGAGTATTGTTGCTGACCATGTCCATCCCTTTATGACCACAATGTACCCAACATCTGATGGCTACTTTCAGCAGGATAATGCGCCATGTCATAAAGCTGGAATCATCTCAGACTGGTTTCTTGAACATGACAATGAGTTCACTGTACTCAAATGGCCTCCACAGTCACCAGATCTCAATCCAATAGAGCATCTTTGGGATGTGGTGGAACGGGAGATTCGCATCATGGATGTGCAGCCGACAAATCTGCGGCAACTGTGTGATGCCATCATGTCAATATGGACCAAAATCTCTGAGGAATGCTTCCAGCACCTTGTTGAATCTATGCCACGAAGAATTGAGGCAGTTCTGAAGGCAAAAGGGGGTCCAACCCGTTACTAGCATGGTGTACCTAATAAAGTGGCCGGTGAGTGTATATATATATATATATATATATATATATATATATCACAAGCTGAGCATGCTCCATACATGGTAGGTGTTGGCTTTGTAACACAGCTGACACCCGCTGACAGTGACTGGGATCAGAGGTAATTCATTCAATGCCTCAGATGCCATGGTCAATAGTGACTGTGGCATCTGATAGGTTAGATCCTTCCCTCTGACCTCCGACAGAGCTAGGTCAACAATATCAGATTGGTGGGGTCTGACTCCCAGCACGCCAACTGATCAGCTGTTTTAAGAGAACGCAGTGTATTTACAGTTCCTCCATCCCCATTCACTTCAATGGGAATGAGCAGTTACACTCCATCTGTTCCTTCCCATTAAAGCGAATGGGGACGAAGGAAGTTTAAGTACATCTACTCGCCACTGTGATGTTGACAGCAAGCAGGTAAACAGTGAAGAGAAGCCAGCACACACATAGGTGCTGCATTATCTTCAAACAGCTGATTGACGGGGGTGCTGGTAGTCTGACCCCCACCAATCTGATATTGATGGCCAATCCTGAGGATAGGTCAACAATTTAGAAAACTTAATAGGAAGCTATCAGAAATTTCAGTATACTACTACAGTCTATGGTATAAGTGATCGCTTGTTGAAATCCCCAACGACAATAAAAAATAAACATAATGTCACGAACATTCCTATGACAGATAACAGGAGGTCTGTCAAATTGGTAACACATGGTATAATCTGACATGTTTTCCCCTTTTGTTGCTGGTTTTTACCACACCCTTTTCCCTCAGGTGTTCCTGGTGTGGTAATTGTCCCTCCCCTATTCTTCTCCCACTATTCCTCGCGTTTTATAGCTTCAGTTGTGAGTCAGTGGTGAGCAGCAGTTTGGTTTTCAGCTGAGATCCTGGAGCCTCCATTTCTTCATTGAAAGATAAGTTTCCTTTTCCCTTCTGTTTGTTTTGTTATTAGACTACTGTTCGTCCTTCCTTTTGGAGGAACAGGTAGACTCATTACTGTCATTAGTTCCAGGGTCCTATAGGGTCAGTTCGGTGTTTAGGTTCCTGTGTATGAACTTGCCTACATTTGAGGTCTGTTCATACTGGTATATAGACAGGAATTGAGCCAAGGTTTCCTGTAGGAGGTGTCCATCTTCCTTCCTTAGTTTCTAGGCCTAATCTCCTTTCCCTCCTACGCTTGGTTTGGTTTCCCCCGCCCACACCTGCCCGTGACACAATTGTTATCGTCATGTCTAAAAATGTCCAAACTATTAATATATTACATTTTAATTACTGCAATCCATTAGATGTGGTCGTGCTTGCACACTATAGGAAAAAACACCAGCCTACGGTATGTGTGCTACCAAGGTCTGAGCACCAGAGAGACTAGCACTTTTTCCTATTGTGTACAAGCACGGCCACCACTGATGGACAGCAGGTGGTCATAACCATGGAAATGTCTCATTAATTTAATTAGAGCATGCTGCGGCCCACACGGCTGTACGGTACTCAAAAGCAGAGCGGTACTCAAAAACCCTAGTAAGTAAAAAAGTAATCTTTTGGGGTTGGTAGCTTAATGGTTTAACAACACCCATATGTAACTAACTGGTAATTTCTCAAGAGACATGAATTCTTAAATTTTGGGATTGTAAATACCCCTCTGGTACTTAATTGATGGCAATGTTACAAAGCCACAAGCATTGCAGACATCCAAAGTACAACTTCAAAGAGTGATCATGTTCTTCCCAACCAGCAAATCAAAGATACAATCAGCTTTGAAGCTATACTACAGGGATCTCTGCTGCAATGTTGCAGGAACCGCTACGAGCTACGCACTCTATTATTACTCATTGTAAATAAGCTGACGTATTCTATTTTATATGAACTTAAGTTGTGTTTCTTTCACATTAAACCACCTTTAAATAGTTTAGTGCCCTATGGCAGGGAAATGTTTAGCCATGGTTTGAAGGAATGTAGCAGTACACTGTGAGAACTAGCACCAAACTTACAAAACGAAGAGATTCTTCTATGTGGACATTCAAAAAGAAAATACTAGGTGATTAAAAAAAGACAATGCAAAAGTAAAGGCCTGTAGTTAAAGTAAACATTCTCTGCTCTTGAAAAGTGTGTGATTGATTGCTATGGGCAACCCAACATCAGTTTTCTTTTAGACCATTTTCAGAGGCTGCCCCTTTGTGTACAAGTTAGTTTAAATCTGTACACAAAGGGGCAGGTTCAAGATGGCGACATCACGAGAAAGAACTTTTTCCATGTTGGACTTTGCAAGAACGGGGTCTGTTGTGACAGTACAGTGAAAATTTCAGAATAAATTTGGTAAATGTGCTCCATGTATAAACTGCATTTCACAGAGGGTGATGCAATTCAAAACCACTGGCTGGTTAAGTCATGGGAAAAGTCTGGGACGCCCACAGACCTCAGATGAGACAATAAACAGTATGGAACTACAATTACCACAAACCACGGTTTGGCATGTCTTATGAAAATGTCTGTGTTGTAAACCATACAGATTAGAAATTCTCCAGGAGATGAAATCGGATAACAAAGCGAAACACTTTTGTATTGACTTGCAGGGCCAACTTGAAGGCTGACAGGCTGTTGTTCAGCGATGAGGCTACCTTTTCACCTCACTTGGAAGGTCAAATGCCATTGAATACATTATAATCTAGGGCTGAAAAAAACTCAAGGAGGATGTCATAAGTGAGCCCACAACAAAACATATATGACTATGATACCTGAATGAAACTCTACTGAAACCTTCGTTCGGCCAACATTGTGCTGGACTCCATGATTACCAGGTCTAACATCCTGGGACTTCCTTCTGGCAGACTACATGGAGAATACAGTGAATCTGCCCCCCGCCTGCCAACCACAGGATTTGAACGACCTGAAATGACATATCATTGAAAAAGTGGAGCCCATATCCAAAGATATGCTGGCACATGTCTGGACAGAACTAGACACCATCTGTGCACATAGAGCTACTTTAAGGTTCTGGAAGCGTGATCGGCTTCCTTGGTCCACTTAACCTTTCCTGAGTCCTTTTGTAAGGTTAAAGGAGCTGCAATATTGGCAACATTTTCAATAAACGCCTGTAGTAGACACCTAAACCTTCCTTAACTTGCTTTTTGTTTACATGCCGGAGCCAGTTCTGTATGGCCTCAACCTTGTTTATTTGAGGCTTGATGACACCTCATCCAATTGTGTAGCCTAGGTATTTTGCCTCTTCCTGTCCAATTAGGATTTGCAGTCAATCTTGCTTCCCTAATACAGTTCAGGACTGCTTGCACTCTGGAAAGGTGACTCTCCCAATCTGGACTATTGCTAGAGCCCCATGCAATCCAAATAGGAGAACCACATACTGAAATTTTCCATCAGGAGTACTGAAGGCACTTGCCAGTAGCCTTTTGTAAGGTCTAATGTTGTGAAATACCTGGCATTACCTAGTTTATCAATCAGCTCGTCCACCTGAGGCATCAGATAAGCATCAAAACTTTGATAAAGCATTTAGACCATTACTTCCTAAGACCATTACAAAAGTGTAAACTGCCATCAGGTTTTAGGATTAAGACTATGGGACTTGACCATTCACTATGTGGCTCCTCTATAACCCCCAATTTTAACATCACTTGCACTTCTTCTGCAATTGCTTTGCGTCTAGCCACATACCTTTACATAGCCTTTAAGCAACTCTGACTTCAGTAATCCCCCTTATGATATATCCAGAAGCGGATTCAAAAGGAAGGGAAATATAAAGAAAGGACTTCAGTCTATTTTACATGTCAGTAAATCATGGATGTAAGCTGTCTATATATTGCTTACTAGTGATAATTATCTCTATAATGTATATTGCTAGAGAAATGGTCTGCATACTTTACACTAAAAATTGGGTATAGACTGAAGGGATAGTGTGAAATGTAAACTTTATTGATGTTTGTGTGATCGGTGCGACTTATTTGGTGCTGTGATCAGGACGCTGGTAAACATCTAGATCATGTCTTCAATAAACAGTCTAATAAGGTGCACAGCGGTGATACGATGAGTAAGGACTCATCTTCTCACTCCTTTTCTGAAAAAAGACCCCCATATGTAACAATCAGGGAGCAAAGTATGCTGTCTGATTGACTGGGGAAGTGGGAGTGATAACTTGCATAAAAGTTCATGTTACCCTCCCCCTGGGGTCATTTACAGTTAAGATAGGTGGGAAGGAGAATCTGTGTCTTTCCTCTCTTCCTGCAGCCTGTCAGTATGTCCCCACTCCCTGCCCTCTCCTCTGCTGGGCTAGCTGAAATCACAATACAAAGAGTGCTAGCTGCCCTACATCTAGAGAAACAGCCTTTAGAAACTGGATCTGGAGGGAGAGCTGCAGGGATATGCAGCTCTCACTGGGATTGTTTCTAAGGGTTGAAACTCCCGATGTATCGTGGCTAGATTGGTCTTGTTTTAAATCTTAGAGTGTCAGCTGCACAGCCTAAGACCAGTTTTAAGAATATATTGAAAACAATCAGGTGCTGGATGGCATGTATGTGTTCCTGAGGCTTTTTGTCTCAGTGATGTAAGCCCAGAGGGAATTTATAACCAGTGAAGCATTGTCACTGTGTTTGCTTTCACTGGATTTTGGGTCTGGGACTTAGGAGAAACTGAAGAGCCAGGGTGGGAAAGTCACTCCCATCCTTCCTATCCTGGGTATTGTCTACCTGAACAAGAATCCAAGAGTATCTCAGAGATTTTTTAAAAATCAAACTATCAGAGAGCAGGAGAGAGCTGTGTTGGTCCTGAGGAGAAATATCATCTTCCTTTTTCTTTTCTCCAGGCTCTGCGGTTAGAGCTGCACAATAATGTCAGCTCACTGGAACCTGAAGTTCTGGAACTCATTTTTTTACAATAGGCCCATCCACAGGAAAAGAGTCAGCATTGAGCCTGCTGCTGATAGAAAGGGTATTATTGTCCTGAATAAGTACGCTGACCACATTAAGCCTGCTACATCATATGAGAAAATCAAAAACAAAAATTGGCATGCAACACTACCGTGCACAATATTATCAGCAACAGCAAGTACAGGAAAGACCTCCATATGGCTGCACTTTGTCGTGCAAGTGCTATCTTGAGGAACCAGAAACCAGTTGTGGTGAAGAAAAATGTGCCAGGACTGCCAAGATTGCATAAAAATGTCAGCACACTATTTAATAAAATAACTAAACACAAAAAAAGAAAAATACCAGCTTCTATGTGACCATTAAATCATCACAGTGCAAACTAGCTGTGAAGCAATGAATTGTCTTTCACCTGGAAACCTTCAATCCTGTCCACTCTATTGGAAATGTCCAAAACAGCCAAGGTCTGCCAGTGCCAATATTTCAGAAATCCCTGCTCATAGACACATAAACAATGAAAACATTTGACACATTGCTATGACAAGTTTTAGGGCTGTATTTACACTGTCCAATGCTTGGGCAGTGCGAGTGTCAATGGATGATAACACATCCATTGGTTCTTATTTGCACAGGCCGAGGCAAATTTAGTGTGGGAGGAATGATGGCTAACACAGTCGTTCCTCCTATTTTCAGTTCCATGTGTGGACTGGCCATAGACCCTAGAGGGAATTTTTCTGGCCTATACTCAGGGTCCCATGCAAGCCCTCCTCACGGCCACCGGCTGGGTACATAATGATCCGATTCTCTCAGAGTTAATTAATGCTAGGAGCATCAGGTACCTATGCACCTGGCTACAAGTGTGCTCCTGATAATTGGACCCAAAATGGTGCGGTCTAATAGAGCTTAAGGTGACATTAAAGAAGATCCAACATAAGACATATAGCTATTTAGGGGTTTGTACTGAATTTGGCACATTGTCCTTTCAACTTTTACAGAACAGTGCATTATCAATAGATATATCCAGATGTCCATCTTTGTATGCAGTTTACTGTGTATTATTCATAAAGAACTTGTCCCACTGGACACTTCCAGAATATCCTTCCTCCTTCCTCTAGTGAAAATAATCATTAATAATGCATGCAGAAATGAAAGGTAGTTATGTATTAACCACAAAGATTCAGTCAGAGGTTAGTGAGTGAACACTTAAGACCTGAATGGTAAAGACCAGTAAAGCTTTTAAGATGTTGACATTTCTATAATGTTGACAGGTCCAGCTAGTCATTGAGGTGTATACAATGCCCTTGTGACTTCATACAATTTCCTTGCAGCTGGAAACTGAGGGGAACTGGAAATGCTATAATAAGTAACAAAAGCAGAAAATAATCTCTCCAGTGTGTACATGTCAAACTGCATTCCTAGAACAATGCAGATACCACGGATGTGCGTTCTTCTGCACTGCAGGCACAAGGAACTGTTTACTGGTTGTGACACTGTAACTAGACTTGAAATATCCGTAATTCTTCTAGTGTTCCGGCCATAGAGGAATGTGGCTAGACTTCCCAGCTTTAATAATATAACCTTTACTACCAAAGTCTTGATGAATTTTCTATGTAATTAAATAACCGATTTCTTTTGTAGGACTCCTTTGTATTATGAATATATCTAATGATCTACATGCTATCATTACCATTGTAGCTAGTAGAAATAGTTATAAATGAGAAAATATAGTTGACTTTGAACTATTTTCTATTTTTCTCTGTGTGTGAAAAATGCTATGTAGCTGTATTCCCTTCCTGAACATGAACCATCAGTGGCTCAATGATTTGATGAGACGCAAACTGCTAGAGAGCAAGGGACATCTTTGTGTAGGAAGACCAGCTTGTGAGTGAGCACAAAATAATCATTGTGTAAAATGAGGACATTTGAACTATACCTCCCAAATTTTGGAAAAAAAAAAGAGGGACAACATATGCAATTTTTTTACACTAAGACACATCTCTAACCCCACCTAATGCCGATCTTTAGACACCTAATCCTACCCAGTCCTCTTGCATGCACTAGTTCTTTGCGTTGCTGACCATCATATGCGGATCGGGGACCCCATTCAAGTGAATGAGTCCAATGTTCACATACGGCGGCCCTACGGTCGGTGCCCGTGCATTGCAGACCACAATTTGCACAAGCCTGGCCAGCACATGTTCATGTGCTTGGCCCTTACAGTGCTTCACACAAAAATATCCCTTAGCGCACCAATCACAGTAAGTATATCCCCTTAGGCTTGTTTCCCATCTGCATAAGACATCTCCTGTAGGCTGTTCCCATCTGTAAAACGCAGACGTAAAACAAGCCTTAATGCCCCAATACTGTATGAATTCCCTGTTAGTGCCCCTCAGACTGTAATGATGCACTCTTAGTAGAAGAGTTATCAAAAATGGTGAAAAAGAAAATTGGCTTAGTTGCCCATAAACCAATCAGAATCCATCTTTTATTTTCCAAAGGAGCTCTATAAAATGAAAGGTAGAATCTGACCAGTTTTGATAAATCTCTTCCTTAGTGCCTTCCCATGTAGTATGATGCCCTCTAGGTTCCCTCTCAAAGTAGAATGCTCCCATAAGTGTGATGTCTCTTTAAGTGCCCCAACACAGAGTGATGCCCACTTAAGTGTCGCTCAAACATAGTAAAATGCCCCCATAAGTGCCTTCCACACAGTATGAGGCTCCCTTAAAGATCATATGAGTGTGGGACAATAGTCCTGCGGGCGGCCTGACGTGCAAAGCATCAATGTAATCTATTATGCTATGTGCTCCCCTGCGCACAAGCAATGCAGCTCCGGGACATATGGACCATTCACGGACCGTATGTGTCAGAGGGCATGTGCAAATTCCCTAACAGAGCACATAGCTGCACTCTGAAAAGCAGTAGGGTGCAGAGAGTTGTGTCTGTAGCTGATCAAAGCTCTGGTGTTGGAGAGCGAGGGCGGAAAACATTTATTAAAGGGGTTATCCAGCATTACTCCCTGCCGCTGGGTTCTGTCTCCATCAGTCCCCAGTCGTCAATATGATGTTGCTATCCGCACACCAGGGAGATGAAGAGCCGGCTGGGAGCGACCTAGCGGCAGGGACCAGTTAAGTATGAGCACCAACACGGGTCAGCCACTCTGTGAGAACTGATATAATGTTGGATAACCCCTTTAAAGGGAGTCTTTCACCTGTTTTTCACCTATATAACTAACGGCAGTGCCCCATAGAAGATTGCAGACACATCCCAGACATACCTGTGTGCACTTTGTGCCTTTATACCATGTTCAGAAAACACTTTTAAAGCACTTTTATTCTGCAGGAAAACAGCTCCCAAGAGCCCGGCTGAAAGTAAAAGTAAAAACAGCTTTCTCTCCCGACTCGATGTCTAAGGCCCCTTTCACACGAGCGGGAGACTCGCATGTCTCCCGCAACGCATCTACAGGGGCTCCGCACGGACAGGGATCGCATATAATGCTATGCGATCCCTGTCAGTGCGGAGTCCAGCCCTGTAGATCCGTTGCGGGAGACATGCGAGTCTCCCGCTCGTGTGAAAGGGGCCTAACAGCTATATCTTCTGATATACTGGATATAATGCTGTGACTTTGGTATCATTCGGAATGTCAGCTTTCAAAGAAGGTCAGAACCATTTTTCTATCTGCTACCAGTCCCAAGATATGAGCAGCTAAATCAGCCCTCCACTCTTCAGTCTGGTTTGCTCTGGGCACTTGCAGCAGCAGAGCCGAGCACTTGGGAGCTGTTTTCCAGCGGAATAAAAGTGCTTTTCCTGGACATGTAATACAGACACACAGTGCACACAGGTATGTCTGGGATGTGTATGCAATCTTCTGTGGGGCACTGCTGTTATATTGGTGAAAAACAGGTGAAAGACTCCCTTTAACACTTTTATGCTGCTAGAAAGATGTTAAAAACTCACAAATTATGTCGCACACCATAGTTTTGACTTTGCTGGATCCGTCATGGATCAGCAGAAACGCTTCAGTCATGATAAAACAAC
The DNA here is from genome assembly GCA_900303285.1 of Rhinella marina. Taxonomy (NCBI): domain Eukaryota; kingdom Metazoa; phylum Chordata; class Amphibia; order Anura; family Bufonidae; genus Rhinella; species Rhinella marina. Next base: position 18,823 of record ONZH01022178.1, on the reverse strand, counting down.
CGTCTGCATCCGTTCTGAACGGATCCGGTTGTATTATCTTTTAAATAGTCAAACTGATCTGTCATGAACTCCATTGAAAGTCAATGGGGGACGGATCCGTTTTCTATTGTGTCTGAGAAAACGGATCCATCTCCATTGACTTACATTGTGAATCAAGACGGATCCGTTTGGCTCAGTTTCGTCATGCGGACACCAAAACGCAGCAAGCAGCGTTTTAGTGTCCGCCTCTAAAACTGAATGCTGACTGAACTGAAGCAAAACTGATGCATTCTGAAAAGATCATTTTCCATTCAGAATGCATTAGGACAAAACTGTCAGTTTTGGACCGTTTATTAGAGCCTGTGACGTATCTTACAAACGGATCCTTACAACGCAAGTATGAAAGTAGCCTTATCTGCAGAAGTGGAGCCTTTCATGGCCCACCGGATTTACTATAACCTACTCCAGAAACTGGTGTAAGTTATATCTCAAGTCTCTACCAGCCCCTAGCTGGAGTAGATGTGTATTTATGGTGCACAGAGAGCCAAATATGCACCAAATGTATTATGAGGCATTTGCAAACTGCAGAGAAAAATTGCCTTTAGATCAATGGACTGAAGTACTGGCTCTCTATTTGACTGGTGAGATGCACAAACCCTATTGTGATCTCACCTTGCAGAACTCTTAGGCCCCATTCACACTACCGTATGTTCATTTCCGTATATTATCCGCATTTTTGCGGATAAGATGCGGAACCATACGGACCCATTCATTTTTCCATAGGAGAAAAAAAATGCGGAATGCACACCATGTGCATTCCGCATCCGTATATTACGGAAGTTCTCCCGCAAAAAAAAAGGAAACATGTCCTATACTTGGCCGCAAAACACGTCCGTAGCCCCATTAAAGTCAATGGGTCCGCAAAATTACGGAACACTACGGAAGACTTTCCGTATGTCTTCCGTTCCGTTTTTATACGGACACGGAATACATACGGTATTCCTAAGGCTTCATTCACACTACCGTATGTATTCCGTGATCCGTATAAAAACGGAACGGAAGACATACGGAAAGTCTTCCGTAGTGTTCCGTAATTTTGCGGACCCATTGACTTTAATGGGGCTACGGACGTGTTTTGCGGCCAAGTATAGGACATGTTTCCTTTTTTTTGCGGGAGAACTTCCGTAATATACGGATGTGGAATGCACACTGTGTGCATTCCGCATTTTTTTTCTCCTATGGAAAAATGAATGGGTCCGTATGGTTATAACCCTGAGCACACAGCAGCACATTGTCCTCTGAGCCTAGAATCCATGGATTATGGTGTCACAGTACTGTACCATACTAAGCTCAGATGTCCGAGATGTGCCAGGTGACTGTTAATCTCAGCTTCTTGGCTACAGTCCTGTGTTCCAGGAGGCTGGTAACCCTTTTTAAATATATTTCTCACATGCTAAATGCCCCTGGAAACTGCAAAGGGATTGATTATGTGTGTATGTGGGGATTTTAAAGGCTATCCCATTGCCCAAGTGACAAAAGACACTGGGACTGTGTCACACAAAGTGGGCATGGTAAAAGGCTGCTTGCGTGCAGGCTGCCATTGTCCATTGTTTTGGGAACTGTGGAGTAAAACAACACAACCAAATGATCATAATGTTAATTATAGGTCTACTGTTTGTGAACCGGTGACCAGGGAAATGCATGCCGACATGCTAGGAGTAACCTCTGATCATTTTCAGCCAGCTGTGTTGGTTGGAGATGAGGGTGACCTTGAGGTATCTTGAGTTATTTTTGGGACTGCTCAGGTGCAACACCTCACAATAAAAAATACAGTAGAAAATGTGATTGTTTAAATGGTGTTCCTCAAGAGCCTGATGCAGACAAACGGTACCCCTATTTTCAAGTACATAATGATCTGTTATATGCTTTAGAGCAGGCATCCCCAGACTGCGGCCCTCCAGATGTTGAAAAACTACAACTCCCAGCATGCCTGGACAGTCTACAGCTATTTTACAACAGCTGGAGGGCCGCAGTTTGGGGATGCCTGCTTTAGAGCAAGGGTGCACAACCCTCGGCCTACATGTCTGCTTGTGCGATCAGCAGTGTTTCTATGTTCTGCACGGAGCAGATTGGGTCCTCAGCTATTCTTCCTCTATTGGATCCGGTGATCACTTGATCTCCAGGAGTCTCAGGGGCTATTTTCCCCATAACTGAAGTTCCTTTGTATGCCCCAGTTACGGTGGAAAAGGTGCAAAATACAAAAAAAAAATAGAAATCTCTAAAAAAAAAAATATATATATATATATATATATATATATATATATATATATATAATAAAATACAAACAAAAGAATTTTTTTATTTTTTAAAAAAAGTGCAAAATACAAAAAAAGGGTCAGTTTCCCCCAGAGGTCTTTAAATGACCTCTTGGGGGATATATCCCTATTTGTGGTAAAAATATGTCAAAAAATAAAATTATCAACCAAAATTGTCACCATTATCGTCATGTTCATGTGAAACTATACATATTACATATCATAACGACCGACACATAATAGAGAACCCAATTTAATAATTTAATTTGGTGTCAGTTTGCATATTTAAAAAATAAGCAAATATTAGTTTGAAAAAAAAGACCGTTTAAAAATTATTTGCATACTTTTCACCAAATAAAACAAAAAAAAATGTAAATATATTAAAAATCCCTACTTGTCACGTAAAAAAGGTGCCAAAGTACAACAAATGGGCCCGACCATAGGGCTGCCGTATGCGGAGGCAGGACCCATTCACTTGCAATCCACAGCCGACAGTCCACACTGCAAAAAAGTAGTGCATGCGCTACTTTTTTGTGGTACGGACACGGAGAAAAATCCCACGGAAGCACTCCATAGTGTTTCGGTGGGGTTCCGTGCCTCCGTTCCGCGCCTTCCAGATTGCGGACCCAATCAATTAAATGGGCCCACATCCGTGATGCGCTAAGCACACTGCTGATGCCTGCATACTGCAGACCTGCTGTTTGTGTGCCGCAATACTGGCCACGGCCGGCATCAGCCGTGTGTGTGAGGCCTAACTGATGGAAATAACTAAGCAAATAACTACAGTGTGAACGTGGCCTTATGGAACATGTTTACTGGTTGTCGCATGGCATTTGTCACACATATAACCTCCTCCTCTGTGAAGAAGGAAACCTCTTATTTATGAATAGGAGGTAGGATGGCAGCAAAGGAAATGCTGCAACTCTAGGTCCTATTACACTGCATGATTTTCAGGCCAATTACTGGGAGCAAGTGTTCACAGGAATGCTCCTTCCTGATCCTACCTATTAATCCTGATCAGCCAATGAACACGCCATCACTTGTTTGACGGCTGATTTTGATATTTCATCAGGATGAAAGAGGTACGATTTCATGAGCACATCTCTCTGTGTAATCAGGGATCGGCTACCGACAGGGGTGCACCACCAATGAGGCCAGGTGAACCGATTGCCTCAGGCAGCAACAGATGGGCAGACGAGGGGCCATGGGCTGAAAAGAAGGGGTCAGGTTAAGAAATTGGCATTGGGGAGGGAGGGGCATCATTTCAGTTTTCACCTCAGGCAGCAGAAAGGCTAGGTGCACCCCTGACTACCGATAATCAATAGAACTGAATGAGGGAGGCATGACTGCGGTAGCGATCATTCCTCCCCATTCACTTTGTAGTGGCCTATGTAATAAGTAGCGGTATAAAACGTCTGGCTCTGCAGGACACATACAGTGTATTAGTTTTGTCTGGAGTGTTCCTTTAACCAACTTTTACACTATTTCCAAGACCAACATCAGAAGCCTTGACTCTCAGATTCAACACAGTGATCCAATGCCCTTAGTACAACGCTATATCACTGATTCAGTAGAAAGAAGAATGCCATGAATGTGGCTAAATATGTTGCGTTCCAGAATGGAACAGCAGTGCATACATCTGTCCTATTATTTCAGCATTTTGTCCCATCGTAATTAAAATCCTCATTACTGCGTAGAATCGGCATCAGGCCTATTAGCATTATCCTCACAGGAGTCTCGCCTCAGCTGGAACTCTACAGCTGGTTAAAACTCACCTCCAGCCACATATCAACATAATCCCCTGTCCTAATAATCATGAGCGCCATTCACACTGGAGAAACATTTACTTGCTTTATTAGCGGGAGGAGCACTGAATCATTTACATTTCCTGCCAATGTAATCAATGTTTTTGCTGTTTGCTGATTAAAATATACATTACCTGATTACGACGAAGACGCGGAGGAGTTGATGATGCATAAGTACGCTCTAAGAAGTCTGCCTAATGTGTAACTACAGTCACGAGACATAAAATTCCCCGCAACATCATAACAAGGCTGAGCATTTTGTGATTTTCAGCCGCAATATATTTTATTGTTACCTAATGGTCCCGCTTTTTCAGCGAAATTATTTTGTTCCTTTAATAAAAGAACATGAAGCGTGATGGGCTTTTACGCGGTCGTTCCAATGTCCCATAGTAAATGTCTCTAATACTATAACTTTTTTACCACATTTACATTAAGCAGAGAAAGTACACTCATTATTATTCACCTCATGTAAAGTCAATGTGGGGGATGCTAACTGTAAAAATCTTGAATATTAGGTTATTCTCATTATGCAAAATGATAGTATAATGCTAGAATATAACATCACTTTCTGAACTGTGGGACTCCAGTTGTGGGGGGACAGTGATCTCGGCTGCAGCTGTATCCACTTCATTGTGGTGCTCATGGCCATGGGCTGTGCAGCGTGGCCCTATTTATGTTAAAGGGGTTGTCTCATTTCAGCAAATGGCATTTATCACATAGACAAAGTTAAAGGTATTGTCTCACTTCAGGAAATTGCATTTATCATGTACAGAAAATTAATACAAGGTACTTACTAATGTACTGTGATTGTCCATATTGCTTCCTTTGCTGGCTTGCTTCAATTTCCCATCACATTATATACTGCATGTTTCCATGGTTATAACCACCCTGTGATCCAGCAATGGTGGCCGTGATTGCACACTATAGGAAAAGGCGTCGGCCCCTCTGGGACCATGGGGGCACGTATAGGCCTGTGCTCTTTCCTACAGTATGCAAGCATGCCCACCGCTGATGGATTGCAGGGTGGTCATAACCCCTGAGTGTGAGAAGTGTATAAAGTGATGGAAAAATGAATCCAGCCAGCAAAGGAAGCAAAATGGACAATCACAATCAATTAGTAAGTGGCTTGTATTAACTTTTTCTATATGACAAATGTGATTTCCTGAAATGAGACACCCCCCCTTATTGGAGCTCTTTTTCGGTTATTTACAAAGCTGGTGTCTGAGAGTGCCACTGTGAAGAGGACACAGTGTAAAACAACCACCCTTTCAGTGGCAGCATCAGTACGAGTCCCGACACTCACGCCCCAACTGATTAGAAAGTGTGGTGCCATCACTTTTTATGACAGGGATAACCTTTTAATATTCAAGATTTTTTGTAGATAGCAGTACCATTTCTTGTATGGGTACATTCACAGATATAGGGGAACATTTATCAAAACTGGTGTAAAGTAGAATTAGCTTAGTTGTCCATAGCAACCAATCAAATTCCACCTTTCATTTTTTAGAGCTGCTTTGGAAAATGAAAGGTGGAACCTGATTGGTTGCTATTGGCAACTAAGTCAGTTTTCCTTTAAACTAGTTTTGATAAATCTCCCACATAATTAGCATCTTTACAGTTCCTCATGTTGCGCACACCATTTCTCTATGCAGCTCTGAAAGTTGTCTGGTGCCACAAGTGATGCCAGCAGACCAAAACTGACCCACAGGAAATGACAGGATCAGCTTCTCCTCGGTGTGGTACAAAAAGAAGACAAGAGACTGGAGGGCCATACATATGTGAACTGACCCTAAAGAAACTGTTCATTGAAAACCACATTCACAGCTTTTCCTTGCAGTTTTCCGAGTCTTGGATTCCCCACTGCAGTCAATGGTGGGATGGGATTTGACTCTTTGGTGCTGGCTCTATTCGTGGGGGCATTCTGACTGGCACTATACGCCATCATCCATTATTTATTGGGGGCACTTCAGTTGTCACTATCTATGGGGGCACTCCAGTCTGCACTATTTAGGGCGGGACTCCATTTGACACTATCTAAGGGGGGGATTCCAGTAGACACTAATTCTGGAGGCACAGTCAGAATTTGAGGGCAATACTTAATTATACAAACTACGTAACCGTAAGACACTATGAACGCTGCATGGAAAATTCCCGCAAAAACATTTTGACCAGCTGTATACCAGCATGACACATTTCATGACTATGGGTTTCCTCAGCTGAACCGGTATTGTGGTTGAACAGGAAAAAAGGAATCCAATCTCATTTCTTTATCATTCTACCATGCAGAAGACCTTTTAACATATCGTTCAATCATGAACAAAGCTTCTACCATAACACAAATGTCAGTATAAAGGTATTCTCCCCTAGAATCAAACATACAACCTCCGTGCATTGCCATAAGGCTGATAATGGCGCTATTCCGATCTGATTTTAAAATTTGGGATGATAGCAGGTATGTATCCATGCTCCTTGCGGTCAGTACAGTATCAATCTGGCTGCAATTAATACACTGCCCAAGGCCTATACATACCGCCTCTTTTCCCCATACAGATTTTTTTTTTTTTTTAATAAAACATACAGGATGGAATCACCAACATATCCCACAATACCTCTGGATACATGACTTTTTCAGTAATGTGCGGCTTTGGACTATCATGTACAAAAAATTGTTAGTTTGATAATGGTCAGTACCGTATGCTTGCATACATTTTTTTACATGCATTTTTTAATAACTTTTATAAATGCACTAATTTCACTCAGATATGAACATTTAATTAATAAATGTTATTTAACTATGACAGGAAAATGTCTATATTTTTCTTAAAGGGTTTCTGTCATCAGGTTTCACCATATTAAACCGGATGACATTTGCAATGTGCAAATGTCACCTGAGGTCTAATATGGTGATATTTTCAAGATCTGTGTCCCCGTTTTTGTTAAAAAGAAACTGTTGTAATATGCAAATCAACCTTACTAGGTGCAGGGGGCGGTAACCCTGCACCTAGTGGCGCCGTTTTCCCCACCTCCAGGAACGCGTCATCGCCGATGATTGACAGGGCCAGGTAGCTCCCTCTATCTGCTGCTGGCCCTGTCAGCTCTGCAAATCCCACGCCTGCGCCGTGTGTCCTTCATTCGGCGCAGGCACAGTGAGCGCAGCTGGCTGCCGGGCTACCGGCTTCCTCACTGCGCCTGCGCCGATGACGTCACACTACACCCGGAAGAGAAGGCGGCGCAGTGAGGAAGCTAGCTGCACTCACTGCGCCTGCGCCGAATGAAGGACACTGTCAATCATCGGCGATGACGCGTTCCTGGAGGTGGGGAAAACGGCGCCACTTGAGTGCAGGGTTACCGCCCCCTGCACCTAGTAAGGTTGATTTGCATATTACAAAAGTTTCTTTTTAACAAAAACGGGAACACAGATCTTGAAAATATCACCATATTAGACCTCAGGTGACATTTGCACATTGCAAATGTCATCCGGTTTAATATGGTGAAACCTGATGACAGAAACCCTTTAAAGAGAACCCACCATCTGTTTTAGTAAATGCTTGCCTTTCCCATAAAATATCGATTCCAGAACATCTATACTTATAACTCCATGCTGTGCTGTTCCTCTGTTATTACTCCTGGTAATGTATGACTAACCTGGGGTTGATGTTGCTCCTATATACTCTGATACTGTTTAGTCTTGCTAACAGGGGAATAGAAACACCCAGGTATTCATACAAGAGAGACATGTGACACTGTGTGACAGCAGCTTATTCCCTTCTCTCTATTGAAACACAGTGAATACGGACACTCAATCAAGCTGGATGATCGTCTTATGAATGATCGCTGCGCCAACAGAGCCATAGGTACGTTTTTGGCCATTAAGGCTGTTCAAGCTGGACTTATATGAAGCATGAACAAACTTTTGGGGAACATGACATGTTTGAAGGGTTTTCCAGGAGTGCTACACTGATGGCCTATCCTCAGGGTTAGGTCATTAGTATCTGATCAGTGGAGGTCCGACTCCCGGCATCCCTGCCAATCAGCTGTTTGAAAATGCCACGAACATCTGTCTTTTGGGGTGGGCGGTAAGTAGACCCCTTACACATTAGAAATCTGCAGGTATGATGCATATGCCCAGCATGATGTGTATCGCCACTTTAAGCATGCAGGTTTATGAGGGTCCAGGAGAGATTTAAAGGATTATTCCAGATGTAACAAGTAACCCCCTATCCAAAGGATAGAGGATAACCATAAGGCCCCTTTCACACGAGCGGGAGACTCGCATGTCTCCCGCAACGGATCTACAGGGCTGGACTCCGCACTGACAGGGATCGCATAGCATTATATGCGATCCCTGTCCGTGCCGAGTCCAGCCCTGTAGATGCGTTGCGGGAGACATGCGAGTCTCCCGCTCGTGTGAAAGGGGCCTTACACAGGTGGGGGTCCAGTATTCCTGTAGAGATTATTCACCTGCTGCTCCGTTTATTTTGGGGGCGGGGGTATGGGATTCCCATTCTCATGGTGTGGGTGCCAGTGACCCCCACCAGTCTAATAGTTACCCCCTATCCTGTGGATACGGATGACTTCCACATCCGGAATACCTCTTTAAGGTGTATTACCAATTTTAGGATAAAATTCTAAACTACACACACTTAGAAAAAAAACAGCGAAGGGAAGATTATCAGGTAACAGTCGCATAAATGCTGAGACATTCGAGCCTCTATGAGAAGAGCAGGGAAATTTCCGGAGTAATAGTATAGCCTATGCCCTGCTGTAAGGTGTATGTGCAGGTGCATCGCCTGCTCCTCTCTCCACAGGTGCTTGGAAGGAATGCCGTTCTCACAGGATTATAGAAAGGGGTAAATTAAACTCTAAAATGCCACTGTTTAGGATATAATATAGAATATTATAAGCGGGCAACCTACTATACTTAACATTTAAACTACAGGTGTCAATGTCAGAAGGCGACACTGCCAAATTTCCATCTCCATGGGCACTGGGACTTTTCCAAAGGGAAGATGCCACCTGTGACCTGGGCAATGGTGTACCCTTTGGTTAATTAGATTGGAGAAATGGGGGGCAGCAGATGTATTTGGGGAGACAAGTTTGGCATTATGTCCCAACTGTCACCAACTTCCTAGAACTCTTTCAGAACCTTAATTAACATGACTTATGGGTGCAACTTTGTGCCACCTCACTGCCACTCTGTCTCTCAGATGGAGGGCGTCTGTAAGAAAAAAAATTGCAATGGGGGGGAGGGAATACATACAATTATCGGCCACATTCACAAAATTTTATGGATCACATCTGATAATCTTACTGACTCCAATCATGTCACTGGGCAAGGAACTAAAGTGGTATCTAAACAGTTAAAAACCCACTCAGAACCTGGAGGGTAACTCCCAGGAATAAAGCCTTCCTTGAGAAGTCCAGAATTCAGTCCCTGGTATCAGCTGGCCTGGCACTTGGACCAGTGGCACAGCATTCACAGAGCATATGTGGGAATAGTCAGAATATTACCTCTAGGCAGGAGGTACGTGCCAGTCTGCAGGAAGGTTCATCGTCCTAGGAGGTTGTGTCGTTAGTAAATCCGTACGATCTTGTCGGTGGTAAATCGGTTACTAATCCAAACCCAGAGATGCAATCAATATCAGATCCCCACGTATACCACACACTGTGATCAGCAGCTTACTATGTCTCCAGCATGCCTCGCCGGTAAACTTTCCTCTTCTGTAACTAGATGAACAAGCTCAGCAAGTGATAGGAGTCCTGAAAACACTCCCTCAGCCAGTAGAATAGACAGCAATTATCGCACAGTCTGCACCTCCTCCTTGTGAAAGGACATCGAGCACTGCCGCAAGTCCCGGGCCACCCTGGCTGATGGGCAAAGCGAACAGAGCAGCCAGAAGCTGCCTGAGCAGAACCTGCAGCTCCACGCTGCAGCCAGTGAAGAGAGGCAGCAGCGACACCTGGTGGTCAATCTATGGTTATGGCGGTGACTGGAGGCCTGAGCTGGCTAATGATCAGGGGCTGAAGGGAACACTCTGCCCAATACTCCAGTCAGTATTAGGCCCCTTTCACACTAGCGGGAGACTCGCATGTCTCCCGCAACGGATCTACAGGGATGGACTCCGCACTGACAGGGATCGCATAGCATTATATGCGATCCCTGTCCGTGCCGAGTCCAGCCCTGTAGATGCGTTGCGGGAGACATGCGAGTCTCCCGCTCGTGTGAAAGGGGCCTAAAGCAATTCTCCAAACTATTAGCCATTCATACAAGCCACTTAATGTGTTCCAAAACAATCTATTCAGTCATTAAAGGGCATCTGTCAGCAGATTTGTACCTATGAAACTAGCTGACCTGTTACATGTGCGCTTGGCAGCTGAAGACATCTGTGTTGGTCCCATGTAGATGTGTCCACATTGCTGAGAAAAGTGAATTTTTAATATATGAAAATTAGCCTCTAGGAGCAATGGGTGTGTTGCCTTTACCCCAGGGACATTCATAGAGATCATGTGGTCCAATAGCAAAACTCATTAGTATTGGGCCCCTTACACCTGCAAAAATAACTAACTGAACAAGTGTAGGGTATAACCGTCCTAGCTGTGAAGGTAGCTTACTGAGAGTTTGAGAGCGGTTTAAAACAAAATAACAAACCTTTATTGTCTGATATCAATTAAAATATACGAAATGAAGCTAATCTCTCTTATATGTACTAAAATAGATACATTCCAAAAAGGGATAGAATTGAGGATGCCCAACTGTTAATGGATAAGCACAGTTGGGTTGTATTCCTCAGGTAAAGGGACACTGGGTGTGGTGGGGGCCATTATACAGTGGAGGGAGGGTGAGGGGGGACATAAACGTATTTTCTCAAGGGGGCAAAAATAGTTGATAGACACTGGGGAGCGCATGTTTATTTTGAGGTGCACTGTTTTTTTTTTGTTTTTTTTTTTAGATTGATATTAGGGACACTAGGGGGAAGATAAATGCGGTGTAAAGGGACACTAGGTGTGGTGGGGGCCATTATACAGTGGAGGGAGGGTGAGGGGGGACATAAATTTATTGTCTCTGGGGGGGGGGAATAGGGACCTGATAGACACGGGGAGCGCATTTTTATTTTGAGGTGCACTGATTTTTATTTGTTATTTTTTTATATTGATATTTGGGACACTAGGGGGAAAATAAATGCGGTGTAAAGGGACACTGGGTGTGGATGGGGCCATTATACTGTGGAGGGAGGGTGAGGGGGGACATAAATTTATTGTTTCTGGGTGGGGGGGGGGATAGGGCCCTGATAGACACGGGGAGCACATTTTTATTTATAGGTGCACATTTTTTTATATATATTGATAATAGGGACACTAGGGGGAAAATAAGGCCCCTTTCACACGGGCGTGATTTCCGCGTGGGTGCAATGTGTGATGCGAACACATTGTACCCGCACTGAATCCTGACCCATTCGCTCACATGAGCGAACTTTTTCACGCATCTGTTCGCCGTTGTGTGAAAATCGCAGCATGTTCTATATTCTGCATTTTTCATGGAACCCTGGCCCCATTGAAATGAATGGGTTTGCGTGAAAATCAACCAGGTGCGGATGCAATGCGGGATTCACTGACAGTTGCCTAGCAATGTTGATTGTAAACATTCAGTTTTTTCTAACGCGGGTGGAAAATGCTTCGCACCCGCTTGGAAAAAACGTACACAATCGCAGTCAAAACTGACTGCGATTGCGTGCGGATTGGTGTGGATGCATGCAGATTTTCCGGAACGTACCAGGACCTAATCCGCGACGCTCGTGTGAAAGAATCCTAAATGTGGTGTAAAGGGACACTGGGGTGGTGGTGGCCATTATACTTTGGAAGGATGGTTAGGGAGGACATAAATGTATTGACTCTTGGGGTGACAAATAGACAACGGACAGACACCGGGGAGCGCATTTTTTATTTTGTGGGCCAAATTTTTTTATTTTTTTTATATTGATATTAGGGACACTGAGGGGGGGGCGGGAGATAAATGTGGTGTAAAGGGAAAGACAGGTGTAGCGGAACTGTATAGGAAGCGGTTCATCCACAGTGTGAGAGGGAAAGACAGATGTAGCAGGGCTAAGTTAGAAGTTGCTTAGCTATTGGGGGAGGTGAAGACAGATGTAGCGGGCTGTATAGGTAGCGGTTCATCCACAGTGTGAGAGAAAGACAGATGTAGCAGAGCTGTATGGGTAGCGGTTCAGGCACAGTGTGAGAGGGAAAGACAGATGTAGCAAAGCTGAGTTAGAAGTTGCTTAGCTATTGGGGGTGGTGAAGACAGATGTAGCGGAGCTGTATGGGTAGCGGTTCAGGCACAGTGTGAGAGAGAAAGACAGATGTAGCAGAGCTGTATGGGTAGCGGTTCAGGCACAGTGTGAGAGAGAGACAGATGTAGCAGAGCTGTATGGGTAGCGGTTCATCCACAATGTGAGAAAGACAGATGTAGCAGAGCTGTATGGGTAGCGGTTCATCCACAGTGTGAGAGAGAAAGACAGATGTAGCAGAGCTGTATGGGTAGCGGTTCAGGCACAGTGTTAGAGAGAAAGACAGATGTAGCAGAGCTGTATGGGTAGCGGTTCAGGCACAGTGTGAGAGAGAAGGACAGATATAGCAGAGTTGTAATGGGTAGTGGTTCAGGCACAGTGTGAGACAGAAAGACAGATGTAGCAGAGCTGTATGGGTAGCGGTTCAGGCACAGTGTGAGAGAGAAAGACAGATGTAGCAGAGCTGTATGGGTAGCGGTTCATCCACAGTGTGAGAGAGAAAGATAGATGTAGCAGCGCTGTATGGGTAGCGGTTCAGGCACAGTGTTAGAGAGAAAGACAGATGTAGCATAGCTGTATGGGTAGCGGTTCAGGCACAGTGTGAGACAGAAAGACATGTAGCAGAGCTGTATGGGTAGCGGTTCAGGCACAGTGTGAGACAGAAAGATAGATGTAGCAGAGCTGTATGGGTAGCAGTTCAGGCACGGTGTGAGGGGGAAAGACAGTTGTAGCAGAGCTGAGTTAGAAGTTGCTTAGCTATTGGGGGAGATGAGGACAGATGTAGCAGTGCTGTATAGGAAGCTGTTGAGCAAAAGAGCTAGAGGGGATTGGCGAGGTATGATATAGCAGACCTGTATATGCATATGCTGGATATGCATCTACAGATATATATATATATATAGTCAAAAGTGTATAAACAACTGCAGTCGATATATAATGTAAACAAATCTGCATCAGTGCTGGTAGTTGGGGGATGGTAATATTTTATGTGAGGCAATAGCACAGATAATTAGGTTGCTAGCTAACATGCTATGGGGACAATGTACAATAGTAAATTATTGTTTTTATGGTAAGAATGGACTTGTAAAAGATAAAACATGTTTTGTGTGTAAAACTATATTAGAATGCAAGAGGGCCACTTGTTACTGTCTGCTTAGCTCACTTTGGCTCTCTGAGTGAGGATTCCACAGCAGGAAGGATGTGCTTCACAGACACTGCAGGCTGATGACTCATACTATCCACATGAACTAGCAGGCAAGGACTGAGCTCTCAGTGTGATGTCATAAGGAGGCGTGGCAGCCCTTCACTCAAACTGCCTAAGCCCGCCCAGCCTTAGAAGCAGGAAACCAGGAAGTGAACAGCAGAGCTGGCTGCTGGTAAGGCTGAAATACATACCTCCCAACCGTCCCGGATCCAGCGGGACAGTCCCGGATTGCAGTGGCAGTCCCGCTGTCCCGGTACGGGGGAGGTATGTCCCGGTCTCTGGCAGCTGTCTCTGCGTCCATAGGATGCAGAGACACTTGCCTGTTGCAGGAAGGAGCAGATAGCCAGAATCGGCTGCCTGCTTCTTCCATCCTCCCTCCTGTCCCCCCTGCAGCTCCCCGTACCTTTCATCTATGCATCGGGTCTCGGCGGGGGGGGCTTAGCCGGCCGTCAGCATTGGCTCCGCCCCCTTCAGGCACGAGCAGAAGATCTTCCTGCTGGTGATGCTGGCCCTGCTGCTAGGAAAAAGGTAAGTATAATACTTTTAATTTTTTAACTTTCTGTGGACTGTGACATCAATGTTAATCCCTGGACTGTGACATCACTGTGTTTATTATGCCTGTACTGTGACATCACTGTGTTTATTAAATAAACACAGTGATGTCACAGTACAGGCATAATGGACTGTGACATCAATGTTTATTATCCCTGGACTGTGACATCAATGTTTATTATACCCGGACTGTGACATCACTGTGTTTATTATCCCTGGACTGTGACATCAATGTTTATTATCCCTGGACTGTGACATCACTGTGTTTATTATCCCTGGACTGTGACATCAATGTTTATTATCCCTGTACTGTGACATCACTGTGTTTATTATCCCTGTACTGTGACATCACTGTGTTTATTATCCCTCTACGGTGACATCACTGTTTATTATCCCTGGACTGTGACATCACTGTGTTTATTATCCCTGTACGGTGACATCACTGTTTATTATCCCTGGACTGTGACATCACTGTGTTTATTATCCCTGGACTGTGACATCACTGTCTTTATTATCCCTGTACGGTGACATCACTGTCTTTATTATCCCTGGACTGTGACATCACTGTCTTTATTATCCCTGGACAGTGACATCGCTGTGTTTATTATCTCTGTACAGTGACATCACTGTGTTTATTATCTCTGTACTGTGACATCACTGTGTGTATTATCCCTGGACTGTGACATCACTGTGTTTATTATCCCTGTACAGTGACATCGCTGTGTTTATTATCTCTGTACTGTGACATCGCTGTGTTTATTATCCCTGTACAGTGACATCTCTGTGTTTATTATCCCTGTACAGTGACATCGCTGTGTGTATTATCCCAGTGCAGGAAGAGGTAAGTGGTCTGTGTTTGTGTGTTTGTTTTCTATTTTTCAGGGTCGTGAATGCAGAGGACTACGTCGGATTCGGTGGACTACGTCGGACCAGCTTTTTTTTTTTTTTAATAAAATGGTCAAACAGGGGGTCTGGGGGAGTGTTTATTTCAATAAAATGTTTTATACTTGTGTGTGTGTATTTTTTTTTACAATACTACAGTTTTAGTAATTAGGGCTATCTACAGACGGCCCTGATTACTAATACTGGGCTTAGTGCTTGCCGGTATGGCAGGCCAGCACTAACCCCAACATTATTACCTCGGCACCCACCGCCACCAGGGGTGCCGGGAAGAGCCGGGTACCCGCAGGACCGGACCTTCTAAATTGAGGGTCTGGCTCTGGGGCGGCTGCAGGCTGGTACCATTAGGCTGGGAAGGGCCAATAACCGTGTCCCTTCCCACCCTGGTAGTGCCAGGCTGCCGCTGCTGGTTGTATCTGGCTGGAGAAGGAAAAAGGGGGGACCCCACGCCATTTTTTTAAAAATTATTTAATTATTTTTGTAAAAAAAATGGCGTGGGGTCCCCCCTTTTTTCCTTCTCCAGCCAGATACAACCAGCAGCAGCAGCCTGGCACTACCAGGGTGGGAAGGGACACGGTTATTGGCCCTTCCCAGCCTAATGGTACCAGCCTGCAGCCGCCCCAGAGCCAGACCCTCAATTTAGAAGGTCCGGTCCTGCGGGTACCCGGCTCTTCCCGGCACCCCTGGTGGCGGTGGGTGCCGAGGTAATAGATGTTGGGGTTAGTGCTGGCCTGCCATACCTGCAAGCACTAAGCCCAGTATTAGTAATCAGGGCCGTCAGTAGATAGCCGTGATTACTAAAACTGTAGTATTGTAAAAAAAATAATACACACACACCAGTATAAAACATTTTATTGAAATAAACACTCCCCCAGACCCCTGTTTGACCATTTTATTAAAAAAAAAAGCTGGTCCGACGTAGTCCACCGAATCCGACGTAGTCCTCTGCATTCACGACCCTGAAAAATAGAAAACAAACACACAAACACAGACCACTTACCTGTTCCTGCACTGGGATAATACACACAGCGATGTCACTGTACAGGGATAATAAACACAGTGATGTCACAGTACAGAGATAATAAACACAGAGATGTCACTGTACAGGGATAATAAACACAGTGATGTCACAGTACAGAGATAATACACACAGCGATGTCACTGTACAGGGATAATAAACACAGTGATGTCACAGTACAGAGATAATAAACACAGTGATGTCACCGTACAGGGATAATAAACACAGTGATGTCACAGTACAGAGATAATACACACAGCGATGTCACTGTACAGGGATAATAAACACAGTGATGTCACTGTACAGGGATAATAAACAGTGATGTCAAAGTCCAGGGATAATACACACAGTGATGTCACTGTACAGAGATAATAAACACAGTGATGTCACTGTACAGAGATAATAAACACAGTGATGTCACTGTCCAGAGATAATAAACACAGTGATGTCACTGTACAGAGATAATAAACACAGTGATGTCACCGTACAGAGATAATAAACACAGTGATGTCACCGTACAGAGATAATACACACAGTGATGTCACCGTACAGAGATAATACACACAGTGATGTCACAGTACAGGGATAATAAACACAGTGATATCACAGTATAGGGATAATAAACACAGTGATGTCACAGTACAGAGATAATAAACACAGTGATGTCACAGTACAGGGATAATACACACAGTGATGTCACAGTACAGGGATAATAAACACAGTGATGTCAACGTAAAGGGATAATAAACACAATGATGTCACAGTACACCTGTGCAAACAAGGCCTGGGGGGCGCAGATAAAGCTATCATCATGATTTAGAAAAATCATTCCCCGATGAAATGTTGCAGTTCTCAAAATTCATTCAAACTAATGAAACTCCACCAGCACTGGAATGCCTTAAAATAATCAGAAATAACAAATTGCCTGTACTGTGACATCACTGTGTGTAGTATCCCTGTACGATGACATCACTGTGTTTATTATCCCTGTACGATGACATCACTGTGTTTATTATCCCTGTACGATGACATCACTGTGTTTATTATCCCTGTGTAGTAAAGGGACTGAGTGAGATTAGTTTATAGTGGGCGGGGTTAGGGGCGTGACCTACTGCAGAAAAAATTTGCCGCGGCGTGCTGCGCGCGCCGCAAAATATGTCCCTCTTTCTCTCTTTGCAAAGTTGGGAGGTATGGAAATAGCAAGATGTGAATACCCCTTTAAAGAGGCTCTGTCACTAGGTTTTAACCTATGTATTTAAATACATAGGTTAAAACCCCTTGACTTCTACAGTTAGAACATACCTTTATTGCAGAGTACAGCGCAGCGGTTGTGCTGAAAAAGACCTTTAATCTTTATGTTAATGAGCCTTCGGAGCACCGGGGGGCGGGCTCTTTCTTCCTGAGCACCGCTTCTTCACCGCCCCCCGGGTCCCGAGGCTCTCTCCGATGCCGACGTCCACGCCCCTCTGAAAATTGATTGACAGCGCTAGGCCGTTTGGCCTAGCGCTGAAATCCCGCCGGCGCATGCGCAGAAGCGCTTGCAGTGCCGAACACCGCAAGCGCTTCCATCCTTGTGCGCACGCGCCGTCACTTCGCTGAACCCGGAAGTGACGGCGCGTGCGCACAAGGATGGAAGCGCTTGCGGTGTTCGGCACTGCAAGCGCTTCTGCGCATGCGCCGGTGGGATTTCAGCTGTCAATCAATTTTCAGAGGGGCGTGGACGTCGGCATCGGGGAGAGCCTCGGGACCCGGGGGGCGGTGAAGAAGCGGTGCTCAGGAAGAAAGAGCCCGCCCCCCGGTGCTCCGAAGGCTCATTAACATAAAGTTTAAAGGTCTTTTTTCAGCACAACCGCTGCGCTGTACTCTGCAATACAGGTATGTTCTAACTGTACAAGTTAAGGGGTTTTAACCTATGTATTTAAATACATAGGTTAAAACCTAGTGACAGAGCCGCTTTAAGGAAGTCCCCTATAGTCTTCAGTCCCTTATCATATGGAATAGAGCTGTAGAGTGCCTCCACATCCAGGCTGGCCAATAGTACCTCGTCATCACACCTGACGTCATTAATCCTGTTCAGGACGTCCATAGTGTCACGTACATAAGATGGGAGGGCCGTAGGATTTTGTCCACATAAATGCCTATGTTTTGTGTGAGGCTACCCACCCCTGACACTATGGGACGCCCTTAAAGAGGCTCAACCCCTTTGTGTATCTTGGGTAGGCTGTAAAAGCAGGCCAGCACTGGATGTGGGGGGACCAAAAATTCAGCTTCTTTTTTACTCACTACATGGCTGGCGAGGGCGTCCTTCACTATTGTTTGCAGCTGTTTGTGATACATATCTTGAGGATTTTTTCTCATTATCTCATAGCAACTTGTATCATGAACGATATGCTCGCACATCAAGATGTATTTGTCCCTGTACAACACCACAACATTGCCCCCCTTATCTGAGGGTTTGATCACGATGTTTATATCTTTTTCCAGTGTTAGAAGTCCGTCCAGTTCGGACTTATCAATGTTGTGGCGTTGGGGGACATGTTCTTCCAGGGACCGTAACTCTTGTGAGACCACTGTAAGAAAAGTGTCCAGTGGTGAGGAGTCATTCACTGGGGGGAGCTGTGTGGAGGGACATGTTAGATCTGTAAATGGACCTTCCCCTGGTTCTCTCCGTCCTTCTGACCAGGGCCTTATTACCAACTAGGCACCTGGGGCACGGTGCCTAGGGCGGCGGGTTGCGGGGGCGGCACCCCGCCTGGTTAATCTAT